>OX456525.1:99632388-99867637 GCA_949748255.1 Eustalomyia histrio
TTCCTTCGTAGTTATATAAATTGCAACGCTCCCATCAAGTACCACCTGTTAATAGACTATTGTCAAATTTTAAGCAAGTTCCTTCATTTACTTTGCGTTTAACAGCTATTCAAAACATCCAACCTCGTGGATTTTTTTAAAAATGGAAAAAAGTGAATTTCGAGTGCTCATTAAACATTATTTTTTGCGAAAAAAAATCGTCAATCTAGCCAAGGAACAGCTTGATATATACTATGGGGCCTCTGCACTATCGATTTCAATGGTAAAAAAATGGTTTACTGACTTTAGTTGTGGTCGCACAAGTACAATTGGCGCTGAACGTTCTGGAAATTGTCGAAAAAATCAATGATACGGCGTTGACCGATCAAAGAGTAAAAGTACGTGAGACTGTTGATGTCATAGGCATTTCATATGGCAGTGTGGTTTCGATTTTAAATGATCAGTTGGATTTAAGAAAGCTGTCTGCAAGATGAGTGCCGCGTTTGCTTTCAATTGACCATAATGCATAAATTCCATGAATTGGGCTACGAAATAGTACCTCATCCGCCATATTTTCCGGATTTAGCCCCAAGTGACAATTTTATATTTCCAAACCTAATTAAATGGCTCGGTGGAAATAGATTTAGGTCCAACGATGAAATTATTGATCAAACATATGCCTATTTTATACAAAAGTTGGAGAAACGTTAGACTAAGTGTATTGAGCTAAAAGGAGATTATGTTGAAAAATATTTTTTTTTTGCAAAAAAAACTATGTTTCATTCAAAAAGTCACGGACTTATTGATCCGCCCTCGTAATGTAATTTTTAGAACTTTTTTCGACAGGTGGTAAAAATGGGGTCTCCCCCTTAATGGCCTGCTAGAAAACTAAAATTTAATATGTTTGCTCAAAGGTATATGGAATTATACACTGATAAGGTGATTTTGGAATTTTAACATGGAATAAAGTAATATATTTATATTTAACGCAAAATGTACCGCCTTAATGGCGGACTAGAAGGCCAAAATTACAAATATTTGTTCCCTGAATTATAGGCAAATTAACTGATACGATAATTTTTTAATTTATTTTTACCAAAAGGAAGGAATAATCCCTTTAAGCTAGAAATCTTAAACTTGAACGTTAAACATCTGCTGCAATTAAGATTTTCGGTATGATTTTGCAACCTATCCTATATGTTTCGCACTGGTATTTAATCCAAATCATACCGAAAATTTTAACTGAAAAATTTCCTAGAAAAAAATGAACTTTCTTCTAAATATATTCCAATATTTAAAAGTACCGATAACGAAGTATTTGGCATTTATGTTATTTTGTAAAAATCATAAAAAATAGTAACAATATTGTCACCAATATTTTCACATTGCTCTTAATTTTTTTAACGTTACCCAGTCAAAATTAGCATTGCCAAATAGTGATTGGCATCAGAGCTAGGTATTTTTGTCTAGCTTTCACGCGATCAAAGACCTCCATGGTTATGGCATATTTGTACTATTGCAATTCAGTTTGGAAAAATTAAAAAGTGTCTGCTTTTGCAAACTGAAAAAAACTAAGTTAACCAATTTATCCCACTTTCCCCTATAAATATGTAACTATAAAAACGAATTCTTCTAATAAAAAGAATCAGTTGTGACACCAAATTATACTTCATACTTATTATTAAGTTATTAGTAGGGCTCGGAAGGTCGTACATCTTTGTTGTATTTAGTTGATAACAACGTAACTATATATCTTTGCGAATCAAAAAGTCAATGCGTATTTTTACATATTTTGCTATAGATGCATAATTTTGATATTAATTTCTAAGATGTTTATTGCGCACTACAAATTGTAACAGCCATATTTTTCTAAAAATTCATATCTTCAATTTAAGGCAGAAACAGCATAAGCTAAATATTTTAGAATAATAATTTGTATTTCTAAAATTTCGTTACATACCAAAATAAAGATTAAGTCACTTAAATCACATGTAATTGTGCCTTTTTGTATTTTAAAATAAAAAAATAATTGTGAAAATTTATAAATATATAAACTGAAAAATACAGTTACTTACTTCCTGGCAGTGTTTAGTGGTAATTTTTATACCACTTTTCAAAATAAAAATTATTATTATTATAATGGTAATATTGAAAACGTTAGAAAATCAATAATAAATGACTATTTGAAAAATTTTTACATATATGTTTGTACCTACATAAATACATGAACTCCCTTGCCCTAGTTATTAATAATATGAGCCCATTACTAAGTTTTGCTGGGTAATGCGTTGTGTGCAAAATGTTTAAATTTAATTATCATTTTTTGATGTCATAGTCTGAGCCGGTGGAGTAGCTGCTGTAAAATTTGACAGTGTTTTGTAGACGCGTGTGTTGGTTTCATGAATAAACATCTGCTATTGGGTATGAAATAAATAAGGCTCAATATTTTATGTATCAAATAATATTTGGTTATTTATATTAAAAATATTAAAGAAAATTATTTCAACATGCGAACTGTTGTCAGGACGATTTTTTTGGTCTAAAGTAGAAATTATTTGCAAGTGATAATGGCCGAAATAAAACAACAATTGATTTATGATATTATTTAAAAATTTACATTTTACAAAAAAAAAAATACACAGTTGTGTGGGCCACATATTTTAATGAAACTTGAATGTGTTGTGGAGGACAAAATAGTAGTATAATATAATAAATTATATTGTGAAAACAAATCCTTGCTTTGAATTCATCGAGCTCGAATTGGGGTTACCAGCTATAGTGGCGTACCAATACATGTTTAGCAAATGAAAACAAAAAATACTTTTTTAAATATCCCTTTTATGGTTCGGTAGAATCTGTAGGATAATGAGGTTTAATTACTGAAGAACCTATTCTGGAATGTATTGTTTTAAAAACTGTTTCTAAAACTTTTTCCTGTGCAGTTTTGAATTTTTGGTGTTATAGATAACCCAATTTTTTATACAAATTGGTTAAAATAGAAATATTTAATTAATATTTGCGATGTATAATATTTAACATTTTTTTCTCGAAAATGCAGAAAAATAGCACGGTGGAACTTTCTGAACTATAATGCAATCTATAAATATAAACATACATGTTTTTACCAAAAATATTTTTATTTTTTTATTTAATTTAAAATTACATTCAAAATTTTAATGATGTAGTCAAATTTTCATCATTTGCCAAATTCCATTAAATTATAATAAATGACATATACAAAATTCCGTACTTATTAATATTTTACTCTGTCTACTTTCTATATTTTTGGAAAAAATTGAAAAAGTTCTTTGTTTTATTCCAATTATATATGACAAGGAATATAAGTTTGACATTAGTTAGTTAAATTTTTTTCGGTATGAAGGCCTCATTTACTTATTTAATATTTGTTGCTGAATTTGAGAATTTTGTATTTTCGTGTTATTTTTAAATAGTTACTAATTGTTATCCCTTTAAACTATCCGTAGTTTCATCCGAAAAAATCAAACCGTAAACGAAAATTAATAGCAATTTTTTGCGGCATTTATAATTTATTCTGGTAAAAATATTTCAGAATTAAAAAACTTATAAATTTCTTTACAAACATCATTATGTTTAGGATTTTCCAGCTTTTTGTTTCTTAAAAGTGAACCGCGTTAAAAATTTACTGTGTTGTAAAAGTTAAAATAGTTTTAAAAGTACTTACACACAAAGAAAAATATGGTCAGTTTCGAACTGAAATTCGGTTAGTACAACTAAAAGCGGTTGGTATAACTGAATATTGGTTTCTATAACATAATTTGGTTAATACAACTGAGTTTTAGCTTCAACCATCACATTTAAATATACTTACGCTAACTGGCAATTTATTTTTCTTTATATGAAACATAGTAATTTTCCCCTATTAACTCAATGGTGAACTTTCGTGTAAGAAATATTTCACCCTATCCGATCTTCTTACTATTTACACCACATATAACCGACTGAAGATGAAATTCAACTCCCATATATGGGCAGGATCTTCATCATCTATTATGGAGCTTTAAGATTGTGTACAAAAGATGGCGTCGGCACTCATCAATGACAGTAGGGTACCGAACTTTATTGATAAATTCGTTATATATTTTTGTTTTCAGACGATTTTCAACAATTAGTGAATATTTTATGTAAAAATTATGTCCCCCCAGCGAACCAAAATCCAGGGTACGCCATTGACTAGCTTGATGAAATTTCCGACCAGCACAGTATTATAATTATTATTTTATACACTACATTGCAACTTTGTCAGGGTATTATAAATTTATACGAAGGCGGGTCAATAAATCCGTAACTTTTTGAATGAAACACAGGTTTTTGGATAAACATTTTTTTTAACATAGAATCATTTGAGGGTATAGACCCTTTGTTGTTTATGTCTTCCACATTCATTAAAATATGTATTTGCTTGTGAGATAAAAGTCTAAAACTGGAGAGATCTTTTGCCGGATCGAAATACATGTACCAACCAAACTAAAAATTGTTAATTTGCTTCGCTTTTGTAAATATACGGAGGGTAAAAGCTCCTTAGAAATAGTAACAAACAAAAAACCTCAAGGAATATAAAAACTTGAAAACAAAAAATCTAACAAATTTCTTTCCAATTAAACGCTGCAGTCTGTTATCAATAGCTGTCAAACACAAATTAAATAACACAGCTTGGTGAAATTTTGACAGGAGTCAACTGACAGATGCCTGTTGGTTGACAAGTGTGGTGTTGCCTTTTTGTTAATGGGCGGCAAATTTAAAAAGCCACGGACTTATTACCCGCCCTCGTAGACCTAGTCATTTACCCGCTTAGACCTAGTCATTTACCTGTTCGGGAAAAACGAAATTTTTCATTGATTTCTAATAGATGTAGAGTGCTTTATAGCCATCATGGCCAACTTTAATTTTCTTACTCTTGTTAGGGATAAATTAAATCCACACACGAAATCTGCTTATACAATAGAGTTTATTGTTATAAATTCTTAGAAATACCACATACCGTAGTTTTCTTTTACAATTAGAAAATTGAATTGAGTATTTTATTATTTGAAATAGAAAATATTTGCTTTTTATTTATTTCTTTTCAAAGAAACGCATTTTATATGATATAAGAAAAATAGAAATATTATTTATAGTAGGCTCCCTAGAAGTGTACTGGTAAAAAATAATAAACAAAATGTTTACACTTATCCGTATAATACAATGTATATGAAATGTACCAACAAAAAAGGTTTTTACGATATATGTCATGACAGTAATATCTGGAAAATCAAATTGCACTAAAAAGTTTCAAGTTTAAAATAACTTAAAATCAGTGATTTTTGGAAGGCCAATTTTTTATTAATAATTTAACAGCTGATTTTTTTGTTCCAAGGAAGTTCCAAGGAACGATTAGTAGAGCAACTTACTTTCCTTTAAAATCTGGTCTTATGTCGGTTTTAAAACCGATGATCTGTGATTGATAATTTTCAACCATTTCTGAAAGAAATTCTTGTGTTAGGCTATCGTGGAATTGGTTCTAATATAAAATTATGAATAATGGATGTACATACTTGGGAAACGATTTTTAAAAAGCTCCTTGGGAGATGTAAAAAAGTTAGAATTTTAACAAAATGAATATTCACTCACAATATATTTTCCGTTACCGACTGTAGTTTATAAAAAAAGAAATACGTAGAGTTTGTTTTTAAATGAGGAATCAATTGAAATTCATAAAACTATATCTTTTAACAAACTATAAAAATTTACAGACATTCAGTAGAAGTTGATATTTTCTGTTAAATGTAAAATTTTGTGTTTTCTGTTTCTAAAAATAGAAATTCATATAATTCAGTTTTGTTTTTTTTTCACCAAAATAGTTTGTGTATATAAATAATTATTTCAATAAAAATTACAAGGAATTATTTAAATATAGATACACACATTGAAAATAACAATATATTCATCTGTATGTGTTTTGTTTTGTAAATTACCAACAATTTTAAATACACACAACAACATTTTTTTTTCTACGTTCTGTCAGTTATAAATATATAGTTATTTTACACGACTTTCGATTGTTTATTAAACAATGATTGAAAATAAACTACAAAATGGGCTAAATATAATGAAAAAACAGTAGTCCTCTTTTTTATTGTATTTTCCATTAATTTAATGTGATTATTTTTAAGGAAATAATACTGTGAGTGTATCACTTGTCTGTTATATTACGTCGCTTTAAAACAAATACAACCTCATCATGAAGGACATGAAAATATAGTTTACATTAATTAGAATTTTTAAGGGACCCGGCAAAAATAGTGGCAGTGATTCTTTGGTTATCACTTCTATCATTGTTTTCTAAGATTCACTCAGTGTTCTTTTAAAGCTTCTAAAAACTATTCTGAGGAGCTTTCAAAAGAATTTGGGTCTACATCTTAAAAAAGTAGTGATTTGGATATAACCCGATGCTTATCTTAAAAATCACTCCTTTCCTAACTTCTGAAGCATAAATTATTGCCTATTTTCTATATCTTGTTCTAAATTTTACTTAACCCAAAATTTGTTGTTGTATTGTACATAAGTTTTTGGCATTTGCTTTTCGTACACTCACAATATTATTTCGTTAAAAATTATCTAAAATACATATTAAAATAATCGAAAATACAATCAAAAAGAGGACTACTGATTTTTCATTATATTCAGCCAATTTTGTTGTTTATTTTCAATCATTGTTTAATAATCGACATAAGTAGTAAAAGCAATCGAAAGTAGTTTAAAATAACCCGCAATTTTTAACTGACAAAAAGTAGAAAAAAACGATTTTTGTGGTTTGTTTTTGCAAATTAAAATTTTTTTATTTGTATGTAATTTACAAAACACAACACACACAGATGTTACATATAAATTGTTATTTTATATGTGTGTACCTATATTTGAATAATTTGTTGTAATTTTTATTGAAATAATTTTGTATATAAACAAACTATTTTGGTAAAAAAAACAATAAGGAATTATATGAATTTATATTTATGAAAACAGAAAACAAAATTTTACATTAAACAGAAAATATCAACTCCTACTGAATGTCTGTAAATTTGTATAGTTTGTTTTTTGAATGACTGGTACAAATAGGTAAAAATATATTTCTATGAATTTCAATTGATTCTTTATTAAAAAACAAACTTTACGTATTACTTTTTAAATAAACTACAGTCGGTAACGGAAAATATATTGTGAGTGTAGTTAAGTTATTTAATAAAAATACATTGCAAATATACACTAGCAACAGAACTCTTTCAAGTGAGAATTCAGATTTCGCTAAAATTTGGATTGTGGTAGAGAAGATTAAATTATCGAACTCATCCGTTTTCTTTTCCAAAATCGTTAAAACTTTTTCTTAGATTTTTTTTAAGTTGTTTATCGCGTTTCCTAAAAAAGTTATCTAATCCTTAAGGATCTCTTTCACTTGATTTTTAATGAATTTGATTGTGTTTTTTTCTAATCTTTTCTTGCAGTAGAAAATATTAAGAAAAATAATGCGAAAATTACATATTAAAAATTTAACCGGTTATTCGATCTACTTTATAAGATTGTTCGGGTCGAATAATTATTTGCGTTTTAAATTATCCGAAATAGTGGCGATTAATTAAAAAATAAAAATTTTGAAGGAACTAAATCATTTTCTTGTATTTAAAAAATGAAATAAAATTTGAGCACAATAGCTTAAATGAGAAAAAACAGGTTCATTGTGACAATCGAATATTTTACGAACCGAATTATTTGGTCGGAGAAGCCGATATATTTGTTTGCGGCAACAGTGTTTTAGGTAATACAACGGAATTTGAGTTAAATCAATATTTGACAATTGTGTAAGGATTTCATTTGATTACGGCAAATAATAATTCGGTTGCTACATCCAAACTGTTCGATTGGCAAAAAAATTCGGTTGCCATAAATAAATTATTATAGTTGTAAAACTGAAACTCAAATTCAATTTTAATTTATAAAAATTAAAATTTGCTTTTTTTTTGACCTTTCAAAATTGCAATTAACATTATTCTATTTCTGTTTTAGGTCATTAAAACACTATTTTTCTTTATCGGGATATTCTCCAAATAAATACTTCATAGAGTTTTATTAGCCAAAAAATTGATCTATTACTTTCAAGAATGAGATGACGCGTTTCGGGGATTTTCTAGGTCCCCATCTTCAGATCTCTTTAGAAAGTAAAAAGATAACTTTAAGGTCCCAAAGCAAACACTATATTGAGAATTATACAACTAACAATATTGCCTTCGTTTTAAACCAGCTATCTTTATAGAAAAATTTTATGGCAATCTTGTTTATTTACATAGAGACAACCTTTGGTTGCCATAGCTATGTATATTTTACTTTCCAAAATAGGAAAGTTTTTTACTCCGTACAATGAGTAAATTCATTTGTATTCTAATTAATTTTAATTTATAAAAATTAAAATTTGCTTTTTTTTTTGACCTTTCAAAATTGCAATTAACATTATTCTATTTCTGTTTTAGGTCATTAAAACACTATTTTTCTTTATCGGGATATTCTCCAAATAAATACTTCATAGAGTTTTATTAGCCAAAACATTGATCTATTACTTTCAAAAATGAGATGACGCGTTTCGGGGATTTTCTAGGTCCCCATCTTCAGATCTCTTTAGAAAGTAAAAAGATAACTTTAAGGTCCCAAAGCAAACACTATATTGGTTGTATAATTTCAACTAATTGAGAATTATACAACAAACAATATTGCCTTTGTTTTAAACCAGCTATCTTTATAGAAAAATGTTATGGCAATCTTGTTTATTTAAATAGAGACAACTTTTGGTTGCCATAGCTATGTATATTTTACTTTCCAAAATAGGAAAGTTTTTTACTCCGTACAATGAGTAAATTCATTTGTTTCTATTCAATTTTAATTTATAAAAATTAAAATTTGCTTTTTTTTTTTTTGACCTTTCAAAATTGCAATTAACATTATTCTATTTCTGTTTTAGGTCATTAAAACACTATTTTTCTCATCGCGAACAAAAGTAATTAAGCAAGTAAATAGGCTGGTAAGTAGTTGATACCATGATTTTGCTGGGGTGACAAAATTATGAGAACTCTAAAACTATAACTTAAAACCACAATACGCTCAGTCAAACTTAGCTTAATTAAACTAAGTTTAACTGACTTCAAAAAAAAAAACTAGCCCTCAAAATTAGACTGTTTAGCACCGTGTTAAATTGCCATGTAGATGAAAGTTATTCGCCCTTAAAGATTTTTAATGTAAAGTACAAAAATTAAATTACCAAACACATTGTTGCTTTTGTTAAATTCCCATTTTAAAAGCTGTTAATAAAAATATCAAAAAAATAAAGATAAATATATATTTACGTAGACTTACGATTAGTTCTAGAACAATTTTTAGACTAAAAATTTTATAAAATTTAAATTTGGCTTGAAGAATTACTATGTTCATTCAGACTGCCGGTTTAACTTATGAACATCGCGAAATGACCTATAAATTTTATTATAATTAAATAATAATGTTTATATTAACACAAAAAACTGTATAAATGACTTAAATGGTGGAAAAAGAAGAAAACCAGAACGTATGAAAAAATAACATAATTTAAGTAAGTTTTTTTTTGTTGCCATTGACAGCAACGAGAAACGCATAATTAAGTTCTAAAGATTCTTTTGTATGAATTTCGAAAATATTTCCCCCGATCGCTCTTGTTATTTTAATTTTCTGAAAATAACGCTTGTGCAGTTGACAGGTCTGTTTCTGGTTTGTTGTTCATTGTCGTCATCATCGTCGTCGCGATGTTGTTGTTTTTATGTTAACGGTGATACTGTTTAACATGAATTACATTTGAGGTTTTTTTATGTTTTATTTTTCTTTACGAATAAAAAAATAACAAATCGGGGGAAGATGAAAAAAGTTTTATTAATCTCATTTTGTTTTTGGATTTCCAACTACTGCTATAACAACGATGATAATGTCGACTACTACAACTTCATTTTTAACAATGAATGGCTAAATTGGTAGGTGCTGCAAATGGTGAGCAGATTTATACTTATATACAGTATATTAACTTATTCGCTGTTATGTTTTACATTATATAGGGAAAAGTTGATGTATTTTAATGCCCACATTAAAACTGAATAGTATTAAATGTCATTTAAATATATTTTATTTCGCCTTAAACTATTTATATAAGGATGTGTTATTTGAATATTATTTAACAAACAATGTTTTCTTAAGTAAAAAGCTTTTTTTATAAAATTATAAACTACACTTGCGTAAAATTATATGCTTCAAAATATACATTAATAATAAAAAACTGTATAATAATATATCTTAAATATAAACATAGAAAGAAATATTTTAAAATGAAGCAGAAGCAATATTAAATTAAATAGAACGCACTTTGAAATCAAACTTAAAGGGAAAGTATCCAAAACTAAATACTTAGAATTTGTTGAAATTCGATTATGTGATGGGAAAAAAGAAATCTAAGAACAACCAGTCTCACTTTTTCGGCCAAACTCGGGGATATGGTAAGTGAAATAGAGAAAAGAAATTTTAATATTTTTGGGTACTTTTTGGTTGGCTGCACGTCGGGAATGTTCGAAATTCTATATAAAACTGCATTTAAATAATATATTCATCAAATTGGGAAGTTTAATATACAGAGTTCTTATGTTTTACCATATGGTTGCCCAGTTATTCTAAAAATTATTAAAAATCTAAAATGTGTACTTACAATTTGATACAATTTTCTACTTAATAATGAAGTGTTAGGATTTTTTGCCAAATTTCGAATCCTGAAAAATATACATATCGCACCCTAAATACCAAAGAGTCACAAGTCAAAATTTACCTAAATTGACACACCTGTAACTTCTTCAAAAAAAAATTTCTTTCTCATCCACTATCTTTCTTAACTTGAAAAATCTCGTTTTACCTCTTTTTCGGTTAATTGCTCCAGAATTGATTACTTTTTTATACATAAAATGTGTTATTTTGAGTTTTGACGCTATAACTGCGAAAAGTGATGCATTTTGTGGTGTATTATTATGCATTGTGCTTCTTTTGGTGGAAAAGGGTCTCCAATCACTGTTTTTGGCGACCGTGCACATGTGACGGAAGTTGAAAAAATAAAAATAAAAAAAAGGTAATTATTTTTTTATGCAAAAACTTTTTAAAAAAAGGTGTAATATCGAAAAGTGGTGATATCGAAATTACTGTATTTTGGCTTCTCTTTAAACGCCTGCAAATCCAAGAAGAGAGAAAATAACAAAACGGGTCCCGAAGTGTTTTAAAGTTAAATGTAAGGAGAAAGTTTTCTGTAAATTTTAAACTTGTGTCTTGTAAGAAACTTGTCCAAATTGTAGCCTAAAATATGTAAATTTTTAAAATTTCAATTAGCGATTTTTTCATAATGATTTGCCTGCGATTTGATGATTTCATATAGAACAATTCTAATAAACATATTTTTTAAATAAACAGTTTTGTTTGCTTTCCCTAAAAATTGGATAATTTTGAGTTGTGACTATTTATGTAACGAAAATCGTTTCTGATCCGTAGAAATGCTTAACCGTACTCAGGGCAAAATAGGGAGGATCTTGGTCAGGTCGTTACACATTTTGATAGAAGGATAAAGAAAAAAAAGAAAAAGAGGAATCGTAGATGAAAAATGGTACGAGTATCAAATTCTTATTGTTCCTTTTTGTGTCATTATCAGCACCTTGAGTTTCGTAAACGAAAGAAAATAAATTAGAAAGTCATAATAATATGTATAATTTATTAAATATGATAATTAAGAACAATTGTAAAATATGGACCTTTATAAAGATTTTATATAAAAATCATTGAGAGGTTATTTTTTTAGGCTCTGCCTTCTTTTTGCCGGATCGAAATACATGTATAAACCTAGCTAAAAATCGTTAATTTGATCGGTCTTTGTAAATATAAACTAGAAATGATTATTTTTTATATTTATAATATATATTTGTGAATTTTATAATATTTTTAACATACAAGGTAAATTAAAATCACTAGATCTGACGAAAAAACTGTCAAAACTTTTTCGATTGAAAAATAATTTGTATAATAAACCCAAAACCAAAAAAAAAAAAAAAAACACGGAAACAATAATTCTGTGGCCCAAAAGCCGAGGCAGATCGATCTTATTTTTATCCTATCACATACATATCCAAATTCCAATAAATTTGGAGTGTTTAGATTGGGGTACTTTAATTGTAAGTTTGTTTTCTTATGTTTCCAAAAACGAAATCTAAAATGTTTAAATAAAGTGACTATTTTGTTGAAATGAAAAAACCAAATATTATTTTTTTTAAATGTAGTAGCATTAAAGAAAAATATATGAAATATTTTTTATTAAAATTTTTTAGAAAAATAAAAGGGGTTAAATTTACCTCACGTCACTGACTATGTCCAAGAATTTCACCCCATAGTAAGAGGTTAAATATAAGTAAACTGTCTTTGGTCAAAGTCAGCCTGACAGCTTGAAAACAGGCTGATATTTAATCCAAAATTTGTTACACAGTGTTGTTTATCTATTTTTATTCGAATTGGGACAACTGAGGCTAACCTAAAATTTCTTGCAAACTACAACTTCTTGCAAATGCTGAAAGGTTGCGGGGACAGGACTGTTTTTATTACTGCTGGTTTTAGAAGAATTATTTTTTTATCTGAATATCTTTATAATCTCATCTTTCATTTGTATGATAATGTTGTATGATATGTTTTATGATTTTTCAAGTAACATAAATCAGCAAAACGGTTGCACTCATGAGATTTTAAAAATTCCTTATAAAAGAACATTTTAAATTCCGTTATAAAGAGACACATAAAAATCTAATGGAATTTTTTTTAATTTTAAATAAAAAAAATCTGTCAATAGGGGAATTGTTATACATGAAATATATAGCAAGGTAAAATATACGAAAATAATTCATATATTATTAAATATCTTACTAAATTTTCCTTTAAATTAATTTTTCTATTTAATAATGTTATTCAAATGACTGAAACAAATAATAAAAAAATAAACGTTCAGTTAAAATATATATATATTATAGTCTTAAGCTTCAGTTAGTTTCGTTAAAACAAATGTATATTCAGTTTTTTTTAAATTTGAAGTAAAATGTTAATTAATTTAAATTAATTTGTGTGAAATAAAATAACTTTTTAATTAAACATTTTAAAAAAAATTAAATCAGAATTATGTTAATCATACACATAATTCTGAAAATTGCTTTGAAAAACTGTAGAAAAAGCGGAATTGATTATGAATCAGTTTTATAGTCAGCCTTAGGTATGATTTTTTTTCAAAATTTTTCTTAAATAAAGCATTATTTTTAAAGAGAAATGATCTTAGGTTGAGCATTACAATAGTGGGTTATGCGCCAAACACTTTAAATCGTGAAAAAAAAATTACTTAAGTGTTAGATTTTACATCAGTGTTCACTATAATATTGGTGCGCCTCTTTTTGAAACTTCTTAAAATATAAACTTCACGAAATTATTTTTTAATAATCTACTATCAACTTACTACGAAATATTGTGAGATTATAAATGTATATAAAATATTTTGACATAAAAACATATATATATTAGGGTGGTATAAAAATTAAAGTTTGGATTTTCTTAAAATTCGAAGCTAATATTTTAAAAATTTCATCAAAATGGCGTGAATGCTTTCATAATGGAACAAATATAAAAAATATTAGTTATGTCTTCTAACACAGTGCTTCTACAAAAAATAAAAACAAAACCTTCATATAGTAAAATGCCACCCTAATGTATTTTATATGCAAATACAACATTTTATTTTTTATGTTTCATATATTTGCGTTCAATTGGAAACTCAATGTTTTTGCTTTCAATTGGAAAACTCAAATAGTAAACTAATTGGACATAAAATTATTTGTATAATATAATTGATGTCCAGTTTTTTCATATATATGTTTTTATAAAAAAATTGATACGAAAACCTATCGAAAACACAAACTTAAAATTTAAGTTTATACCCGGACATATACTTTTTATACCCTCCACCATATATGGTGAGGGTATATATCAGTTTGTCATTCCGTTTGTAATATGTCGAAATATAGGCTTAAGACCCCATGAAGTATATATATTCGTGATCCTTATGCAATTTTAAGTCGATTTAGCGATGTCCGTCTGTCTGTCTGTCTGTCTGTTGAAATGGCGATCACGACGCGAAGATGTAAGCGGGGGTGCCTATTTTTACTCAGATTATTTAACATCCTCCCGAGCAGTTTGGTATTTAAAATGAGCAAAATCGGTTAAGCGGTTCAAAAGTTATGAGTGAAAATGTGAAGGTACCTCTAAATTTTCCATACAAATTTGTACAATTTTTCTGTATCTATTTTTTTTTTTTCTGTTAAGCAAGTAAAAATGTTATTAAGTCTTCTTATTGTTCGATTACATTTATTGTCTTACATAGAGAATAATAACATTCTTAGGCCCAATATTATAACTTGCCTTTAAGGTGCGTGTTAGTTAAAGGTAACTTTAGCTAAAGTGAGGAATAAAGTGACCTTTAACTTTTTTGGTTATTACAACTTCCTTATAAAATAAAATTAAGTTTTTTGAAAATATGGCATTACCAGAGCAAAAACCGATTACTTTTGACAAATTAAAATGGTTCTTAAAAATACGTAGTGGTAACGATGTACTTTTATTTATTTATTTACTTACAACAAACAAAAAATACAAACGAAAAACAAAATTTCTTCGATTTGTGTAAAAAATAAAAATGTTTGTTGTAAAAAATTTACATTGTCGACGCCGAACACAGACATATACCAAACAGCAAAGATATAGTCTAAAAACTACACGGCAACTACACTGCAGAGCAGAAAATGTGGCAACTTCAAATGCTTAAACCTTACGTTAAAAGTTAAAGGTAAGATGAACTTACCTTTAGCTTATCGGTCACTTTTAGGTTAAAGTATACTTATAATAACGAAAAACTAATAATCTGTCCGTTAACATCCTCACTTTAGCTATCGGCAAGTTATAATAATGGGCCTTAGAGCTATATGTGTGTTACTCTGATAACTATGTTAACGTAAAAATCAACAATGTTAAAGTCGCTAACAGAGCAGACCTCTGTAAATAACATTGCTAAAACTAAATAAATAACATTACTAAACTAAATAACAAAAGTTCGTTACATAAATTGACAAAACATATTCATATTACAGTTCATGCAAAATTTAGTATATACGTATATCATATTCAGCCCCTATGGTGGAGGGTATTCAAAGATTCGGCACAGCCGAATTTAGCCCTTTTTTACTTGTTTTTTTTTTTTTGTTTCGTTTTCTATAGAAAAAACTTTTCTACAGAAAAAATTTTATTTGTACAAAATATTTAAAATACATTTCAATTTCGGCCTCAGCGCCGTAAGGCATTATTGAGGCAAGTGGGCAAATTAATTCATTGTCAAAAGTACAAATAAAAGATTTTACTTAATGTTAAGATTATTAAATTACAAAAAATAAGTATAAAAACTGTTTTACAAAAATAATAAAAAATTACAAAAGCGTTTCAAGGTTGTTAAATAAGTGTTGTTTAAAAGACGATTTAAATAGCGAAATTCGATTAATTGATTTCAAATCTGCATGTAAATTATTGAATTTTACAGCACCCACGTAATCAATGCGTTGCTTGGTAGTTTCTAGTCTACATCGAGGAATTCTTAAATTTGTTCTGTTTCGTGTGATAAAACTAAATTGCTGTTGAGAAAATGTTATGCTTTGGTGACCAATATGGTTAATGCATTTAAAAACAAACATTAACACCTGATACTCATGCAATCCATAAATTGGTAAAATTGTTTTGCTTATATCTTTGTACAATGTGAGAGTTGAATACAGTATTGGTAATTTGTAAATAATTTTTAATGCTTTGTTTTGCATGCATTGAAGCGATTTCAGTGAAATGTTATTTTTATTGTAAGCATATATAATTGCTAAGTAATTCAAATGCGATTGAATCAAAGATTGAAATATCATCATCTTTGATTTAACATCCAGTTTATTTTTTAATTTATATAAAATTCCAATTGCTGGAGCTATTTTCCTTTTCAAATCGGTTATATGAAAATCCCATGACAAGTTACTTTGCAATGTGATTCCCAAATACTTAACGGAATGGGTTTCATAAACAGCTTTTCCATTAATAAACACGTTGAAATCACTGTTCATACTTAAAGCATGTGGTACTTATGGTTGTGGGCTCAGAATAAGGGTCATAATCCCCATATTTTTAAATTTTGTAATTTGACAACAGATAACTTCGGTCGGATATTATCATAATATCCCATTTTGGGTTAATCGCCGAAATAGTTATGGTTATAAGCACATTACTAGAAATGGTAGTAAAAACTGACTTCAAAACAGTTATAATACTGATGGGTATTATGAACATTTACATTGGGACTGTGAACGAAATATTATTTATATTATATTATCGGAAACAATCCCGGAACAGAAAGTATAAAAGGTTTTAAACCCGGGTCTTAGGCCGGCTATGCAGAAAAGATCTTCCCAGCGAAGCCGGAGAAACCCCAGAGTAGAAATCCACTAAGCCCAGCCGAAGTCCTGCTACAACAAAAGTTTTCTGGATCTACGGTTATTCTCAAAATATGTTCTTTCTACAAACGCTCCTAATGCCTATGCCAATGTGGTCTTTTCATTGTCCGGAACACCTACATGACACGTTACTTACAGAAGGCAGACTCTATTTCCCATAGATACTTCGGTAAACCTGTGTCTGCACTCCTTAACAAGCCCGCATAAAGTATCTGAAATTTAAGTGCCTTAAGCTCAGCCTGACTAACATTACATATACTGGTACCCCTGTATCTCCATTCGTTTCAAGTACCTACTTCTAAATAGCAAGCATTTAAGTTTTAAAAAACTGTTGCCAATCTGTCCATAGGTGTGTATGTTCACATCGTCCACATAGCAATAGGATCCAGTACCGTTACAGGTAAGTATCAAAATAATCCACAATCCGAATGATTATTCCATCCTTTCTACCGAATTCGATAAAAAGCATTATGTTATCCAAAGCCACGAGGGACATCGGACAAAGTTCTTTCAACGATAAGACCATGCACCTTGTTGCAATCTATATGCCAGTTTCTATTTTTTCGATTTCGTTGTCTCGACCTGTATATAAAGATCCAGAGGTAGCAAACAAAACATACCTCATGTCTTTCCAAAAGCTCTCAGATACTGCCAGAAAATCCTCTGATCCAGAGATACCTTCTGTTCAATATGATTCGTGCACATTAGTTTACTGTCTGAAGTAACTCCTAGATATGTAAGCTCTGTAGATACCTAAAGTCCTATGCAGAACAACACAAGCATAATTCATTTCGGATTAACAGATAGCACATGCCTGTTGCACCAGCTGTCCATTACGTCCACAACAGCCTGCATAGTCACCTACCAGACACTAAAGCCACTTAAAGTGAGTCGATTACGAAACACCAGAGTGCACTCCCTTTTTCGGTCAATAGCCTTTTAGAAAACATAAAGTGCATCCAATTAACAAGAACTTGGTCGACTCCATGCGCTTCAGCCGAAGACCTCATCGAGTCAAAAGTAGCATTGTTAAAAGCCGGCTCAATGTCAACAAAAACAAGCAGCGTGCATGCTTTTTTGTCTGGACCCTTTTCGATCTTGAAAACAATATCAATTGACCTACACCTTTGATACGCATTTTTCTACCATTGTCATTTCAAAAGAATTTATCGAGATAATCCCAAACCCGGATATTGGGATAATATCCGTTGGGCTAATTGCCGGCCAAATTAAAAATACTCAAATAGCGGTATCACCTCGTTAATAGTTGTATACTATATATACATATTAATATGTATTGGTTTGGAAATTAATTAATAAATTTTTGGGGTCAATTCATTCGGTGACATAACAAACATCAATACAATGTTGCTAGTAACGCTAATAAAATACAGCGCACAGAAAGTTAAAACAAGTACAACAATGTATTGTCGATAAAGACCGACCACACGTTACTCTCTGGGTAAAACTCCACAAAATTTTTTTATTTGAATGAGTTTATAAAAATAGTAAAAATAGTTATTTAATAAATTTTATTTGAAAGATGTTACAGTTCGTCCTTAAATTATCTTTGTATTTGCCACCTCTAGAGTTGGAACTATGGACGAATCTATAGGCGATCGGATATCGCTTAATCTATCCATAAAATGATATATACTATTATATATATACTATATACTATTTCCAATAAATTTTGTTGATGCAAGCATCAGCACAAACCCATTATAACCTGACCACGTAGTGGTGTAGAGTATAAAAATATCCAATTTACCCTTAACTAATGATGAGTATAATGGATAATAAAAGAACGTAAAAAGGACCAAATAAAAAACAATGTATATATGTACAGAAAATTCTAACAACATGAATAGCGACAGTGAAAACAACAACGACATCGACGACGACAACAGCAACATTAAAAATATATATTATAGAACTGTTAATTAATTTTTTGTACATTGCGGTGTTGTTGTCTACTACATACATACATACTTATTTACAATAATGCCAGCAGAATTGAGTGGCCTCACTTGAAATTGTGACACATTTAATTTTGTGTTAATGCCGTCGTTAAGAGGGTGGCTTGAAATATATATTTTAAATAATTAATATTTTAGCGTCCTTTTTATTATTCTCAAACCCGAAATTTAGAAAATACAAATTTTATATTTAATCTTTACCGACTTTAGTAAAATTTTGTAGAGTTATTTTCCACCATTAACATATGATATACCTTAAATTTTGGACTACTGTCTTAACTGTTTGCATCGCAAAATGTGAAATAATACCAAACTTCTAGTAAAATGTGAATATAAAACAGACAAACAGCAGAGGGTTAAAGAAGCATATTTTGAATGCATTTATGCTCAAAAAAATCATCGGGACATCCTGATTAAGTGCATGAGCGCATGCAATATGTATGTATGTAATTATAAGTTAAAAAGGTATAAATAAAACATATAGTAAAGTTGACTTTTTCCTGTTTCCTATTTGGTACATAGGTTTCTAATCTTACGGGCTTCAATATTTAGACACACAAAACCATAGACCTAAATCTCTCCTCCAAATTTAAAGAAAATTGGACCATATTTGGAGATAGTCCCCAAATAAACATATCTTTCCTTTATTTGCTTAAATTTAATTTCTGTCATAAAATAACGATCGAACCGAGAACAATACCAGTGAAATGACTAATGAAAATCTCTTTGCAATAATCCAATATTCATGTATTAGATTAGATTTTGTTCTACCAAATTTTATTAAATAAAAGATTAATCAAATGTGAAACAATTTTTATTATAACACTGAGCCAGGGAAGAATAATTATTTACGGATTTGACTTCTAGAAGAAATTGCCTCTCATGTAAATATAATCATGTCGGAAGATGTTAGGTTAAGTTGAAAACAGGAAGTGTCATTTGCCCTTTATAATTATTAACAAATTAATGACATACACCTATGCCAGAGAATCGGTATGTTGTACAATCTCCAAAAAAACTTCGCCATAATATACATTCCGGTTTAATCAAATAATACAGTATCCCTCAGGTATTCCTTTAGTTGTCCCAAATCAACTTGCCGCAAGCAACCTAAAGACGCTATAACTTCCACATGCCAATGCTTTACCCAACTATTTACTTGAGAAAGTCGAGCAAAGAAAAAGGAAGTGCTCTAGAGTCTCATTGTCCTCCCCACAGGCCTTACATACCACAAAGTCACTCCTTCTCAATTTTAAAAGATGTGATCGGCGTTGAGATTGGCCTTTGAGAATTCCCATCAGGATGGCCAATTCCTTTTTCTGCAGTCTTAAGGTTCTTCTTTGTAATAGCACCAACATTATCCCCATGCCTGTTTCGTTATCCGAAACGGGGTCACATTTAGAAGGTTAACGAAGACCAGGTTTGATCCATTCCTGGCCAGCTCGTGAGACCTCTCATTCCCATCCATTCCAAAGTATCAACCTCACATGTACCCTGCCAGCATAAGCGTTCATCATTCTTTTGCAGTTCAAAACCGTTTTCGATTTCCCAGACTCCGCTGACAGAGCCCTATCCGCAGCCTGACTATCAGTGAAGATGACTACATTCATTTTACGGACCTTAGGAAGGATATCGAAAGTTGTAATTTTTTGAATTTAACATTGAACACATTAAACCATTTTAATGGTAAATTCTCCAAAAAATAAATATAAGTGATAACTTTGCACCTCCATGAACACACCTAGAAATATTTGAAATATAATTCGCAGTTGTGAACCAAATTTCCATATTTTTTGGTGCGGATTCCATATGTTGTCAAAAAGATGGAAAAAGGTCATAGCTAACGATGGCAAATACTTAGAATGGATATATATTGTACTAATGTTTCACAATAAATCCTCAAAACTTGCCAAAAAAAAATAAATCCCAATTTTTTCATTGATTACATTTCATCAGATCAGCATAAATCTATTTAGATGTGATTGACTCTATGTATGTATAGATCTGGTGCCATATCTGATCATATACGATTATATATGGCATGTGTGATACACTTTACGGATAGATCCGATCAGATATAGTCCATGACCTGTACATATCAAAAGCGATCAGGAAAATGTTGTAATTTTTGTGGCCATATATAAGCAATTCTGTTCATATGAGAGCGTATATATTGTTCTAGATCTGGGGCCGAATTAGCGCATACGTGATCGAGTAAAATTGTTCGTAAATTTTCTTTTTGGGATTATGGCATTCGTTATCGAACAAGTCCTATCGAAATTTCTGATTATAGCATTCGATAACGAGAACATAATCGAGTACCAGCTGTTTAAAATACACTCGTTAGCTCTGTATCAATCGAAATTAATATTTTTTAAGGAGCACCCAAACTTGGCCAAAAATATATTACCAAATTGCAGCCAAGGAAAGGCAACAGCCAAGCGTTTATGGGATGAACTTTCTTTGAAGCTGAATTCGCATGGGCCACCAACTAAGGACGCAAAATCGTGGAGAAAGGTAGGACAAAAAAGTTCGGTGAAAATACATACATACATACTTATGTCCACATTATTTTGTACTTATGTCTGTACATTAAAAAATATTTTAATTATAGGTTTTTGCTGACCAAAAGTTCAACGCGAAAAAAAAAATTTCTTTCAACAAGGCATCCAAACAAAAAACTGGAGGTGGTCCTTACCAGGAAATGATTTTAAATTCTGCAGAAGAACAAATTATTCAAGCCACTGGAGTAGATCTTCATGTAGAGGGACTGTCAGTTAAAACCTATGGTAAACCAAGGTCGCCCAGCAAATGTGAGGTAGATGAATTGGTGAATGAAAGTATGCAGTCAATTTTAGAGAATGAAGAAAGCGATGACGTTGTAAATGAATACCCAGCAAAATAAAATGGATGTTATTCTTTACGAATCTCTTTTTCAGAACATCCAAAGAAGTTAATAGTGCAATTTTTTCGATTTGTAAGAAGTCATTTTAAATAACTTCCAAAATGTTAATAATAACCCCTACTAGTAAAAAAAAACAATTATTTAGTTGGTCTATAAATGGTTAATTCCTGCAGTCATTACATATCTAATTGAAAACATATTTAACATACCAGTGATATTCACTTTGTCCTGGTCGGAATAATAATTCTTGGCGTGTTTAAAATAACATTTTAACCTTAAAAAAATGCCAATCCTTATATTTATTTTGTAGTCCCTATATTTAACAACTTCCGCCAACTAATGAAAAAGTCCATCTGCTCATCGATTTTTCATAGCACCGAAACAAACTACTTCCTCCCAATGACACGCCAATGTTAAAATCATTAATGATTCACCGAAATTTTCACAACTTCGTGCTCAGTAGAAGAAGTGTTTAACTACTTCTTTCTCAGCTCTTATTTTGCTGGGTATGTGGAGAAAGAACAACCAAGGCGATTTGTAAAAAAAGAGAAAATTACAAAACAGTGTATTGTGTCATCACATGTAGAAAAAACAGAAGCATACCAACGCGAGCTTCTTTTAAAGACTGATTGTGTATTGGCACTTCTTACTTCACATACTAAAAAAATGGAGGAATATAAACAGGAAGAAAATGCAAAACTACAACGACTGCTTCTAATCAAAGAAATATCTCTAAATATTAAAGAGGAGGAACACAGAGCTAATATGGCAATTAAGCAAGTAGAATTGCAAAAAAAAACACTTGAACTAGAGGTGCTTAAACAAAATAGATCATAATTTAATGTACATATATATGCAACTATAAAAATACTTGTATATGTATATTCGTAAATAAACTATGAACTCTACATACTATCATTGAGTTGAGGCTATGGTATCCTTTTCTGTTAAAGAACATATGCTCATTTTCTGTGGGTTTTTGCAATCCAAAATGAGTCCCATCTATACATCCGATCACTAACATATTCAGAGTCATATTTAGAAAAGATTATAAATTTTAATGTATGTAAGAAAGTACAATTACCTCCTGGGAGCTTAAATTTGTCCATGAATGATTCCATACACGAAGCAGATTCATTAGGCACAAATTTAATGATCCTTGGACAAATTTTTTCTTCAATTTGATTTATGATTTGGTTAGCTGTTTTGCAAACCGCACTCTGACACATACCCATCAAGTAATCATTTCCAACAGTATGTTGGAATCCTCCACATGCTAAAAGAGATATGGCTGCAGCCAATTGTAGCTTTGGTGGAAGTGCGGTAGACATATGTCCTTCGAAACACAGCTCGGAAAGAAGAAAATTAAACGCCTCTTTTGAAAGCCGGAAACGTTTAATAAATCTAAAACATATAAAGAAATAAAAAAGGATAATAGAATATTGCAATTTACTTACGCATTTGGCGGCAATGACATTGGATCACTTTTGTCTCGCATTTCTCTTCTAATACGTACTGTATTAGAATTGTCTTCAGAATCAGAAGACGATAAACACAACAAGAGGAATGTAGCCATTTTTTTTAAACAATTATATTTGCTTTTGCACAATATGTATTTTATTTCACAAAAATTTCTTTAAAAAACCCACCAAAATTTTTTAATTTTCTTTTATTAGCTTGAATTGCAATAAACATTTGACAGCTTTGTTTTCATTCCATTCCAATATAAAAAACAATCTAGTACAATTTATAAAAATTTCGATACGTTAGCTTTCGAGTGCAGTAATCCATCCATTCGATACGTTTCGAAATTTTATTCGATACGAAAGCCTACTCGATCACGAATGCCGTAATTTGGCCCCTGTTCATATCCAATAACATGAATCGTTTTTAAAGACCGAGTAAAAAAAATTGATCTGCCGCAATATTTGATATTCTTTAATATTTGCTGTAAAATCTAGCTGATACTAAATTGATCCGAAAAATGACAGATCACATTAGATCCAGCAATATATTTAGGAATAAAGTAAGAGCCAAAAAATGTTTAAATTAAAAAAAATATTATAATTCTAACAAACAATGCCATTGCCAAGATTTGAACTCGGTCTGCCAGAGTTGTAGTGAGTTAAGCACTCAGCAGTCTGTGGCTGACTTCATTAGGCTACATTTTTTGTGTAATTGTGTTATATATAATTTATTTATTTTTTTATTTATTTATTTATTTATTTATTTATTTATTTATTTATTTATTTATTTACTATCATCAGTCTTTTTAAAATTATAATATTTAATATTTACAATTTATGAGAGTTTACTTAAAAGTATTACAACAATTTAAAACTTAAATATAAAGAACAATAAAATATCTAATTATGCAAATGTTACAAATTAAGGTAAAAAGATAGAAAAAAAACCTTTAAACTTTAAAGAAGTTCTATATTAACCCTCTTCAGTAACCTCTTTTTTAGAAGTTGTGAAGTTGATTAATCTAACAAACTTCTTATAGTATCAAAACTTGAAGACCTACATCTGTCTTCAAATCTAAGTGTTAACTCACTAAATAGGGTGTTAAGCTTAGTTGGATTAAATTTACTATGTAAAAGGTTGGTTGAATATCTTCGTGGTAAACAATAAACTGTTTTTAAATTTTTGTTTTGGATGACTTGAAGGTTTTTAAGGTACGTATTGGCACTTCTTGGAAACCAAACCTGACAACCGTATGTCATTATGGGACGAATGACGTTTTATGCAGTAACAATTTATTATTGCCATTAAGTTTTGATTTTCTATTAAGAAGTGGTAAAAGCGCCCGTCCACAAAGTAAAGCTTTTTACAAGTCTGGAGAATATGCTGCTTAAAAGTTAACTTATTGGTCTTGTATTGGTATTATTGTTCCATTAATAGTAAGAGTGTTACTGGGTATTCTCTTTGGTGACTTATTAAAGGGAAAAATTATTGCCTGCGTTTTTTCTTGGTTAATTTTTATTTTCCATTTATTATAATATTTTTCTGAATCTATCAGGCCTTTCTTCATTTTTCTAACAATGGCATTAGAAACTTTTCCACTTGCTATAATAGCAGAGTCATCAGCATAAAACGCAACGGATTGATCTCTAGATGTTTTAAAATCGGACGTAAAAATAGAGTACAATGTTGGTGACAAAACTGACCCCTGAGGCACTCCAGCAGGGATAATTCTTTGAGTGGAAACTCCTCCGTCTACATAGACCTTAAAAGATCTATCTGACAAAAAACTTTTTATTATCTTTTACAAATATATTGGATAATTAAATTCATTGAGTTTAAAAATTAATCCAGAATGCCATATGGAATCAAAGGAATTTTCAATATCTAAGAAAATTATTCCGGTGCTTTTTCGGTTGATTTTGTTATTTAATATTATATTAACAACTCTTTTCAGCTGGTGTACCGTAGAGTGGTCCTTCCTAAAACCAAATTGCTCCTTATTTAAAATATGATGTCTTTCTGTGAATTCTTTTAACCTGCTCAATATAATATTTTCAAATACTTTATCGATAACGTTTAACATGCTTATAGGCCGATAGCTTATGGGTAATTTTTTATCTTTACCTGGTTTCAAAATCGGAATTACTTTGGCTTCTTTAAATTGCTTTGGAAAGTATCCATTACACAAACACCAATTAAATATCTTAGCAATAAATTTAAACAATACATCTGGCATCTTTTTAAATATAATCGTTTTGATCCCATCTTTTCCAGGGGCTTTTTTGTTTTGCATGGATTTGACATAATATTTTACCTCTTCTTTGCTCGTTAATTCGTCTGTTATGTTGTGTATTTGTTGTAAATCTAACCACCTAGCATGTTTGTTTACATATCGATCAGCTGATGAAACTACATTGTTAGTTATTTTGTGAGAGTTTTCGAAAACATCTGCAATGAGGTTTGCTTTACTAACATTGTCATGAACTTCTACACCACTCACAATTAAGTTACTAACGGCTTGTCTCTTTCCTTTGATTGCTTTTGCAATCTTCCAAAATTTTTTTTTACCAGTAGGCAAACTTTGTAGAAAATCATTCCAGTTTTTGTTTCTGTCATTAGAGACATTTTGGTGAATGAGTAAATTAAGTTGCTTTAAAATACTTAATAAAACTGGTCTTTCTGAAGGCTGAGTGTAATTTACGTTTAAATCTGTTACGCTGCCCAATCAAGTATAAACTTATGTGAGAGAGTTTTCTTTGCCATACTCGTCTCTCCACGACAGGAACTTTATTGGAAGCTTCAATCATTATGTTTGTAATATCTGTCAAAACATGTTCAATATTTAATGCCGAAATATCTACAGCTTCCAGAGATCTAATCTTGTTGTCAACCCAATTGCTTATTAGACTCCAGTTTGCTAAATTGTAAGAAGGTACTAAAATTTTATTTTCAAAAACGGAGCCGTAAATTTCACAAATAATTTGAACATGGTCTGAGTTAAGCAGCCCCGGGAGTGTTTAAATTGATGACATATTTAACGTGGAGTATGGATAACAAACGTAATAGTTACTGAATTATTATTAAAGCAGTGTCAGGTAGTATGATGATTTTGTGATTTTGCTTAGAATTTGTGATTTTGCTTAGATCATCCCAAAGATTTGGAGTATATTTCGGATTGTAAGCTGCTGTAAATCTAATCGGGCGACCATTTATTTCTACTATAATTGAGACATTTTCTATTTTCAAGGTTGGAAATTTTGAAATACGTTTATGTGGAATTGAATTTCTGATAGCTATTAAAACACCCCCTCCATGTGTTAACCTATCTTCTCTATATACTATATAATTTAATAAATTAAATTTGTTGTATGGCTTTAGGAATGTTTCGTTAATAAATATAATTTTAAATTTTTTTTTTCATTTAATATGTATTCTAATTGGTTAATAGCAGTACCACTTGTTATGCCTTGGGCATTAAATTGCATAACACGAATCATGTTTATTGTTTTTTGGCTATATGACATATTTTAGCATATTACCGAGAACTCTCATTTTGTCAAATTTAGTTTTGCATTTTTCTAGAGCATCAATCGCTTCAAAGTAGATTTCCAAAATTTTTTCGTTTGTTAAATCATCTTCCTTTTTGTGACGAGACTCGTTCGCCGCGAAGGTTTCATTTGGAAAACTGCGGCAAGCAGCTTTCGACGTGGATGGTCGAAGTACTTCACTATTATTAGAATTGTTAGGCCACGGATTAAAAGATCTTTGAACGTTATTATTCATAGGAGGAAAGTCGTCTGTAGCAAGATTAAATTCTGGAGTGTTGATATTAAATCTTACTTGTCTACGGTTTCTGGAAACTCTGACGAATTTCCAGATATTCTCGTCTAGAAGGACAGCGAGTATCATCGGCCCGGTGATTTACGTTTTTAAGATTCTTTTTAACACAATTGTAGCATTTATATACCACTGGACCTTCGATTTGAGTTTTATTAACAGGGCAGATCGAATAATCATGTGGACCGCCGCACCCAATACAGTTATTTTTTCTATAACAATTTGCTGACCCGTGGCCAAACATGGCACACTTCGAGCATTGAGTGGGACCTTTTGAACGACGTAATGGATTTCTCCAGTGTACTGCAATACTAAAAACGAATCTTATTTTTATAATTTCTCGTTTGGAAATTTGATTTCTGTCGAATTCCAACATAAAAATAGCGTCATCTGGAGTAGATCTTGTTGTTTTAATCTCGTTAACATTGATTAGGTCAATATTGAAAGTTTGCTTAAATTCTTCAAGTATGGTTTTAGAACTTAATTGTGGTAGGCCAAATAAAATCAGTTTAAACTTTTTCTGATCCTTTACTGGGTGAGTGTAAAATGTTACATCTTTTTCTTTCAAGAGTTTTATAGTTTCCTCATAAATTGCTATCGTGTTAGGCATAACTTTGGTACCTACAGACATTCTTTTATATCTGCAGTTAGCTCCTAGCAATTTGATTACATTTGAAAAATTATGACAGGAGTCCACAACAATTGGTGGGATTTTTACTGAGTACTCTTTAAACTCGCCTTCTTCCGAACTTAAATCTGACTCATCCATATCAGACAGCGCTTGAAATCTGTTAGCAGATTGATCATTAGAGGTTTTAGTTTGCTTGTACTTGGGGCTATTTCCCCAAAACTTTTAACGTTTTGAAGTCATAATAACAAAACCTGTTCAAAAACTATTAAATTTGTAAAGATTTTTTTTTATATATATTTTATTCACGTGCAAATCAGCTGGTTTATATTTACGCGTCCGAGTGCTTTGAATGACAATCGACGACTGTTATATATAATTATACATTAGGATACTTGGAAAAAATATTAAAAAATTTATACATATCATAGCTGTATTAATGAGATTAAATTGATTTTATACTTATCTGATTTTATACTTATTTGATTTTATATAATAAATATATATAATATAGCTAAAACTACCTTGCGGGAAAAGGACCTATCCCAGTACACATCACGTGACTGGTTGATTGTGGTAGGGTTTGTTTTAGGAGGGGGTCAATTGCCCTCTGTGACATGTCACAGGACTGTTTTAAAAGAACATGTCATGACTTTAAAACCGGTCACGTTGTATGTACTTTAGGAACAGGTCTTCTTTTCACATATCTGTGATATGTATTTTCAGAACCAGTCCAGTTTTCACCTATCACGGGACAGATCTCAATTCCTAACTGACCCCTTTTTTCCTGCAGGGTAGATATGCAACTATATATAACAATATCTCAAATTTGTTTGCATATATTGTACCATAAATAAATATATCTTATTTATATATAATCATATATAAATATACAATATTAAACAATATTTTTGATAATGGACCATATGTTATTATATTTTTAATATTAGAATTAATATGTAATTATACAGCCATTTGTAAGTACATATGGTTCTGTGTAAGTCATATATAAGTAAATATTTTCTCATGTAAGCCATATGAAATTACATATAGTGTTATGTATAACTTTATATGATTTAATATATATCACATCTTATAATGCAAATCTAACGAGATCTTTTCACATCTGATCTGTTTTAATGCTGGTAGCATGAGTGACTAATTTTCTTTTTGGCAAATATGGCCAAATATAAATAGCTTCATTTTAGCGATCCTGTCATGATGCCTAAAATTTCCTATAATATTTCCCAGCATGATTATGCTCCACTGTAGACTATTTTTATATTTAATTTAAATTCGTAAAAATGACAAAATATTGTGATCTATTTATTTCTAATATGCAGCCATTTAAGGCGATTTAATAGATTCATGTTGGGAAGTCCAAAATATTTTTAAAATGTATTAGTAGAAATTTAGACAAAAGCGCTGTCGAGTAGTGTCTTTAAATAAAAAAGAACTGTGAAATATTTTAAGGTTTTTTTTATGTGTTAAGAGTATACCGTTTAAGGATATAAATGAAAAAAAAATAAGGAAAATAAATAAACAGAATTTGTTATGGCATTTTTTTGAATTTTCTAAAATAATTCTCCATAGTTCATAGTCATCTTATTAAGATGGAAAATTTTTGTTTAACGATATTTTGTTTTTTATTGTTTTGGCTACTGCTGTTTTTACACTGTTATCCATTAATGGTTGTGATGGTTAGTGATCCTACTTTTACAACGACTACACTACTTCTGCTAACACTGCGTTGTTTGTTATTACTACACTTAGAATATAAATACGGTAAAAATTTGCCAAAATGTCTGTAACACTACATGTTGATAATTTTTTTGTATTAAAATTAAGAAACTACTTCCAAATTACTTGGAAAATAAATAAATGTTGACAAAATAATAGTATAGTTAAATAAAACTGGTTTTTACATGAATTTTAGCCATTATAAATTCAACAATTATATATAATGTGGTTGTCTCTACTAACTTAATGTTTTGAGTGCATTGTTCTTTTTTATTTTTCATTTAAAGTATTTTTGTTGTCTGTTTCGTAAGGGTATAGGGGCAATGTAACAATGTTCATTATCTATGCTGGGCTAAAACATGATGCGGTCGTTGCTTTGTGTAAATTTATTTAGTATATGCAGTACATACTCAATATGTATCTTAATGTATCTGTGTATAAAAAGTTATAGCTGGTTGAAAATTGGTTATATTGTAGAATTTTCATCAACCTTGTTAAAGCATTTCCGCACAATAATTGTGAAATCATAATGGTATGAAAACGTTATGGAAAGGGAATATTATAAGCAAATATTTGTTATATAAAACATAGTCAGAGGTTGAGAACTCTTAGGGCGGTTAAATACAAACCTACTTCTATACAAATTTGATATAAATTACAATTGTTAAAAACTAAGCTCTAATTATTTTTTTTATAAGTTGGCAGGTCTAAATTGGCAAATTTTTTGGTCAAAAAATCATTTTATTTTGTCTAGTATTTATGATATGAAACATCAGAATGTCCTTTAAATATAAAAAGTCATTCATTTTAGTAAAAACCGAACAATTTAATTTTAACCATGAGCTAGGCTAGCTGGTAGCGTCATAGCTTATCAGTGCGGGAGTCGTGAGTTCGATTTCCACCAGACGCTCTGGTCTGTTTTCGCTACAACGAGCCGATGGCCTTTGTTGCTAGTGCTCGGTTAGGGTATTAGGATATAATTTGTAATTATATGATTAATATAAAAAATAGATAAATAAATTTTAATCAAATTATGCTGTTGAGAACATTTTTGTAGATAATAAGTTTCTTTTTCAAAACTATAAAGTCACAGCACTATAAAAAGCATTCACATTTATTTATCCACAAAGTTAAACGTAATTGATGGTATGATAGTAGAGCTCAATAGAGATTGAAATGGATTTTGTACTTTATCTGTAGCATAATTGAATAACTACATAAATACCTTTTAATATTTGGTAGCTTTCTTGTTACCAATAAACGACAATCTGTAGCATAGTATGCATCCAAAAATAAAATTGTATAAAAAACTGTAAAAAACCATTAAAGTTTCATTTGCAGTGGCGAATCCAGTCCTTGCTTTTGGGGGGGAGGATAATTTTTAGTTTTTACATTAACAAGATTTTGTTTTTTTACTTATATTTAACTAGAGTTGGGCATGTGACACAAAATTTCGTGTGAATCACGCGTGAGCAAAAAGTTAAGTTATTTAGGTGATTTTGTGCGTGAGTCGATTATTTGTCGTAATTATTCTTTTTATTCGTTTTTTTTTTAACCTTTTTTAACCTTTTTTGATTTTATAATTTTTTAAATTTTCTTTACATGTAATGATGCTTTTTCTTTTGTACGTATTGCTTGTCGTATGTTAGACCTGCTGCTAGGGGTGTATCTTAGATGAACTCTGTTTAAAAAGTAAAACCTTTTCTTCAGATTTTAATGTCAATTAAGTTAATGATCATTTTGTTGGTGTTTTGGGTCTGTTAATTATATTGATTATAATCCGTGTTTCTCTTTTAATAATGTTTCTGAGTTAGAACTTTTGGATGCTTTAAGTATGATTGAATCTAACGCTACTGGTGTTGATGGTATTCCTTTAAGGTTTATAAGGCTTATTTTTTCTGGGGTAAGCAGACATTTGTTACATGTGGTAAACACTATTTTTACTACCTCTGTTTATCCGATTTCTTGGAAATTTTCAAGGGTTATTCCGATCCCCAAAATAGGTAATGGGTTATCAGTTGAAAATTTGAGGCCTATTAGCATTCTTCCTGTTATATCAAAAATTGTTGAGCACTTGCTAAAGTTTAAAATTGTTGCAGTATTTAATAAAGAAAATTTTATTTGTGGCAGTTAGTATGCTTACAGAAAAGGTTATAGTACATCCTCTCTTTTGATTAAAATGACTGATTTTATCAGAAACAACTTAAATAAAGTAATATTATTTTGTTAGTTTCACTTGATCTTTCAAGAGCATTTGACAGTGTTGATCATAGTAGACTCATTTTTAAACTACGTGATAATTTTAAATTTTCGAAACCAGCTTGTAGCTTATTTTTTTCCTATTTAAAAGGTCGCTCACAATTTGTCGATTTTGGAGGTAGAGTAAGTGAGATACGTGAACTAACATATGGTGTGCCGCAAGGCTCGGTTACCGGTCCCCTCTGGTTTGTATTATATTTGAATTATTTTTTTGATGTTCTTGCTAATACTCAAAGTTGTAAACCTTTTATTTATGCAGATGATGTTAAATTGCTTTTTAGTTCCGAAAGAGATTTCTCGGATGTTCTTAAAGCTGTTACAAATTTCTGCCTTGGGAACATTTTATCATGGATGTCAAATAATCATTTTAATATTAATTTAGCAAATTCGAAGTGTATGGTTTTTGGTAATACTCATAACTATGACTTAAATATCTTTATTAATTATACTAAACTGCAGTTAGTTGACAACCTGAGATGTTTGGGAGTTATAATAGATGAAAGACTTAGTTTTGATAAACATATTGATGCATTACCACCTAAAAGTATATTTTGCGGACTCGCATAATGTTTTTAAAGGTAAACTTTTCTCCTATATTTGTGAATCCATGGAAAATTAGATATTAACATCATTCTTTTTTGGCTTTACATTTTTCATTATTTTTATGATGTTTCACAACTTAGTTTTTTGTGCCAGTTAATTCAGAGTTTGCCGCTAGCATGGACTTAATATTTATGTATAAAATTTATTTTTTTTTTGTGGATATTTATTTTTGCAGTGGATTTTTATACTGCTTTTTTGGCTAGGGGGCCTTAGATGATATTTATTTTCTTTATGGTACATAAACTTGTTAAACTCTGTAATATTTAGTATTAATATTAATATTTGTCATATTTTTTTCAATATGTAGCTCTATGAAGCTGTTTTGAAACTTGTTATTAGATTCTGGTAACCAATGTAGAGGTCATGTATAACTTGTTCTAAATCTCTTGTACCTTTAACACACCAAAGATGTAATTATAACGGAAACATGAATCCTTTGCATGGGTTCTAGAACTTGTTACACCATCAGTAGTACCAAGGATGCTTTTAAAGAATGCTTAAGTATTCATTGAGAAGTAGTTCTAGAACTAATAATTTTAGAACGAGTTCAAAAATATTCCCGAGGTATTCTTTCCCTTTTCAATGTTAAAATTACAAATTTCTTATTAATTTTGAGAAAAGCAATTAGACAAAAGCACTCATGTGCCTTTATTTCTATTAATTTCAACGTTTGGTTGGAAATCAATAAAAACAAAATACCAAACAGCTGATTTTTACTAAATGATAGTAAGAGATTAACGCATTCCTTAAGCAAATCGTAGTCTTATTGAGAGTTGTTACTATTACCATTAAGATGGCACTTAGCATTTTAAATAACAATATTCGTTTAAAAACATTCCACGACGCATTCTGTTAGTATTATATCAATTTTTTACTTTTTTTTTGGGGGGGGGGGGGGATCCGCGACTATTTTCTTACAAGTGAAAAAAAAACAATATAAAAAATGCAAACAAAAAAAGAAATATTCGTATTATTCCAAATACTTATATTACAAGTATTTATTTGAAACCAAAAATATTGACTTGAATTGATATTGTCATGAAAAAGAATAAAGTTTTTACAAATCATGGAAATGTTACTAATTGTCTGTGGTTTTTTTTAAGAAAATCTATAAATAAATCCCAAATATATGAAAAGTTAGGTAAAATTGAAGTGGAACTACTGTGCATATGATTAATTTTGTTTTTAAATATAATAAGTATACTACGTCCTGTTGCTCGCTTACAAATACATTTGTTATTAGCACAGCAATGTAATGCTTTTAAAACAATATGAATATTTTACAAATACTTGTAATTGGTTGAATCAATATTGCTCAAAATAACTGATTTTTTTTTTTTTTTTTTTTGCAAAATTTTACAAAAATATAAATTTTAACTTACAAGTATAACACTTTAGAAAATCATACTAATTATACCCTCCACCATATATTGTGAGGGTATATATCAGTTTGTCATTCCGTTTGTAATATGTCGAAATATAGGTTTAAGACCCCATAAAGTATATATATTCGTGATCCTTATGCAATTTTAAGTTGATTTAGCGATGTCCGTCTGTCTGTTGAAATGGCGATCACGACGCGAAGACGCAAGCGGGGGTGCCTATTTTTATCCATTATTATTATTGATATTATTATTGATTATTGAATATCCTCCCGAGCAGTTTGGTATTTAAAATGAGCAAAATCGGTCAAGCGGTTCAAAAGTTATGAGTGAAAATGTGAAGGTACCTCTAAATTTTCCATACAAATTTGTACAATTTTTCTGTATCTATTTTTGTTTTCTGTTAAGTAAGTAAAAATGTTATTAAGTCTTCTTCTTGTTCGATTACATTTATTGTCTAACATACTATGAGAATAATAACATTTTAGAGCTATATGTGTGTTACTCTAATAACTAAGTTAACGTTAAAAGTAAAAATGTTAAAGTCGCTAACAGAGCAGACCTCTGTAAATAACATTACTAAAACTAAATAAATAACATTACTAAAACTAAATAACAAAAGTTCTGTTACATAAATCGGCAAAACATATTCATATTACAATTCATGCAAAATTTAGTATATACGTATATCATCTTCAGCCCTTATGATTGCTGGAGGCTGGGCTCATATAGAATGAGATAAGGTCCATAGGAGCTGGATCGTCGTTAATACGTCCATTAAGTATACCGACAGGAGAATGATATGTAGATCCAGCCCAGATGGTGTTTTTCTCGCTTTCGTATATTTGGCTTGCAACGACATGGAGTACCTACAGAAGGGTAGAACATCGGCATTTTCATAGACGTAACTATTTGAAAATAGTTTTATGAAATTTTCATAATTTCTTCCAATACATTTTCTTAGGATTTTCAGTTCAAATATCTCCAATTCTTTGGCTACTATAGGAGATATAGTAAGCCAGATTGGGGTTTTCTGTTAAGCTTTGTTGGTTTTTCGTTTCATTCCATAAAATGTATTTTTTGGTTTTGTAACCAAAGACATTTATATCTAAAGAAAGAGCAAAATACATAATTGCTTTAGTGCCCCTACTTTTGAATAGGTGGCGCTGAATTAACTAAAACAATACCCTGCCCCATGGCTAGGTCCAAAGAAATTTATATATAAAGAAAGAGAAAAATACATAATTGCTTTAGTGCCGCTACTTTTGAATAGGTGGCGCAGAATCACATTAAAACTATATCCTGTCCCATGGCGATATAGCCTTGGATTAGGCTATCAATTAATTTATTTACCAAAATATTTAATTAACTACATACTTTAAATTATAATGCATTCAGATGTTGTTAGTACACTTATTACATAATTTTAAAGTCAATTTTTCAAATGTTTGACGTAATAAAAGCATTTGTTTCACATTATTATGTCAAAAAAGAAATTTTCATAAAGGAAAATTGTATTTTTTTTATTCTATTTGTATTTTTGAGAATTGAGGGATTGCCAAATGTATGTATATGTTAATTTTTTCTTTTATAAAAAATACACATGAATAAAGTGCAATATTGTGCTCTTAAACATCTAAATGAATATTGATTTAAAAAATTAAGGTATAATATGCACATAAAACATATATTTTTTGGCAAATATTAATTTATGTTACGAAGAAAATAGAAAATCAATAATTACTGCATATTGTAGCACAATATGGCTAATGGAGACTAGCTCTGCAGCAAAATATGCGTAATGGAGATTGCACCTTCTGATGGGCCATCTATTGACAAATAGTTACAACTCATGTTCTTTCTTCAATAAATTAGACAAACACACTTAAATTTTTAAAGAAAGAACATTCGTTGCAATTATTTATCCATACGTGGCGCATCAGAAAGTGCATTCTCTCCATTAGGCATATTCAGCTGCAGAGCTAGTTCCCATTAGCCGGAACAAAATTGAGTATTTGACAAAAAATATGCTTTAAAATGTGTTTTTTGTGCAGTCCATGTTTAAAAAAACTAGTGAAAATGTAAAAGTGCCTCTAAATTGCCCTTACAAATTTGGTACAATTTCATAGTAGCGACTGATACATAACATATTTTTTCACCAGTCGCTTAGCAGTAAATATTTTGTATTCACATTAAACATTTTTTAACCACTAAAATTTTTTTCACCACAAAAAATTTTTTCACCTAAAAATTTTTTTTCACCTCTAAATTTTTTTTCCAACAAAAAAGTTCTTTTCACATCTAAAAAAGTTTTTCACCTCAAAAAATTTTTTCTCCTGCATAATTTTACTTCAAAAGTTTTTTTATATTATTTGTATCAAAAACAGAAGAGAACATCTTATTAGGATATTGGTGGAGGGTATTCAAAGATTCGGCACAGCCGAATTTAGCCCTTTTTTACTTGTTTTTATACAAAATCATATAAGGTTTAAATAATAAATTGATTTAAAGTTTGATTGGTTCTGTGCATAACGACAGACCGGTATATATCGTAAAAACTTCATCGTGACAACTGAATTTTTGGCCAACTGAATATTTTGGTTGCAGCAACCGAATTACTTAGTTGTTCGAACCAAATATTTTCCTGATACAGTTTTCTATTAACCAAAATTCTGTTGCCACAAACAAATGTATCGGTGGCTCCAACAAAACCATTCTGTTGGCAAAAAATTTGGTTGTCATAATGAATCTGTTTTCTCTGTGTAAAAATCGGACGGCCGTAAACCCGGGTAGTGGAGGGCTCTAGGAAGAACTGTTTTCAATACAGATTGGTATTTCACAGATGAAGATCTTCATGGCGATCTAGATGTTAAAACCGTAAAAGAAGTTATCTGACATTCCAGCATTAAACACACCAATTGCATCACATTACACTCGAACTATAAACTAAGTCGTATGCCAGAAAAACTTTGACATTCATAAAACTTAAGTTTTTCTATTTAAGGGGACCACCTGCTTGCTTTTTGGTGACATTATAATGTGTTTGAAAAAATATTGTTCACTATTGAAAAATATTGTACCAACATTAAACATATGCATCTTAAATACTGACTAAGGATAATTTATCACCCTCAAATGTTATCATCAATTACTTGTTGTGTATTGTTGACAGGTACATATAATAGAAATGAGGGGACAAAAAATACTACAATTTGCGTGATAGATGTTAATGTACTTATTTATTAACATTTAATACGTTTATTTATTTTTGGACACCAAATGTGAGTCATAAAAATGACTGAGCATCATGTCTACTAATTGTAAACTTGAATGGTTTTTGGAGTTTCTTTTTTTGATGTCATAATAATTTAAAGAAGATTAAAACCAAAACTCGTGACAAAATTTAAAGTTTGTTTTTTATTTCTTATGATGATTATTAATTTGTTGGGTACCAATCTATAAGGTTTGTGTGATTTTTAATCCCTTCTATTGTGACAATAAATGTTGTTTTCCATATTTAATTTTCTAGTTTTTTTTTTTGAACTACCGACCTTTACTTTGTTAACAAAGTTTATGCAGACATACAGTGATTTATTAATCATTCCCACATAAATGTAGGGTACATTATTAAAAAAGGTCGCTTCTGCACAGTTATTAAAAAACTTTAGCTGTTCTTTATTTGTTTGAATTAGTTTACTAGATGTACTATTCAATATTAATATTATGTGCAATAGGTAATAAGTAAATTAAAAAGTTTGTTTTTATTTTAACAATGTCTTGTTAACCCTTTAATACGCTTGACCGCCAAAAGTCGCTATCTAATTATTTTCAATTCTGTTTCAGCTTCTAGTTTATATGATTTCTTTTTTGGGTATGTTTGTAACAACAAAAAAATAAAATTAAATTAAAAAAAAAAAAAATATACTAATTTAACTTTGATTATTTGGTGGGGGATTTTTAAGAGTTATTTTTCGTATACGTTTTGTTGTGAAAAATTTACGGGGTGCAAATTGTAATAAATTAAAGAAGAGTCCAGGTCTGTTGAAAGTTTTACGGAACATTATCTATTTTTAATCTCAAAATATTTTTACAGTAACTGTATGTAGTTTGTTTTTGTTAAACAATAGAGAAATATATTATTTAACCATTTTTTACATTTAAAAAATAATTTACATATAAATAAGAGTTTTGTGATGCAATTAACATTTTCTTTTAAAATGATTTTTAAAAAATGGTTTTTATTTTCTTTTAATGGTTAGTTGTCTGTTAATATATTTATTATAAAATTTTCTTATTTTTATTTAGTAATCATGGAGAATACACAGAAAAAGTTATTAGACCCAAGCTGAATGGAATTCATTTTCTGATCCGCTACGACCTTCATCAACATTCTTCGTGCCTGAAATTGTCAATTATAAATATCTCTATTTAACTCACAAATCAACGAAAAAAGCATACAGTCGATTTTGAGTTTAGATAAAATGTAATGATGATGATTTGATATATGAGTTAAAAAAAGATATTTTCTATTGGCACGTTCAGGCACGAAGAATGTTAATGAAGGTCTTATCGGACCAGAAAATGCATTCCATTCAGCTTGTGTCTAATAACTTTTTCTGCATGATTACTAAATAAAAATAAGAAAATTTTAATTTTCATACATACATTTCATACATATAAGTATTAAAAAGATCAACTATAAAATATAAACTATAATATACATATATTATAAACAAAAATGAAAAAGTCATTTATTTTTTCAGACTTTGTTGTTAATTTGTATGACATTAAAAAACGATGTAAGCGAAATATCATTTATATCTACGGATTTTGTATTTAATTAGTTGATAGTTTAAAGATATAAGGGAAATATTATTATTTTTACGGAATTTCCCACAAATTATTTATTATTAAAGGATATTGCTCGTTAGTTTATTACCATTCAAAACAAAGTTCTCTGAAGTTAAATGAGATCTTAGTAGACCACTCTTTAAATGATTTTTCATTTATTTTAAATTACTTTTTCAGTTAATTTAAACTATGAATAATGTTGAGTGATCTTTCACTACATTTAAGACATAAGTAGTAAAAAAATTAATATTAAAAAAAAATCGTAACCCATTCAGAAGCTATAGTCAATTAAAATGTTTGCTTTAGTACTAAATTTCTGCGATTAAATTTATTTTTAGTCACAAGTCCATGTATCCAAAAGTCTCGTCAAAAAATCTTCAATGGTTTAAATTTCGTCGCCAAGAGGTTAAAAATTCAGAAACAAAAGCAAGAAAAAATCAACTTTGTTTGCGGATTTTAAAACTATTTGACACATATTCAAAAATGATCGGTGATAGGTGTTTGTACATTTTGCCCTTTTGGCATGCTCTGACCTCTTTTTGGGTTTATTACTACTCTGCGATCTATTTTACTCCCCTTTAATGCTTTTTTAAGAGAAGTATTTTCATAGATTATAAGTAGCAACCGTTACTTGAGCGTTGTTTGTCATCCCTTTTTTCTTAAAGATTATCTTAAATATTTATTTAGAATGTAAATGATTTATATGAATAAAATAGAGACTCTTTCTCTTAATTAAACGCTTAAATTTTGTCTTCTATTTAAGGTGTTTATCGGGCCACATATTGCTTTTGTGATTGATATTTTGGTCCTTTAAACCGGGGTGTTATTATCATTGACTGGAACTTTTACTTGGCTATAAAACATAAAAAACCCGGACCGAACCCTGTTGACGGTATGGGTTTAATGCTGAAATTCTGTGGATTTAATTTCGTGTGCGGTTGCAACTAGTATCTGATTGTTTTTGATATATATACATATACACATTAAAACTCGTTTAAGACGACTTCGGATAATACAAGTTCTCTGCTTAGATAAACTAATTTGAAAGTTCTTACGTGTTGGCAATAATTTTCATATAAAAAGCATCTGTTAGTATGAACTCACTTAAGACTATGCTTTGCTTATAACGAACTTTTTCTGACAGTCCCAGAAACAAAAGTCGGAAACACTTTAGAAGAATTAATAAACTTTTTAATTTTTAGTACAAACTTCTCAAAATCTTGAAATTTTTCTATATTATTTTATATTTTACTTTGACAAAATTTGTAAACTGAATATATTGCATTGTTTCCTTAAATCTATTGCAACAGTTTATTTAAGATCTCCAATAAAAGAATTTGCACTATTATTGAAACTTTAAATATATTGTGAATAATTACAACTAATTAAATCAATTTTAACCCGGTTATTACAAACATCGCTTATAAGGAACTAATTTTTCTAGTCCCTCAAAGTTCATCTTTACCGGGTTTTATTGTATTATAAAACAAAAAAATATATTTAAATATAATGCATAAAATCAGTTAATGCGTTAAATATTCAAGTGCATTAAATTTGCCTCTTAATTTAACGACATTATTGACAACATGCTGGCTCTTCTTGTAGGCAGTTTAACAGAAAGATATTTGATGTTTATCGATTACAAGGAGGTGAAATATCATTCAAAAGTACACCACAATGAAATAATATACGAGAATATACGTGGCAGCTACTGTACAACAAACATACAAATTCCTTAAGATTTGACACATCAGCAACTCTACAAGAACTCATTTTACTTTGTACATTTATTAAATTTCATTAAAAGGCTTTGTATTTCACACAAGTATAGTTTAATTTATTTACGATTGAAATTTTATATTTGAAATTTTTGAACTACCTACACAAAGAGAATTTATTGGAGAAAAAATACTAAAAATTTTTAGTGAACTAATGAAACATTTAGTGAACAAAAATTTTCTAAAAATTCATCATTTTTATGAATACAGTTTTTCAATAAAACGTCATCATTAAGTGCATATCAGTCGGTATGGTTAAGGTTTTTTCAAATTCGTACAGTTGTGACCAAATAGATCAATCTTGCCTATGGTTGGTGTTGAACAGATATCAGTAAAATTAGAGCTGCTAATATTGACAAATATATTCAAATCTTTTTCTGGTCCTTCAGTTAGTTTTAAATTTTTTTCATAATGTAAAAAAATACTTAAAATTTTTTTGTACAATATATAAATTTATATTATAGAGTTATTATATTCAGTTATCGTAGAACTTTTACGTTTAGTAGAAATAAAAATTTACGAATCATTTATTTAGTATATTGCTACAAACGCATATTCCGACCAAATGTTTATGGTGTTTGTTTTTGTTTTTTTTTTTTTTGCAAATATTAAAATTGTCTATGTTCTAGCATAAAAAAGACAAGTTCGTTGTATGTTAACTATATTTATGCCGTTTTTATAAAAATTTTCCAGTTTTATGTTATTGTTTGTAGTTAATGGTAAATAAAAAAGAATGATAGTTAAAACTTTATATGCATAAATATTTTAAATATTCTGTTATTGCTTTTTTTTATATTTCAGTTGATGTTATTAAAGTGCATTTAGTATACAAACAATAGTGGATTCCCAATTAAATAAGCTAGTTGTTGTCAAAAGTGTTGGGTATCCTCTTTAAGTTTACTGTTGGCGTAAACATTAGCAGAACCTCTTTTGGCTAGAATTTCAAATTCCAGTTCAGATACTTCGTAAAAATTCCTAAAAATTTAGTCTTGGTGAGGGCTACGAGGATACTTTTTTAGTTCTATCTTCAGTAAACCATATCCAAATGTGATTGCTGAATATTTGGGTGTTGTCACATATATTAAACGAATTTTGCTGTGGAAAAGAATATTCAGTTGTATCAACCTATCTTAATCGTTGTAATCTAAAATTTTTCTCGATGCGTACCTTCCTCTTATTTTATTCTTTTGAAATTTGCAGATTATTTTGGGAAAAATTTTGTTTCAATGGAAAGTGAAATAATTGAAAAATCCTTCCTGTATTTAACGGAACATTAAAACAATAATTCGTTTGTTATGTTTTCGCTGCAAAGAGATTCATGTTGAAATGTTATATATTATTAAAATCCAAAATGTTCGATTTAAATGACCTAAAACTAGTTTCAAAATATATATCGCCTTTGTTAGCTTAAGAAACTTGTTTTCTTTTAAAAATTAAATATTTTATTTGTATCTGAGTTGGTAATAATTTATGGTTAAATTGAAATAAATATATTCAACCCACTTAGTGGCAATCGATATGAAACGCCACATAAATTATTTGAACAGAATCGATAAAAGAGAGAATATAAAACATAACCCTATTTAATAATAGGAAATTAATTAAAAGCGTTTTTTCATCAATTAAATAATAAATAAAAGGTTAATTTACACTGGCTATGTTTAAAATAATGTTTTAAATCTTTTTAATGGCATATCAACAATAATAAATATTGACCAATATACTATTGTACAAAAGACATATATTTACACTTTTTTTGTTGCTTGGTTTAAGCACTTTAAAAATAAAATGGTAAGTATTAAAGTGCATTTAATACACTTACAAATATTTGTTTTAACAGCAAAATAAATATGGCATACTTTAAATAAATATTGGCGTATATATGGTGTTTAAAAATGAATGAGTAACCCAGCAAAAATAAATGAAACTGATTCTTAAGAAATTAATTTTTCATTGATTCCAAAGTATCGTCTAGTTCTGATTTTCCTCATCTAAAGCAGTTCTTTTTCACAACTTTTAAAAATGTAATTTTTAATGAAATTTAATACTTTTCAAATCTATTACGGGTAACTTATTTTTAAAATAACCAAAGTTAATCATTAATCATAAATATTTCTATATAAATTTGACACTTATAACTATGGTTTAAGTTTAAGTAATTTGTTTCAATCTTTAACTTACAATTTACTAGATTTTAAATTTTTAAAATCGTGGTTATTATTGCTACAAAAAGTAAAAAAAAAATATTATAAATTACAAAAATTTATAGAATTTCAAATAAAGTAATTTAATAAATAAGACCCGATTACCGAATGTCCCGTTACAATTTAACAAACAGTCTAAATCAAACTTTATATGGGAAAGAATAACCAATGTGTCATTTAAATTCCCATGTAGAAGCCAGCAGGAGATTGTGAAAATGAGGCTAACGCCCGATTACTGATGTCCTGTTGAAATCTAAGTTATAAATTCATAATTTATTTCGAAACATCAAAATATATAATTTTTCACTAAACCATAAGAAGGGCTTTAGATGCAATGAAAAAGGATAAAAAAAGAAAACACCCCATGACACCCCTATGTAAAAATCATTGGTTCCGATCAAAATTTTCACAACACCGGTATCAAAATCACTGCTTCTTTTTCTCTTCTTTTGCTACTTTTTTTTTGCTGTGAATTACAGGGATTAAAATCAAAAATGAAAACATTTTTAAAAATAAGTTCAGATTTTTTGTGCATTTTATATCGGGTTATTTTGTTCTTAAATTTCTTTGAGCGACTGCAAAGCTTTTTATTTATTTGGTAGGCTGCCGTTAAAGATCGATGATATGTGCATAAACGATCCAAATCCCTAAGATAAATATTATCCAAGCTATTCGTGAGACAAAAACAAAGACCTGCGAAGCCACCCCAGGAATAATATGAATATTTAATGTTTCTAAAAATTTATAAAAAAGTATGCTTGTACTTGGAATACCGTGTATGAAATCGCTTTATTAATAAATGTGAGCACTTTTTTGTGAGTGAGTGAGTGTGTGAATGAGTGGGCAAAAATTGTAAGAATCAGCGCTAGATGGAGTTCCCTACTTTCGACCTGAGAGACCAGTTCATCGTCAACCTCATTCTGAACCACCATCCACAAGAACTCATGGTTTCAACAGGCTTATATAACCACTCAAAGAAAAATCGATATGCGAAAGTTAATGAAGTATAATCTGTACAAATAAGATTTTTCCATCTGTTGTTACCCGAAAAAAACAATTATATACCAAACATAGTGTACAATGTAATTTATAAACTAATAGAAAACTAATTGCAAAATATAAGTTAGTACATGCCAGATTCCCAATTCGTTTTTATAAATGTAAACATTAGCAGTTGGCCTGGCAACCATGTCTATTCGTGCTAATAAGAATCAAACAAACTTTGGCAAAACATGTCTACTGCTAGTGGGAAAAAGCTTTTTGCGTGGGTAATCAATCGTTAGAACAAGTGGTTACACCCGAAAATGGTGGCCTTTATCTATTAATAGAAATTATTTTCTTTAAATTTCGCATAGCTAATTAAATCGATTTAAAAAGTTATTCTGACTCCATTGATAAAAACATTAGCAAAACTTATAATTTTACTATCACCAATGCTGATATAGTTTTATACAATCTAATACTAAATGTATTTGCTGCTCTGTTTAAACGATAACACCTTTGACTAACTTTACATTTTTTTTGATTAAGTAAGTTAAAGAAAAACTAAATTTTGTAAAGGTTTTTTTTTTTTGAAAGTGTAATAAAGAATATTGTTATCTTAATTGAGGTTTGCAAAGGGTCATAGAATTAGAAAACAAAAGGAAAATAAACTGTTATACAACTTCTACAATATGAATTTTGAAACATCCCAGAAAAAGAAGAAGAAGAAAAAAATCAAATCTTTTGTAACACTGTGTATAGATGGACGGACAATACGTATTAGTTTACGGTTAGATAAGTATGTTTGAAAAAGTAACACGTTTTGTTGAAAAACAAATCCACACCGATGTACATATGTATGATATGTCCATATGAATTGTATGTTTTCATGGATGTTTGTACAAGAAGAATATGCATGAATAGATATAAATACATAGAGGAAGCACGCGGAGATAAACACACACATATTTTGTTAGTCACTCATACATATGTATGAACATATGCAGTGTTGCCATATATTTTTTAGAATAATTGTTTTTTTTTTCAAAAAACATCGAAACTTAGGGAAATTACTGCATTCCCGTTATATCTTAATCTATAGTCTCAATTTTTAATATGTGGCTATTTATTCATTTTGTGCTATTATTTTTTTAAATCTGGTATAATTTCCTGAATTTAAAAGTTGTTACTAAACTTTGATCCAATCTCTGAATTTTTAATAAAAGCTGCATATTACTCAAAATGTTTTATTTACCCAAAATATTTTGCTTTCAAAATATCTCTGAATTTTCAATAAAAGCTGCATATTACACAAAATGTTTTATTTACCCAAAATATTTTGCCACATCCCTTTATAAAACCGTTTTTCTTTTTATGTATTTTCCTAAATAATTTTTTATAAATCTTCTTTCAAAAAAAGTAAATAATTGTCTCCTTAAATAATTATCATATGGCAGTCGAGGAACAATAATGATAAAATTGTAAAAAATACGTAAATAAAAAACATTTTTTTATAAAAATAAAAAGTAGCTAAAACCGTTTATATGGCAGCACTGGTATAGCAAAATGTTTGTACTTATATTTGAATCAAAGTGTAGTTTAACAAACACATGCATACATATAGAAAATAAAACCCATACTTAGGTATTTATGCAATAAAAACATAGTTTTTATTTGTAACAGTGTTTTTCTCTTTTTGCTTGTACTATGTTAAATGTTTGTTAACTTGATACGAGGGTTATTTGGAAATTTGTTTAATTTTTTGTTTTGTTTTCATAGTTAATTTTTTTTTTTTTTTGAGTAAAAGCTTTTTTTTTTTCTTTGTCATGCGTGTACAAGCAACGGAAAAATATGGTTGGGATGACCAGAAGAACTTCACATGGTTATGGTGTTATGATTGTTCCTTTAATTACGTATTATGATTAAAATATGATTTCAATATTATGATATTATAGTCATTATGATGGCCTAAAATACAAAAGTGTAAAATTTTCGGGTCCACAATATTTTTTTATACGAATAGTCTAAATGCTCAATAATGCTCAACTCCAAATTCAGCTATATCGGACAATATTTAGAGGTGGCGAAAATTTAACGATTTTTCGGTGTTAGATAGAAATTTAACTCATATTAAAATTTGACCTAAGCAAAAGCTGCTGCAGAAATCACCCTTCCCAAATGTTGTGCTTTCAAGATATTTTGACTAATTTTCATGGAAGTCCTATGAAAACCCATTTTGGCTAAAAACCTGAATTTAAAATGAGCCTTCCTTGAAGTATGCGTTAATTTATTGAAATTTACTTTTTTGAATTTTCGTCAGGAGCGTGGTGAAATAGCTTCAAAAAGTGAAAATGCGGCTCTTAGCGGACTGCTAAAACCTTTTGGCAATAAAGCTTAAATTTGAATTACTAGTGAAATTGAAATAAATAAATTAGAAATTGGATGACACCAACGTCATCAATTTTCCCCAACAAAATAATGTCCGGTATAGTTAACCAAGCCAAATCACAGGAACGCGAGATTACACGCGCTAGGAAGTCATCCTCCAAGATATGTATTTTGTCACATGCAGTAAAACAAGTGGCATCTTCCTGTTGGAACCACATGTCTTTTAAATCCAGATCGTTAATTTCCCGTAAGAAAACTTCAGTCAGCATGGCGTTCACCGTAATAGTGTTACTGTCTACTCCTACCAAAAATAAGCTCCAACCACCTTTTTCAATGCAATTTAATTCCACACGGAGAATTTTACTTATTGCCGTGACCGCTAAGATGAAAATTATCCTTTTCGTTCATGATCAATTTTGTTGGAATTAAATTATTAGCGCGCGTTCTTGAGGCATATAGCGATTCACTGTTATTCACTGTAAAATTCGCACGTGTCTTCTTCGCGAATGTCAAAACCAAACTGACCTACGATGCCATTTGCGCAAATGGGTTGATACTTATTGCTCCACAATGTATATTTCGATATTTAAAACCACCAGTAACGAAGTATCTGTTCAAAGAAAACAAATTCATAGTGACAGCCGAATTTCTGACCAACTGAATATTTTGGTTGCAGCAACAAAATGTTTTCCTGATACAATTGAAATATTTTCTGTCAACCGAAATTCTGTTGCATTAACCGAATTTCGGTTGAGATAAACGAACATGTCGGTGGATCCAACCAAACCATTCAGTTGGCAAAAAATTCTCTGTGTGGCTTTAAAGCTATTAGATCACGTAATATATAAGACGAAACATAACTCTCAAATGAACGACAAATTAAGCCAATTTTCAGCGTACAAATAAGCTTATATGGAAGGAATATAAAACTTTATTTAATTTTCCATTTAAATGCGTACAGCCCCCATAAATCTACAATAAATTTATTTATTTATTGCTTATGGAAAGTATGCTTATAAAACTTTAAAAACAGTATTCTGATTTGGTTCATTATTTCATACAATATTCAATATCAATTATTACAATTTTAAATACGAGTAATTTTAATTAATAAATTTCTTAATACCCTTCACTTCACTGTCTTGAAAGCTACATATTAATTTGATATTTTTTTTGTATAAATTTTATCAATTAGTGATTTCTCAATTACATATTTCCAATTTAAAAAAGTTTTTTTTTCCTAATTTAATATTATATAATTTTTAAGTCGTTATCTTAAAATATTGGTTTCCGTCTAAAAATATATTATATCAAAGCCCTTAAAATACGTACACATAGTATCGGATATTGTTAAAGGCATTCATTTAAATTTAGTTTTTGTTTTTATTATTCATTTTTGGTGTTTACAAAACTTAACCACTTTCACTTAATGACCTGCCAAAAGGATATCACAAACATGTTCAATTATTTTTATTTTTCGGAAATCACAGTTTTTTTTATTTTGCAAAGGGATGTTCGTTATTGTGTTCATTCGAGCGTGTTCAAATTCACTTACATAATGCACAAACTTATGAAAACATTTTTACGGTAGTGTCATGAGTTTTGTAAACTTTAACTTTGCCATATTTTTTTTTTTTTTTGAAATGAAAAGTTAAAGAAGAAAAAAAAAATTCAGATAATTAATCATAGTGTTAATTTGAACATAATAAAGCAAACATTGAATATTAATTGACTATTATGAAATTTTTAAAAAGTTGACAATTTAACTGATGTCATATTTTGTGTTGAAAAGTAAATTTTCAAACAATCTACGTATGTGATTATAATAGGGTATGTTAATCTTATGTGTATAACTGTATATGTACGTATATATAACTACTTGTACTTATATAGTTTTTTTTTTATTTGCCCTATCAAATAAAAGCGTATATTGCAGCATCATAATCATAACAATAATAATAGTAATATATACAAGTACGAGTTCATTTCCACACGCAAATACATAGGAACTCACTAGTAAATTTTGTTGCTGAATAACGATTTTTTATATTAACTATAAATATTTATATACAGACATATTTTGAACTAGTTTAAACAGATTTAAGTATGTAAACAAAAAACACTTCTAATTGGTGATTTAAGCAATACTATAAATTGTTTGCTTAGCAGTCTTTATTTATTTGGGAGAGATCAGTGACCTAACACAGATGAATTGTGTTACATGTGACAAGGGTTTAATTTTATTGCTTTTAAATATTGAGGTTTCTAATGCAAGGAGTTTCAGATATCGCAAGAAATAAATTGTCAGCTGAACAACCGAAGCCACAAACTAAGGAGTTTAGTACAATCAAATAAAAGATGTGTCCAATAAGTTAAGTATCTGGTAGTGTATAGCTTTAGTCGTCACCACTTCCAACTGGTTCGGAAATAAATTTCTTTGTCTGACTCTGACCACTACAGAGAAAAAAAATAACAACGAGTTTTTCCTTTACTATGATTCCACGTTTTACTGTTTATTCCAAAAAATAATAAAATTTCATACACTACAACTAAAAACTATTAGTTTTTAAAAACTTGTTGTATTTATTTGCCAAATCCCATGCTACTTTTTGGTTGCAGTGTAAACCATCTATAATTTTAATTGAAATCAAAATATTTGGTTTGTTTTTTTTCGAATTTTATTTAAATATTCCATAAAAATTTAAGTAGATATAAACTTGCTGAGTAGTTACTTAAAAATTAAGAATGTATAAAAAGTCTTAGAAATCATTGGGTTTTCTCTTTTAAAAGTAAACAAAAATATTTTTCATAAAAAATATTTGAAATTTTTGTTACATTTTAAAAATTTCAAAATGTATGAAAACAAATCTCTATTATTTTCTCCACTCCGTTTTTCATCCGACATACCGGTCAGTAAACGGTCCGTCATTGACGGACTTTTAACGGACAACTACGTTTTTCATCCGATATATCGGTCCGTAAACGGTCCGTCATTGACGGACTTTTAACGGATTCGAATCAGTTTCGATGTTCTTTAAATCCGTTTTCTAGTCCGTTAACGGATAAATAAAACGGTACGTAAACGGAGTTGGATTCCGTTTATGACGGACAGAAACTGGTAAACTGTACGTATTGTTTGTTGGGATAATATTAAAAAAACTTATTTAATGCCAAACGTTTTAAACGTTCAAATTACTACCAATTTATGTACAAACTTAATGATCTCTATTCATTTGATATGAATATAGTTTTATAATATTAATTTTTAAGATATTATATAATAATTTTTTGTAGAAATGAAATACAATAAAAACATTTGATTTAAATTAACATTATTCTATTCATGTTTTTGGTCATTAAAACACTATTTTTCTTTATCGGGATATTCTCCAAATAAATACTTCATAGAGTTTTATTAGCCAAAACATTGATCTATTACTTTCAAGAATGAGATGACGCGTTTCGGGGATTTTCTAGGTCCCCATCTTCAGATCTCTTTAGAAAGTAAAAAGATAACTTTAAGGTTCCAAAGCAAACACTATATTGGTTGTATAATTTCAACTAATTGAGAATTATACAAAGAACAATATTGTCTTTGTTTAAACCAGCTATCTTTATAGAACAATGTTATGGCAATCTTGGTAATTTACATAGAGACAACCTTTGGTTGCCATAGCTATGTATATTTTACTTTCCAAAATAGGAAAGTTTTTTACTCCGTACAATGATTAAATTCATTTGTATTTTTTTCAATTTTAATTTATAAAAATTAAAATTGCTTGTTTTTTTTTTTGACCTTTAAATATTGCAATTAACATTATTCTATTCATGTTTTTGGTCATTAAAACACTATTTTTCTTTATCGGGATATTCTCCAAATAAATACTTCATAGAGTTTTATTAGCCAAAACATTGATCTATTACTTTCAAGAATGAGATGACGCGTTTCGGGGATTTTCTAGGTCCCCATCTTCAGATCTCTTTAGAAAGTAAAAAGATAACGCGTCATCTCATTCTTGAAAGTAATAGATCAATGTTTTGGCTAATAAAACTCTATGAAGTATTTATTTGGAGAATATCCCGATAAAGAAAAATAGTGTTTTAATGACCAAAAACATGAATAGAATAATGTTAATTGCAATATTTAAAGGTCAAAAAAAAAAAAAGCAATTTTAATTTTTATAAATTAAAATTGAATAAAATACATTTAATTTAAATAAATATACATATATGTATATATATACATATTTTTTTTTTATTTTTATTACTTTATATATTAAGTTTGTTTTTTTTTGTAATAAAAACAATTAACAAATTATATAAGCTTTTTATTTAAATTTAAAAAAAAAAACGTAAAAACCGGTTGACCGGTTTTTTCTGCAAAAACCGAAAACCGAAACCCGGGTTTTCAATAGGCCGGTCATTGGTTTCAGATGATGTTTATTTGTTGTTATCGTTTATAGTTACAGCACAACAACAATACAATAACAACAATAATATACTAACTTGTATTATTGCTGTTCCTATGTTATTTGCAGTCCTAATGCTGTTACTTTTGCTCGAGCTATTCCACGTATAGTATTTCATACCCAGCTGTTGTAAATGTTGGAAAATATTGCTAAGTAGTTGTTGTTGACATTCAATGCAGCATTGAATTTGTTAAATGATGTTTTCTGTTACTTTATATTCTTGTTAGATTTTATGGGAATTTTAATTTGCACTATTTAAACTCTTACATTCTTATATATGAGTATACAATCATACAAATATTATGATTTCTTTTAATTTTTTTCTATTTATTCTTCTTCAAATTTTTCCTTGTTCACTTCACTTGAATATAGGTCATATAAATTCACTCATATATAGAATACTAAGAGATAAATGCCTTTTGTTTTACTGATTGCAATGCACCACAAGAACAATATTTCGAAATTGTTACAAGCAGTTTAGGCCAAAAGTGTAATTTGCCATTATGTTAATGTTACAATGAAAAGAGAAGAATATTGTTTTTACATATTTTTTTTTTTTGTTAATTTTTATAATCTGTGTGTGCTTAATTTTTCTTTTTTTATTTTCAGTTAAAAAATTTATGTTGGTTTTGTTTAGCAAAAATTTTTGAAAACCATACGATACCACACAACCGTTAAGTGTAATATTATATGTTGTACTACTACTTGGGTTACTCCAAAACAACTATTATCTAGTAAATTTTTTAATTTTCTTGTACTATAACACACGCACCGGGATACAATTGTTGCCTTTAAAATCTTTTGTTAACAGAAGAGATAGGGAGAGAGTTGTTACTCAATTAATACTTACTTTTTTTATTTAAGATTTACTCTTAAGTTAAGAGAAGTTTTCTGTTATTATATTTATTTTTTAAATATTTGCAGATTTAGTTTTTAAATGTTTGCAAATTTTGGAATTCTTTTATATTGTCCTTACTGCGTGTGACCGCTAAAGGGAATGTGTGTGTTGAGAAAATTTTAATAAATGGGTGCTAGTGTAATATGTAAGATATTTGTTTGTTGGTTGGTTAATTATAACTTAATTAAAATATTACTTAGTTATGTACTTTAGGACATTACAGTAAAATTCTATACACGTTTTTTTTATTGTATTTGTATATAAAAAACACTTTAGAAACACTTTAATTTATTAAGAGAAGTGTCTTTTTTTGATAGACAGTTTTGGCCACCAAGTCGTATACGTAATATTATTTTTATTCAATATTACTCATACGCTACGCTGTATTTACTGTGAGTTATTAAGTCATATATAGTTTTAAAGAAAATGAATGAAAATACTGTTAGTGCCAGGATTCAAATATCTTAAACCTTAAAATACATTTAGCGTAATAATTATACCTCTATCTAGCAACACTGGTTTTAGTTTGTATGTACAATACAGCCAGAAATATATTTACCATATATTAAGTCATTTATAGCCTGTTCCTCTATTTCGAAAGAACACGTTTGTTCGCTTTCTAGGCGAAAGAAAACTGATTTAGGTTTCACTTACTCTATTTCTATGCAAACGGTGACTCAAACGACAAGTCGAATGAAAACGAAATTGTTTTCATACAAAATTTGGTTTCTCTATTTCGAACAGTGCGAACTAAAATGTCAAAATGAGTCACTTGCTATTTTTTTGTCGAGTAAATATATATTTGATATTTTTAAAAACAAAATAAAGTAAAAATCAATGGATAACAAAAGGTAAGTACAAAATAATACAAATATTTATAGTTATTAATAAATTAAAATTTCAGTTTAAAAAAATCAACAATGGATCAGCCGAAGACGCTTGTATTTTACATAGAAGAAAGGCCTGATTTTGCCAGAGGGAGTCCGGTGTTCGGCGCAAAAAAATTTTTCGTAGAGGAGGAAAATTTGACCAAAAAACTTAACTACGTTACCCGTTGCTGAGTGGTAATAGGTAAGTGTGTTTAAATTTTTGTTTGTGGCTTACTTTTGCCCCCAGCAGCTCATATTTACATTTTTTATTTCACATTTTTTATTTTATCAGTGACCACACCGAACAGACAACAGCAGCAGGCAACAGAAAAGCCCTCCGAACAACAATCCCACCCTCAACCAACCCATAACAAAAAATTTCACAAATAAACACTTTCTCAAAAAAAAAAATTTTGTTTATTGTTATTTTATTACTTCATTTGTCATATAAAGCTGATTACACATAAACAGTATAGTAGTATTTTTGGTACTTTTAAAGAAAATTGTAACAAATGCTCAAAATATATGATCTGGCATCGCTGTGATTTGTAAATGCGTAAGAAACAAAAATTGACACACGTAAGTTAAGACCATCGAAGGTTTTCGAAATAGAGAAACCCAAATTGATTCGAATTCGAATGACTTGCTTTCGTTAGAATAGTTTTCTGTTCGAAATCGAGGAACAGGCTATTAACTAAATTTTAAGTAATTTGGGAATGATTTGGCTCCAAAGAAATTTTAACTTAAGTGAAGTATAGCCTTTTATTTAAAACAAGTACAAGCAATATATTTAAGGTAAGTACATTTATTCTTAAAGTAAGTAAAATTCATTTAATTTTTTTTTTTATAATTTTACTTAAATTTAATATATTTTTTACTTAAATTTAATATGTTTTTTACTTAAATTTAGTATAAATTTGATCTTAAATTTAGTATAAAATATTTATAAACCAGTAAATTTTTCTTAAATTTTTATAGGCTTGCCCTGTGGTAATGCTCAATAAATCTTTTTTTTATTTTATAAATTATTTTCATGTTATGTACATTCAAAATACACAAACACACACATTTTGCTGTTTAATTTGTAATTAAGTGCTAACTTTTAGATATACAGTGGATTCCCCATTTAACGGACAATTGATAGTCAGGCCTGTTCGATAATTCGTTAATCCAGTACTAATCAAACAAATATTTACTAAAAGGACAATTCACATCATATCTTATTATAGATTTGTCTAAACTATATTTAATCAATAATCCAGTAACACTCTCTCCATTTGTATATGCATCTAAAATTTTTACTTTTTCTTTAAGTGTTAAACGTTTCCTTTCATCCATTTTTCAATGTCTACAAGTTCACAACACCACAATAAGAAACGTAATGGCCAAATTAAGACATCGGCTGAAAAGTCCGTAGGATAATCAATGAAACAACACTTTTTCTTTTTGCAAAATTCGACTTTATTCATCGACATAGTCTCCTTCAAGAGCGACGCAATCACCCCAATGCCTTTCTAACATTTCGTTACCTTTTTTATAGAATGATTTGTCTTTGGCCTCAAAATAGGCAATCACGGCAATCACCGAGACAGAGGTCTGAAAACAGGTAATAATCTCTGGGAGCCAAATCTGGCGAATACAGTGGATGTCGAAGCAATATAAAGTGTAATTCTTGCAATTTGGCCATCATTTGGAACCATCGACACGTTGTTATTTTCGTTACACTGTGAGCAAACGCGGCACCTATTTCGAAAACAGCTTTCTCATTGAGAAATTTTCAGCCAAGCTTTGGTTTGAACGATATTTTTCAAGATAAAAAACAATAAGAAATCAACACACGAATTTGCCTTGCATCCATTGTTTTCAAAATCTCAAAACTAGCGTCACTTAAACAACTGTAAATTGTTTACTAATGAACGGTCATTAAATTTTGACAGGTATCATCTGAAGGATGGCAGTTCCAAAAAATTATATAGATTTTTAATTAATGGCGTCACCTATGTGTCATCCTACGGGTTTTTCAGACGATGTGTGTATGTACAATAACATACATGGTCAACCAAATATTATAATGCAAAAAATGCAAAAGAAAATCTTGAATGACTTGAAATAAATTATTTTTTTATACTTTTTTTTATTTGTTCGTTAAATCGAGTACTAAATGCCAAAATTTTGCCTGTTCGTCAAATCGCGAATTCGTTTAATCGAATGCTCGTTAAATCGGGAAACCACTGTATAAGTATTTTAGTTTGCATCATAAAATATAAGAAATCAATTTCATTTTTGTTTTGTAAGGGTGGTTAAATTTTAAGGGCTGATGTTGCATGTGAACCACACCTAAACGTCAAGTTTTTTTCTGCATTTCATTTGACATTTCTCAATTTCAGGCTAACTCAATTTCAAATAATGGAAAGACACACAATCGGGCAACGCGTTAAAGTAATTCAGGCTTATTATGAAAATGGGCGTTCAAATCAAAATGCATTTCGAGCACTTCGTGATTTTCTTTGGTCAGCATAATCGACCAAATGTGTCCACAATCGGGAGAATTGTGGGCAAATTTCAGCAAACCAGGTCTGTGAAAACACCTGTGCGTGCTCGCCCAGTTCGTTCTGCGGAAAACATTGCAAGCATTTACCGTGAATGGTGTTTGCTATCGCAAGATGATAACGAACTTATTGCGGCCAGGAATTGAGGATATGACCCTGGACGATATGTGGTTTCAACAGGACGGTGCCACTTGCCACACAGCTAACGAATCAATGGCTCTTTTGCGCGACAAATTCAATGGTGGCGATATCAATTGGCCGCCAAGATCATGTGATTTGACACCGTTGTACTTCTTTCTTTGGCGTTATTTGAAAGAAACGGTGTAGGTCGATAAGCCAGCAACAATTCAAGAGCTAAAGGATGAGATAATTCGGCACATTAACGGCATAGAAACTCGATTATGCCTCAGCGTCATCCAAGATTTGGACCATCGGATAGACGTGTGCCGCGGCAGCCATTTGGTCGATATTTTGTTCCATACATAATTGGACCACACCATATTATCATAATAAAAAGAAATGAAAATAATTTCCTAAATAATTTCTGTTTTATACAAAATCAACATCATCCCTTAAAATTTAACCACCTTTTATATTTTAACAACTCGGTTTGACGTTTTCACTTGCAATTGATATTACTCTAGCAAAAAGTCACTTGTCTTCCAATATTAGCCGACAATTGGTTTAAACATAAAGTGATAGTGGAAATTACTGAACATAGCTAGAATTCATAAGTTACTTTCATGATTACTCAAAAAGCAAAGTGGTCTTAGCTTTCATTAGCTGTTTTCTTTATTAAGAAATATTTACGTTTAATACTATAAAACCCGAAAATTGTTTAATAACTTCTCCAGTGTATTCTCCACCATTTTAATAACGAAAGATATATATTATTTTTCTCTTTATTTGATTTTTATGTTTTTTCCAGGTTCATTAAAAAATTGACAAATTATTAAGGTAAAGGAAAATATTTGGAAAGCTATAAACGATAGAAAACGAAGTGATAAAATAATATTAAAAACTTATTTGTGTAATGAAAAAGTTTGTAAAGTTTTAACACTATTTACTAATTTCAGATTTTCTTTAACCAAGGACCTACTTTTACACATCGTTGCTAACAAAAATCTGAAACTGTTGATATTTAAAAACCTGTATATTTTAATTATGTGCATGAAATATATATAAACATACATGATCATACATGGGCTTATATGTGATCATACTTGGACATACTTGATTATATACAACCATGTACATATCATTATATGACCATACATGACCTCATATACGACCATATATTTTGATATATGATTCGTTTACGATCATATGTGAACATATTCGACATAAAAAATTTATGGTCATATACACTCACCAAAAAAAGTCTGTAATGGCAACTGAAAATTTTGCGGGATATTCTGCTAATTTGAGCCCAGCGGTATTTTTTGCTAATCTTAGCAACACATGTCGGCTGACGTGTAGTACAATAAAATTAGTAGAAAAATTAGTAGCCGCTACTAAATTTTAGTAGACTTTTTGTAAAGTGGAATTTAAAATCTGTTTGCTAAAATCACCAAAAAGAATTACTAAATACTATTAATATTAGTACAAAGTTTTAGATTTATTTTTTTATCGAGCATCAAAAATTTTGATTATATTTTTTAAAAGATGTTTTATACAAAAGATTCTACCAAGTTAATTTTTTTAGAACGGGTTTCTTCTGAGTCTATCCCAGAATAGTTTCTTTTACCACCGGCTTAATAAAACAGGTTTTACAACTGATTCCTGAAAGCCAAAATGTAAGGGTCCACTATCCAATAACCAGTTATATAACTGGTTCTCCAACCGGTTCTAAAGCAACCTAACCTGTTCGAAGGAGTTTACATTTTGACTGGGTAGTTAGCTTTGTTTTAAAACAAAGAAAAAATGTGTTTACAGTTCCAAATCATATTGTTTGTGTTCAAGTTTGTCAGCTTGACTTTATTGAAACTTTTAACTACAATTTTATAACAAAAATAATATATATTTGATTTATATCTATTGGATCAGTAGTTTGAAAGTTGTTTGTGTATTATCATTTATTTTGCCATCGTTTCCACTATGCATTGTATTATATCCATCCAGTAAAAATAGCGGTTTGAAAATTGAGTGTTCCTTGTCAATTGATCTGTAAAATACTTCTTTATAGTCTGCATATGTTTATCTTCTATTTGAATAAGTTGCAAATTGTTTTGTTTAATACGTGTTCACAACAAACACTTGAATAACATAAAGATAAGCGTCCGCATGAGAATGTTTTCACAACCAAATTCTTGTAAACCAAAACGTCATGTACACACTTATAAACCACATGCCAGTATCATTTGTCCTGTTAAAATGTTTAACATTTATGACCAATTAATAACAACAATGTGTTTTACCTGATATTAAAATATCAACTGAATTTATCAGAGATATTAAAACAGTGAACCACAAAACAACACATTGCATTCAACATTTATGACGGTATTTACATAAATATCTACACTGATAAAGTATTTGCGGTACACAGTGTTTCAAATAGTATGTGTTCAAGAAAATAACATTTCAGACCACAAGTATTCACTGATTTTTAGAATTCTTTTTTTGTGTGTTTAGCTTAAAAAATTATGCCCAAATTTGTCGAGGCTGATTATTAAATAAAATTTTTAAAATCTTTAGTTTCTTATTTTTTTCTTAAAACTTTTATCTTTTTATTTTTTGTTCGAAAACAACTTCGGGGATTTTCTCCTTTATTGGTACTAAAAAAATAATATGAAGAATATTTTTCATACTGGGATTAAACAGAAGAATGTGCACTTTTAAGAGACGATAGAAACGATAGAAAATCGTATCATTAAATCAACATTTTGTCGACTCTATATAACGTTGCAGATAATACACGAAAACACTATAATATTCGGTACGATATCGAAAAAATTTTACGAGAAATTGATGGATTTTTGATATGATATCGACACATTTTGCTTACTGGGACATCTTTAGTAAATTAACTTATACCGAAAGGAATACATATTTAAATTTCAGATTTCGAATCGAATGATCATGGGAAGGCTGTTAAGGAGACTAAGTATACGACTTTCAATCTTTGAGTTTCCATAAAATTACATTATTGTTGACTAACAAAAAAAAAAACTAAAAAAAGAAAGAAAAAAAAACAATACCGTAACCCAAACGCTTCGGTGTAGATAAAATTGGGATTTATGAAAGAAAACAATCTCTCTCGGCTTTTGAGCCAACTCGGAATTTTAAAAAGTGTTAAAAAATTTAATTTTTTTTTTTTGGCTTTTCAATGTATTTAAACTAAAAAAAAGATTTGCAAGATTTTTAATATCGTTGGAACCAACCGAACGAAAAAGTACCGAAAACAGTCCAAACTCTTTCCCTTCCATTTCACCCCATACATCTCCGAGTTAGTTGAAATATTGAGACAGATTATTCCTAGACTTCTTTTTTCTACCATGTCTTCAAATTTCATCAAAATCTATGTATTTTGGTTGGGCAATTTTCTTGCAAGCCGTTAAGGAGGGGACTTTTCCCCTTTTAAGGAGGTTTTCTTGTTTGTATGGCTGAATTTTAAAAACGTGTGCAAAGAAAAAGGAAAAATATTTTTTAATTCTAATTTTTGTATTTGGTTGCACAATTCATCTCAAAAACATACAATATTAACAATTTGTCAAAAAGTGGGCTGTTTGAAAAGTTTGCAGCCTCCAAAGTAGGGTATACCATAAAAATGGTACGCAGGGTTCTCAAGTTATACTCAACCTATTTTGATGATATAGGGCTTAATATAAGCATTAACATGTCTATCGTCCTACGCTCAATCATTTGGAAAAAAATGTTTACCATGTTTTTTACACTAGACTACAAAATAAAAATGGTCAAATATCGATTTTGCATTTTTAAGCGGCCGCAATTTTGATAAATAGTTTTTTATGATTGAGCATGGTACAATAGCCACGTTAATTCTGCATATATCCTTGTAAAAATTTCAAAAATAATTTTTTCAATGAATGTGCTGTTATGCTAATACTTCAAGTATTAGCATACAAGCCATATTCCTAATTCCTTCCGACAAATGGCAAGATTAGCAGTCGAACTAGCATCCCAGTCAATTAGTAAATACAACTATAAAGAATTTAAGGTATTTGGCTAAACTTAAATTAAGGTTTAATAAGTACTGATGTCTACGTACAATCAAACCACAATGCATAGTGGAAAAAAGTTATGTAGTAAAACGCTTTTCCTCAGAGTGATTGATATATTCAGATCTTTTAAACCAAGTTTATCGGGTGGCGGTTCAGAATGAGGCTGACAACGAGCTGTTTGCTCAAATCGAAACTGTTAAACCCCATTCAGTGCTGATCCACCAAATGTTTTTTAATCTTCTCTTACATTTATTAAAAAATAGTGTGGGAAATTTTTTAAGCTAAAAAGCAATTTTAAAATTCGCAGAAAAATTGTGCTCAAAAATTTGTTCTGAAAACACTGTGCGATGCCACAAACTATAGGTAATTTAAACCGAATTTGGTTAGCTGGCATAAGCAATATTATTCTGCTGCCATAATTTTAATTACGGATTGTGACCATAGAATTTAATTTAAATTTTATTACTTTCTGACAACTGAATTACGCTAACAGTTTACTGTCATTTGCACAATAATCTATCATTTCATATTCATACAGACATCAAATTTCAAAATAAGCTATTAAGCAAGGGAATCTATCACAATTTAAAACAAATTTAACTACGGCTAAGAAAAAGGTATCAGGATATAGAAGCATATTAATGACATTACTTACAAAAGTAATCAGGCCGAAAAATACAGAAGAGAAAGTGTGGGAAAAGGTGATACAGCTGTAGAACAATATTGTTTTGTCATGGTCCAAAAGATTATGCTGATATATACTTCTGTTTAATTGTAAAATAGTACGCTAAAGCTTTTTGGAAACTTCATACTTGACTGTAATATTAGTTTTTTATTGCATTTTTTGACTGGATCTGATTTTATATTTGGACACTTTAATTTTTCGTTTCACAATTTTCAACAGAACATGGTTAAAGATTGAACAACTTTCTTTTTCCTTAATTTTCATTTAACTTTATGATCTTTTGCACTAATTATATATAAAACTTTGTTGCACCAAAGAATTAAAATAATGTAAGGAAACTATAAAATTTATACGGTCATTAATTTTATGGGGTATTTAGATAAGCAATTGAGCTGATAAGTTTTATGGTATTGGATTTGACTACATGACAAATTATCTAATGTTATCGATTTATGTTATTTTACTTAATATAAGAAATGCATTTGTGTGCATTAATATGACACAGATGTTACAAAATATTATTAAAGTTTTTTAATAATATTTAAATTAGGAAAACTGTAGTCGGTTATGAAATAATTTCTGAAGTAAATACAATAGGGATAAGGATATTAATACAATAGGGATAATGATAATTTAAGGGCAACGATATTACAATGTATTCGGATTTTGATGATAAATACTAAAATTAATGCTCTCTTTCAAATTTATTGCGAAAAAATCACGTTTTTTTATGTTTTAAGCCTGGTACTAGAGTATTCAAAACCGAACACTGGTTAACCGGTTTTTTATGTTTAAAAATTAGAAGGGTTTTAAAATTTGGAATTTGTAAAACATAAAAATGCTTTATGAAATTTCTTAAGACATCTCCTTGGCGACATTTCGCAAAAAGTATAATTTTTTTTTTATTTTTATTAGAGGGCGTTATACGATGAAAAAAATGTATACAATTTTTATTAAAATATGGATTTTCTTAGAAGTTTTTGCAAAGAAATAATTTCAAAGCTTATTTTTATTAAAACATAATTAAATTTTGAAACATTTTTGAAAATACAACTGGCTTCTAAGTAAAGGTACGTTCGGTATAAAATCGGTGAAATTTCGGTTAATACACCTAAAATAGTTTGTGTGTCAAAATAACAGAAAATACCATTAAAATTTGTTTTTCAATCCGGTCTACCGGTTTTCGTTATTTATTTTTAAATGTTCTTTAAATAAATGTTAAAATTTTTCCGTAAACAAAAATAATTATTCATTTGTTTAAAATTGTTATGTTTTTTTTTTTATTTTTGTTTGTATTTTAATCTGTAAAATGTACCCACATACACACACTCCATATACTCATATGTGAAGTACCTTAAGTTTGTGTGTTTAGGAATTCAAATTGAAATAATTTTGTATATAAATAATTCAAATAAAAAGGAAAACTGAAATTTTTTTAATATTTTTTTTGAAACAGGCAGCGAACAAAATTTCTTTTTGTGATAACTGTAACTGAAATATTTAAGCCACAAAATTCCGTTTTATGGATTAATTTTTATTAAATTTCAAACAAATAAACCTGAAAAAATCGGTAAATAAACGTAAATTATTTTGATCAAATGTATAAAAAGTTAAATTAAATATTTCTTTTAAATATAAATGTTTATCCTTTCTTTTGAACTGAATTCAAAACTTGTTTTAAACTACAAATATTAAAATGCAAAATAATCTGAATGAATTTATCCGAAAATTTTTCCTGCTGGATCCACTAGATTTGACTAGAAAAATCGAGGAAACTTATTGGATGATAAAAAAAAAACTGAAACGAGGTGCAGTGTTCTCGAAATCATTTGTGACACAAATGTGATAAAAAATCGAAGTTTTAGTGTATGCAATTTACATAAATCCGGCCAACTTGTAGGTCTTAAAATTGTTCAAAATTTTTTTTTAATATCGTTATTTGAATTTTTTCACAGCCGTTCAAACATATTTTCGATGCCTTTTTTTATATAAAATATAAAACCAACAACATTTTGTTTTTTAACCGTAGCCGGAACGATTTTTCGAATAAAGCGAAAACTGGTTTCTTAAAGACTGTTGTATCAATACTCTGCAAAATACACAAAACTGCACACTCTGCAGAGTACTTAATATTTTTTGTATTGTGCCATCTCTATTTTTGAAGGTTTAACTAAAAAGAAGTAAAAAAAGGCTTAAATTCGGCTGTGCCGAATCTTTGAATATCCTCCACCAATATGCCAAAAAATGTTCTCTGAAGTAAAATTATGGAGGTGAAAAAAATTGTTTAAGGTGAAAAACTTTTTGGGAAGCGAAAACAATTTTTTTGTTAAAAAAAAAATTTGAGGTGAAAAAAAATTTTTTGTGGTGAAAAAAAATTTTGTGGTGAAAAAATTTTTTGAGGTAAAAAATATTTGAGGTGAATACAAAATATTATTCATTTATAAGCGACTGTTGAAAAAATATGAGAAAATATATTATGTACCAGTCGCTACCATGAAGTAGTACTAAATTACACCGATTTGTATGGAAATTTTGAGGTTCCTTCACATTTTCACTCATAACTTTTTAACCGCTAGACGGATTTTGCTCATTTTCAATAACAAACTGCTCGGGAGGATGTCCAATAATCTGGGTGCCTACCGCCGCTTGCGTCTTCGCGTCCATTTCAACAGACAGACAGAAAGTCATCGCTAAATCAACTTAAAATTGCATAAGGATCACGAACATATATACTTTATGGGGTCTAAGACCTATATTTCGACATGTTTCAAACGGAATGACAAGCTGATATATACCCTCACCATATATGGTGGAGGGTATAAAAATATTTTTGTTTGATATAAGATATTCAAATTTGTAAAAAAAAAAATTGTAATTAAGATCTATTGAGTTTTGTTAATAAAAATTCGTATTTGTAACTTGATGTATAGTTATCAATTTCAAAAATGAATTGGAAACATTTTGCGTCACATAACTTATTGTAAAAGCGAAATTTTTATATAATACGGGGAGTTGCCAGTTTTGATGCTTCGCTAACGATAACAAATACCATTATTCGTTGTAGTCTACACCCTCAGTTTTTGTGTTTATACGATATTAAATCTAGAAGTGGGGACATGACATGAAATATTCGTGATTTACATAACACGTGAAACGCGCGTGATAGTAAATAATAATTTCTATGTGATTCAGACCTTAAAAGTAGTCCACATGTTTGGACGGTTGTAGAAAGGTCAAATTACGATAATATAACGATATTCTTGCAAAATTGGATTATAAATATTAAAAAAAATTCCAGTTGAGCGGATTAATGTAAATTGTTGTTTTTTTTTTATCATATTTGAAAGGTATGGATAATGATTCACAATTGTTTATTTAACAAAATTTGTATGAAGACATAATTTCAAAATCATTTAATTGTAGTGATGTGTTATTTCTTGTTTTTTTTTTCAATTTTTGAATATTTTTTTTTTTTTGAGTATTAGAAAATTGCGTCATAATGTATTATTTTCAGTGTTGGCTAGATCTCAATTTCATTTTGTAATTATATTCACTTGTAATATCAGACATGTGGAATACAAAATATTTTAGTGTACTTAATAGCAGGGCAGTTACTCATTTGCAGTATATGTAATTTATTTACAGGGAAATTACTCAAAAAAAAATACGAGAAAGAGCAAAAACATTGGATTACACATTAGATATATTAACTGTATTGTGTATATATCATATCGGAAAAAAAGCCGAGGGATCCGTTTCAAAAAACAGCCTATGCAAAGCAATTTAAACATCCCACTTTTTTTGTAAGCAAATTCTTTTGATCAATTGTAAATAATTTTGGGGCATTAGTACGATTTCATTAGCACTTATTTAATAATTAATTCTCATCATACATAGAACAACTTCTAGTGGTAACCACTTATTTTGAATATTTTCGTAATGAGCGTGTAAGCGTGTGTTTTTTTAAGCAGCGAATGTGTACAACTACTTACTAAAAATTACCTTGTCGAATAAATGTAATTAGTTTTTATATAGAATAATATACAGTATACCCTAATTATATAACTTATTATGTAAGCATTAGTAATAAATATCCACTACTGAGAATTTGGTGGTAATTTATAAGTAAAAACAGAACTACACATGGAGTGCATAATGTTTTTACACACAAATTCTAAGGTTTGTTATTTTCAATTAAGTAAACAGGTTTTGATAAAAATCTACAACTAGGTGTAGCTTTAAGTATTGTTTTTTTTACACTCTAAAAAAGATAAGTTAATAGCAAAATTAGGGGTTTCATAGCAAATGTACTACACATAATAAAGTAACAAAATTTTGTTTGTAATATTGAACATCTTTCATAGAATACTTTTCTAAATATAATAAAAATATTTTTTAAAACGGCACCAGAAATGGAATTTGTAAATAGCAAAAACTTTTTATTTTTTGTAACTTAAATTTTTATTTTCAAAGATTTTATATATGAAAAATAACAATTTATAAACGTTAGAAATCGAATTTAAATTTTAACAAATATTTTTATTTACTTAAAGTTTTGTGATACTTTTTTCTGTGTAAGTTAACAGAAAATATCATTTAAAGAAATGATATTTCATTTATTTCATAAATAAACTTTTTATTTAAATCAAATGGTTTTTGTTATTTATTTTTAAATGTTGTTTAAGCACCTAACACATCATTAAAAAAAACAAATGATTAATCAGTTCAAAATAAATTTTAAAATTGTAGCCAGAAATTCCATAAAAAAATAACTGATTATTCATTTGTTTGAAATTGTTTTCGTTCTTTGTTTTTTTTGTTTATTTTTTAATCTACAAAATGTATATTCACTCAGTATATAGACACTTGTGGTGTTAATGATCATATGAGTTCAGGAAGTTCTTGTAATTTGATTAAAACAATTTTTTATATAAACAATTAAAAAAAATCAAATTGGAATTTTTGAAACATTTAAATTTGTAGTAACTGTAATGGACACAAGTAATCCTTAAATTTCCGTTGTGTTATTTGTAGAAAATTTCAAACAAATTAAACAAGTAAATGAAACTAAAAAAAACCGGTAAGTGACAGCTAATCATTTTAAACAAATGTATAAAATAGTTAAAATAAATATTTCTTTAACCGAAATAAAAACTTTTTTATTAAACTACAAACAGTAAACTACATAATATTCTGAGGGTATATTCCCGAATGTTACCAATACCAAGAAAGTCGTTAACCCCAACACAAATTTAATATTCTAATAATTTTTCTCATTAATAACTCAAGTTAGCTTTGGACTTTAAATGTTTAATTGCCGCTGTTTATCTGCCTGTTCAACAAATGCAACTCAAATTTACATTAACCTCTAGAAGATAAACAAATAAAGACAACGATATAGTTATATAGAAGTACAAGTGTGTCATAAGGTTATTAAAATTGATTTGTTGTCTAGACAAAACTACACTTGTAGTCTCCAAATTATTTCTTTTCATGGATTTGAACTTTATGCAACAACTTACAAATACTTTCTATAATCTTAAAAAATCTGAGATTAAATATTTATTTCTATCGAAAAGTTTATAAAACTTATTTTAAGTTGCAATAAGTCGAATATAAGAATAGTATATAAAACTTATTAAAGTTTCTATAAAATATTTAATTCTTTTTTAAGTTTTGTCCTTCATCGATAGAAAGTAAGAGAATTTTGGAAATTTTTGGTTGGTTATTTATATTTACGATAAGGAAGGATTATTTCTTTAGCTTCCTTGTTTTTAAGTAAATTTTAAAATATTTACGCATAAAGGATAAAAATACACTATTAATATCACACTAGAATAAATGTATTTTTATTTTATTTAAATATAACTATATATAAATAATATTATTCATGTCAATTATTTTTAAGATTGACAATTTAAATCGCATAAAGAAACTCTCAATGTTAAATATGGTTATTAGATTATTTTTCGGCAATTGAAATAGATGCACCGCAAGCTAAAAATATATGTTTTCGCATGCGAGCCAACTACATACTTATCTCAATTGAAGACAATTTTAACTTCGGTGTTCCCATAGCTCTTAACTCCATCGAATTAAAAAAACAGAGCAAAAACTGTTCTAAGATTTATCAGCTCACGGAATTACAGTGTTGCCTCCGCCTTTCATCTCTTCTCTATTCCTTTGCCAAAGAAATCAACATAAGTAGGGAGAATTTCCTCAGTGTTGCTTTTCTTTATTAAAAAAGAAAACATATCAGACTTGGGTGGTTTTTTCATTTATTGTTTTAGGAAGGTTATTTATTTGTTAATTAATTTATTTATTTATTTATTTATTTATTTATTTATTTATTTATTTATTTATTTATTTATTTATGTGTTTATTTATTTATTTGTTTATTAATTTATGTATTTATTTATTTGTTTATTTATTTATTTATTTATTTATTTATTTATTTATTTATTTATTTATTTATTTATTTATTTATTTATTAATTTATTTATTTATTTATTTATTTATTTATTTATTTATTTATTTATTTATTTATTTATTTATTTATTTATTTATTAATTAATTAATTTATTAATTTATTTATTTATTTATTTATTTATTTATTTATTTATTTATTTATTTAGTAATTTATTTATTTATTTATTTATTTATTTATTTATTTATTTATTTATTTATTTATCTATTTATTTATTTATTTATTTATTTATTTATTTATTTATTTATTTATTTATTTCTTATTGAACTTTTTTTTTTGTTTTTGAGTGAATTTTCGTATTTTGCTTTTTGGGTAAGTCTTATTTATTTTGTCCGATTTTTCATTTGTGAAATTTTTTTTCTTGGGCTAAATAAAATTCAGTTTTTTTCCTTCTTATCAGTAAATTTTCTGTTCTTCGATTTGCACTAAGAACAAATTGTGTTAATCTAGTGATAGACGTAATTCGATAAGGTCTCTTTTTATATGTTTAATATTATGTTGCAGTCTTTCTTAATTTTCCATAAATTTTAGCTAAATTACTTATGCATTTTGTTCCGTTGTTAATACAAACCCTAAAAACATGAAAATGTAATAAATTTAAATGTAATAAATTTATTCGAAATGCGCTGACTTTGTACTTATGCTTAAGAATTTTTAGCTACTTAATATGAGAACATAAGTTTATATACATATGAAATAGTCCACACAAAAAATATACTATACTTGAAGTATTTTTGGCCAAATTCTCTTATCTATAAAAAAAGTTATTTGGTATTAGGGAATTTCTTATCAATATATTGGCACAATAGTTTTTTTTCATTTTGCTAGACATAATACAATTTACTGGAACGTATTTATTAAAAACTATCCCCTCAATAATTTATGCTGTGTTTAATTTTAAAGTAAAATAATATCCTCCAAAAAATTAAACAGCGCAAAAAGAAAATTGCACAGTGTTGCCAGTAGAATATACAATATTTCAAGCTCAACAATAAAAGTTTTGATTCACTTCATAATATTGATCAACCTTCAATTTAGTCAACACACCATTAATATGTTTGTACAATTCTTAATTAAAATTAGATCACATAAAAGTTAAAAGAAATACCGTTTCGACTTAACTTGACGTTAAAGTTTAGTCGTCATTGCATTTTGTATAGTGCATTAGTCACTGTGAAATTCATCATAAGCATGTGGATCTACGTGTACATTAAATAAGCATGAATATAAATATATACATATATATAAGGAGAAATTAATGTATGCGTGCATTACAAGGGGTATAACTTTAGAATATTTATATGTGGCCATAGAGGAAAATTCCGTGAGCGTCAAAAGAAACTGTACACATTTATGTTTTCAACTTTATTGTTAATTGTGTGGAAATACAATGTAGTGGTATAAGTGTAGTTCGACAATTCCTGGATGATGGATTTAGAGAGTTTCTGAGCCAAAACAAATCATTTGTTCTCAGTATAGAATATCCCAAAACAGTACCAATGAAAGAAAAACTAAATCGGAATTATTATTTTTGAATACACTGTTTATTGAACAATTTATGGGAATATATCTTACCAGTACGAAAGTTGAATTTCTACGGAAATAAATATCCATGACTTTTTTAATAATTTGATGTTTTTTTTTAAGATTTAATGCGAATAACAGATATAAACTTATTTCGTTAACCTTCTATCTTTCATAAGACTCAGCCTTTACTTATAATAATTTTAAGAATTAAGCGGGATAAATTTACGGAATTAATATGAAAGTGAATTCGGACTCAGAATATTATGTAGTTAACTGTTTGTAGTTTAATAAAAAAGTTTTCCGTTCCATTTAAAAATAAAGGAACATACATTTATTTTTCAAAGAAATATCTATATTAAATGTATAATTTATTCGAAATAATTTACTATCATTTACCGATTTTTTTCAGTTGCATTTATTTTTTTCATTTCTTTGAAATTTAATAAAAATTTACCCACAAAACGGAAACTTGTGGTTTATTTGTGTCCGTAACAGTTATTATTAATTTAAATTTTGTTTGCTGTCTGTTTAAAAAAAAATATTCAAAAAATTTCAATTTGTTTTTTATTTAAATTGGTTGTATAAATACAAAATTTTTCAATACAAATTACAAGAACTTCATAAACACACATACATATACAAACGCATTCACATAAAAACTGATTATAGCTTCATATGCATACATACATTTTGTATTGTACGAGTATATTAAAAAAAATACAAAAACGGAAATAATTTCAAATAAATGAAAAAAACATTTATTTTTTAAGGATTGGTAGGTAAAATTTTGACATTTATTTTAACTGATTATATCATTTGTTTCTTACGGATGTGTCAGTTGATTAATCAACATTTAAAAATTAATAACGAATGGCATTTAATTTAAATGAAAATAAAATAGACCGGTTTTTAAATGAAATATCATATCGTCTAAATGATATTTTCAGTTATTTCAACTTACAAACTTTTTTAAGTGTACATTTATACTTTTGAAAAATATATTTTATCTTTTCTTATCACATCCCAGGCTATTTACTTGATGTATTACTTTTGTTCGCGATGTCCCAAAAGTAATGAGTGGTCATTACCTTCTCACTTACAAAAAACACAATGTAATGAGTAGTCATTACTCTCTCGCTTACGAACTGGCAAAAAATAATAAGTACCCATTACTTTTTGGACATCGCGAACAAAAATAACTCAGCGAGTAAATAGCCTGGTTAGTAGTTGATACCATGTTTTTGCTGGGATTTTATAAAAAGAAAACAAACAAAAATCTTACAATAACAAAAAATATTCGTGTTTATAGCGTCAAACTAGATTGTAAAGCAAGTACACAAAGATAAAACAAATTCATTGACACCACCGACATACTTGATTGTGGCTACCGAAATTCGGTTAATACAACAAACCTTCTATTGAATCAAGAAAATGGGTTATCACAATTTTGTTTTAATATGGACATCGACCATTATCATTGCCATTTTTCCGTTACAAAAAATCCAAAAATAACTGATTTTAGTTTTTCATACACCCAGAAAACAGTATTAGTTGTGTCCACCGAATTTGTTGCCAATCGAATTCTGTCTTCATATTAAATTATATTTTTAGCTGTTAAAGCCAATATTCAGTTATACAATTTAATATTTATATTGCACAGAAATATTATTACGTTCCACAAAATTTTATTTAAAAAAGAAAATTATTTTTAATTTTTTCCGGTATCGAACCTGAGCATTCAGATTCATAGTTCACACTTTTGCTTACTGCTCCGCAACTAATTCAAATTTTCTTTGATATATTTGTCATTTAAACATTTGAAAGTTTTATTTTTATTAAAAAAACATATTTTTTAAATGTTTGCCTTTTCCGGGATTTGAACTCGGAAATTCTGAGTACTGAGCTACCTCTCTACCTACTACACCACAAATACATGAATTTTTATGGCTAATTTTGAATTAAAACAATTTGTTAGGAAAACAAATATTAGTATAAAACATGTTTATCAATACCAATCATTAGAGGCGTCTATTATCAATACAATCCACAATTCGGTTCCTTCTACTAAAACCCTAATTAAATGATATATTTGATCGGAATAACCGTATTTGTAGTTACCACTTTTGAATATCGACAATTTTTTAATAAATTTGATAGATTGTACCAGATTACTAATATATTCACAAAATAAATGGTTGCTTCCACACAAATACTAAACGGATTTTATTTTTAAAGATGATTGGAAATACCTTTTTTTAATTCCCAATACAGCATTTTTGATTTATTAATGGATTTAAGGTTATTCCAAATAAAATTACATCCTCAAAAATAAATGTTAACGGTTTTGATCGAATTGCAACCAATCTTTTCTCTGGGTGTAATAAAACATTTTCTTTTACGTGATGTCATTACCGAACATTGTAGTCATAGCCCTTTTTTAAAAATATGAATCTTTCCATACCAACTGCCCGCTTACAGTATTACGATTTACGATGTAGTTGGGTTCAGTAGTCTGTATCTCCAGCACCGCGACCAAGTAGATCTATTGTGCACCCTCTAGTGTTTTCCTCAGTTGTTTTCCAGTGCAGCCTTGAGTAGCAGTACAATATTCTCACAGTGTTTATTCTTCTATGTGATATGAATACAAATTTAAAAAACTCCTTTAATTTTTTTCAAAAATTAGGAATAGTTAAATGTTGACCAATTTAGTGCTTATTTGAAAGTATTTATTATTTAATGTAATTCGAAATCTATAGGGGTTTTTATGAGCAAATTTCAGCATATTAGTCAACTTTGTCTTGGAAAAACATCAGTGTAACCAACATCATTTTAATACAAAACTTTTTATGTACAATATTAAACGAATATTTTCACCATGCTGAAACTTTCTGAATCGGTAGAAAACCACGTTAACTTTTTTTGGAAACAAAAAAAAATCTCCAGACCTTTAGCTAAATTGCTTTATCTATTAAACAAAATATTTTTAACTGCTTCTGGATTTATTTTTAAGTTTTTTTTATCAATCGTCCGAATAAAATTTTATTGACATAGTCAAATTTAAAGAAACATCCAAATTTCATTAAATTAAATTAAAACAAATGCTAAATTGGTCAATATTACCTCTTGTGTTACTCACAATTAACATCGTGGATTATGGTTGGACCACCCTTTATCGATAGAAAACATAGTAAACTACTTTTTCGCCTCAAAGATATTTTCTGCAATGAACGACTTTAACTTATATCGTCCCAGTTTTAGATTATTCAAACACTCATTTTTATAAATTTTTTATTTTTTTTAATTAAGACTGAACTATTTTTCTTATGCAATTAGATAGTAAAAGGGGTTAGCTTAAAATGTAAATAAAAAAGTTCTTACCCACTTCACTCCCCCTTTAATAAAAAAGAAGAAACCTTTAATCTGTTTTAGTATACATAATTAGCATAATTTTGCATAATTTTAAAAACTGAAAACTATGTATAAAGAATAAAAAAAATAAAAATAGAAAACAAATATTTTTGTTTTTTCATTTGTTATAATGTGCCCTTAAAATACAGTGTTCGAGAAATCAAAAGCCATTTTTCTCAAAAACAAATAAAAAAACTGCAAAAAATTTGATTGCAGGTACTTGTTTTTAACCCCAAATTATCTAAATTACTAAGTTTTAGAAAGTTATAAAAAAATGTTTGGGACGATATGACTTAAAGCGAGAATGATGTAAATTCAAACTTTTGTAAATTTGAAAAAATTACATTTTTAAAAAAGAAAAAAATATTTAAAAAATCGTCAAAAATATATTTACTCTCTGGTAAATCTAATTGATAATAGCAAACCTAGTCTGGGATTCTAACTTGTAAAATGAGTTATTATTTTTGTTTCAGGATACACAGGCTACCGTCAGGACAAGTTTTACAAATATCTCTCAAACTCCAAAACTAGCTAAGAGATTTTGATGTGCTCGGAGTTAGTAGTAAGAAAATTTAATTTTGTCAAAATTAATTGATTTTTAGTGTCAATCTCGCTCAATTTCACAATTTTCCAAAAAGCGACTTTTAAAATTACAAAACTAGATAACCAATTTTTGATACATAATTTTATTTCATTAATTTTCATTTAAATTAAATGTCATTTGTTATTTATTTTTAAATGTTGATTAATCAACTGACACATCCGTAAGAAACAGATGTTATAATCAGTTAAAATAAATGTCAAAATTTTACCTACCAATCCTTAAAAAATAAATGTTTTTTCATTTATTTGAAATTATTTCCGTTTTTGTATTTTTTGTTTTTTTTTTTAATATACTCGTACAATACAAAATGTATGTATGCATATGAAGCTATAAACACTTTTTGTGTGAATGTATTTGTTTATGTATGTGTGTTTATGATGTTCTTGTAATTTGTATTGAAAAATTTTGTATATATACAACCAATTTAAATAAAAAAACAAATTGAAATTTTTTGAATATTTTTTTTTTGAAACAGACAGCAAACAAAATTTAAGTTTGTAATAACTGTTACGGACACAAATAAACCACAAGTTTTCGTTTTGTGGGTAAATTATTATTAAATTTCAAACAAATACAAAAAATAAATGAAACTGAAAAAAATGGTTAATAATAGTAAATTATTACGAATAAATGTATAAAAAAGTTAATGTAGATATTTCTTTGAAAAATAAATGTATGTTCCTTTATTTTTAAATGGAACGGAAAACTTTTTTATTAAACTACAAACAGTTAACTACATAATATTCTGAGTGTATATAAAGTAATATATAAAGTAAGTTTGACATTAATGCGATATACTTGTTCCTATAGCGGGGCAATTGGTATGGAAAGCTTCATATAGTGTGCTTGCAGACAAATGCATAACTAACAAAGACAATTGCTAAGTTCAAACTTGGCTTGGTTTAAAAATATGATTAGAGGAAAGACATAGATATGAGGAAAAAAATAAGAATGCTTATATAATATGAGTACTCATAAAGAATTCATATGAATACTAAAAGTACAATAAATAAATTGCACTAAACTAGTGTTATGTAACTAAGAACATACATCTTAGACCAGACTGTAATAGATAATGCAGTAATACTAATCTCTGAGATCTTTTGCACGTTCCTTAGAGATAAGAAAATGTTATAAACGTTATTTGTATATACAGAGAAACCTCCGAATAGCGTACAATAGTTGGAGAGAATTATTTCGTTTTAGGAAGGTGTCAGTTATTGGTAAGTTTACATTAAAATTTATATTTGGTTAAAACAACTGTGTATTCAATACACAGACTATTGAGACATTTCGTTGCATTTTTATCAGTTAGCATATAAAAAGATCGCTTTTTTAGCAGGCGTTTTGGTATTTTGGCCTTTGTTAAGTTAAAGTGTAAACAAAAAATCCATTATTTGACGGCCTCTCGCATTTAGCCTTTGCGTCTATTTAATTTTTCCTATAGTTTTGATAAAAATACATTAATAATGAACTTTGGATATTGTTATATAAATTCCATTCATAAATTCCATATGTAAATCAATTCAGGCTGGTAAGTTTTTGACACTAGCAACTGCAACCTCCAAACAACCGTAGATACTTCTAGATGGCGACATCATGTGCTGGATATTTATAGTAGATATAAGAGTTCGAAATCTCTTGGTACCTCCATATATTTCTTGCGCTTTCTACAAAAGCACGCCCATGGATATGCCCTCAGGTTTAAGATATTATTTGTGAAAGTGTGTTTATAAAGAATTGCTATACAAATTTCAATAGTTGTTTATTATTTGCAATATAAACAGTACTCGATTTATTTAACAAGGCAATTTATCAACGGTTTAAAAAGGTAAATTCGTAACAAAATGTTGTAAAGCAGATGATAAGAAGAGACACGTATTTTTTAATGCGATCAGTTTTGATGAACATAACATACGATGCTACTTCCAACAATTGCAGTATTTAATGCTGCACTTAATATACATATGAGGTTGCAATGCCCCGGTTCAGGAATAATTATTTTGGGATATTGTCAAACTAACACTATTAATTGTCTCACATATAACAAAAAAAATTATGTAACAACTTTATAAATGTGTCCAAAGCCTACGCTTAAACCTTGATTATTTTTATATATTACTATTAATAGAGCATTTGAACACACGAAAGGGAACACATATTTTATATATCAAAGTACACATATTTTAAATTTCAGATTTCTAGGTAAAAGGTGTTTTGCCAGGCCGTCAATGGGGAACCATTTTCCTTCCTCGTAGAAATTTCCATACTCCAAGAAATAGGTATAAAAAATTTCGAGCTTCTGGCCAAAAGGATTTGTGCAGGGCGCCATCTTCCTATATGAATTTAAAAAAAATTCTGTCTTTCCAGTTAGAATATAGGCCAACTCTAGCGAAGATGTATTTAAAATTTCAGGTTTCCAGGATTTGGGCTAGCCGTCAAGGAGAAGACTTTTTCTCTTTTTGCCCCTCCCCGTAGGAATTTTCAAAAATCCCGTCTGTGGAGATGTGTTCGCACATCCTATGATTTTCCAAAAATTCTCTTTTAGATGCACACAAAAACTAAATCAGTTGGAATTCAATCAAAACTACCAATTTTATATCGTTATTTAAAATTTGTCAAATCAAATTAACTGAAACAATGTCACAGTATTCAAAATATTGGTTTTTCAAATCAATATTGAAAAAATACTTCTACATTATCTTTAACACCAACAACCAACAATTTATTGAAGATTTTGAAATTTAAACAGAATATTCGCAGCAAAAACCTAATATTAGTTCTGTATTCATAAAAACTATTGCTCTATCTAAAATAATATTATGTAGTTTATTGCTTGTAATTTACTAAAAATGTTTTTTGTTTCATTTGAAAATAAAGGAACATACATTTATTTTTCAAAGAAATGTGTATTTTAACTTTTTTTATACATTTGTTCGAAATGGTTTACTGTCATTTTCCAATTTTTTTTTAGTTTTATTTGTTTAATAAAAATTTACCACAAAACGTAAATTTGTGATTTGCTTGTATCCGTTACAGTTATAACAAAATTTAATTTTTGTTTGCTGTCTGTTTCAAAATAAAATATTTAAAAAATTCCAATTTGTTTTTTATTTAAATTGTTGATTTATATACAAAATTGTTTCAATTCAAATTACAAGAACTTCATAAACACACATCCATTCACACAAAACGTTGTAGCATGTAACGTTTACAAAATATGACCACAGGTAGGTTATCGCGACAGACTGTAGCGGTAGCATGCTGTAATTCCGGCTTCTGGCTCGTCGGCCAATGGGGGAGTTCGGTGCTACGTCCTCGTGAAAATTAATGGCAAAACTACAGAGTTTATTATTTAAATTTTGCATGCTGTAATATTTAGAAAGAGATAGACAGAGAAATAAGGGAAATGGAAATAACGGAAGACAAAGAATTCTTATAAAATTCGGAAGTTAAAATTGTTGACTGTATGCGTGTCTAGATGTTTACACGGCTTTATCCCCACCCAACCATGATCATGCTGTGAAAGGCGATAACTTTATGCATGATCCCATAGGTAAACTAAACTATCCGATCAGCTAGACAGAAATCATAACCAACGTTTTAGAATTTCATTTTCAAATACTCAATGGTTTTATTTAACAAAAAAAATTCATGCGGAATAAAAATAAAGGGGTATTTTAACTAACAATAGATATATAAATTGTATTAGAAATTATATAGAAATTTATAATTTTAAAGAATTAAATTAATGTAAAAAAAATTTAACGCGAGGGTGCAAAAATCAATAAAAAAAATGCTGAAAAAAAAATTTAAATCCAATTCGGATATTTAAAATCTATAAAAAAAAAATATCCCGTTCGGATATGATAAATATAAATACCAATATATATAAGAGTTAATATGTTGACTAAAAATGTGCAATATTATTTTTTTATTTTTTAAATTAGGTACACAAAAAAAAATTATAAAAAAACTTTTGTTGGCGGGTGTATATTTTGAAATAAAAAAATAATGTTTATTGAATTAAAATATAAAAAAAAAATGCAAAAAAAACAACTAGGCCGAGACGCGACTCGAACCCGGAACGCCTGGATCTTTAACCACACACCTTCGCTCTATGCTATGCTTGCACGTACGTTATAAGTCGCAATATCTCAACAGGTACCACTAGCGAGGATTACACAAGGTAAACATGTGTAGCTATTATTAGACGGATGTAAGTCAGCAAACTCAAACAAATAAGTACAGTGAAGCTTGATTACAACGAACTCGAAAGATCAGGCAACTTATTGGTAAAAAAAAATAAAATCATTTAAATTTCCGAATTTGTTTTCTTTTCCTTCTCTGTTATTGAAATTACTAAATTTTTAAGTCATTTTACTTAAAGAATTTTTCCATGACTAGTGGTTCAAAAAAAAATCCTGTAACAAACGTCATCTCCGGTGTTCGCTATAAGCGGGCTTCACTGTAACACCGTATTATTATAGTCAGAGGGAATTGCATGCAAAGCTAAGTCTATGGTGATCTATGTACACTCAAAGAATTATACCGGGCGATTTTTGTAAAAATATAGAGAAATAAAATTAAAAAAATATTTATAAGACGATTAAAAAAATAATATCATGTAAATAATACTTTCAGTGTAGCAATAGATGAAAGTTAGTTTTAACTCTGATATTGGTTGCTTTCCTTATCCAATATATAACAAACCAACTTATTTTTACCAAAGACAAAAAAATTTTAACTTTTATATAAAAAATGTAAAAAGACACTCTTGAATAAAAAAAATGTAGAAAAAAAAGATATAAAAAAAGTTTATTCTCCGTCACGCGGATTCGAACCCAGGTTCACCGGGTTCCCAGGCGAGGATGTATGCACCGTGCCAATCACCGATATAAAAAAATGGTAACTATTACTGTCCTTGGTTGATATTGTTACTTAGATTTTACAACGTACAAGCAAAGCCTTTTATTTAAACGTTCTTTTATAAAATACCGACGGAATCACGCAAAATTGAATTATAGAAAATCGCGTATAACTTGGATATTTTTTAAGCCAGAAATATAATCCTGGTACTTACATTTTATGAAATTTAATACCCGATCGAAAGGTGCTACTATTTTCCCGGTATCACAGGTTAAAATTTAAAATATCATATGCTCATTAATTTTCTTCATTTAAGTTATCTTAATAACAATGCAGTGTTTTTTTTGTTTTTTCCCCTTTTTAACAAGATTTTCTGACCATATGATATTTTAGTATTATAAATACAAATAAAAACAATAAAAAAATTGAACTTACAATGTTTTGGGTTCCCACGTCGAAAGATCTTTCGCTGGACTCCTTTCTGATGGATGATGATGATCAGAAGAATAAAAATAAGTATTGCTTCTATTTGTAATTTTCATATGCCGATGTACCTTTAATTTTTTCCCTTTAAAAAAACCTTGCTTTTTATTGTATTTTGCACATTGTTGTTCTTTTTTTATTTTGGTTTTTTTTTATATATATTTTTTTTTTTTTTAGTGATTTTTGCACTGACAAAATGTTAACTTTAATATTAATATTGGCGGCACTTATTTAAATAAAAGTATTTCTTCCTATTTTTTTCCTGTATTGTTTTTATGGTTTGTCCTTAATTAATATTTTTGTTTCTGAAAACTTTTTTTTTTATATATGTTTTAACCAAAAAAAAAAAAACACCACTTTTCACTTTTTGTTGAATAATGATGCGGTAAAGATGTCCGGTTCCCAGGATGACACCGACATAAGGGTTTCCGTTGAGGGTTTCCCTGGCCCAAGAAAAATTGTTCGGCAAGCTTGCCCTTAGTCAAAACCTCTTTGATCTGAAGGAATTCCTTTTTCTTCTGTATTAAGAGGAGGTAATTAGTTTTTTTTTTGCATATTTTTTCTATAGGAGTGTGTATAACTTACCTTCTGTATTAGGGGTCTACCTAATGTTTTCCTGCTCCTTTTTTGTCTTATTGCTGCCTTCACCAAACCAACAAAAAGTCTATTGGATTAATATATATATTTTTACTTGAGAGAATGTCAATAAAAATTATATTGAAAAACTCACTTCTTTGTGAAATATCCAGACTTTTTGCAAAAAAAATTATTTGAAATTTAATTTTTAATTTCAGCAGCAATATGGCAGCAGACAACAAATGGCCGATCTATAGGCATGAATTAGTATTTATACCCAATTTAGAACGCCAAAATTCTTGGAAAATAAACGCTAATTCAGCCTTAGTTCAGTTACCACTAATACTAAAGTCGCATACACACCACTCAATTTTAAAACATATGCAAAAAGCAAAAAAAAAATAATTGCTCTCAAATCTACGGTATAAAGTGAACTGCATTATCACTGAGTTATAATTTTGAAAGGGAAAGCAATTGTGACTTTAACATAAAACTAATATTTGAAAATTATTTAATTGAAAAATGTTATGCTACAAGCGCCCCTACATAACCCCCCTGCCAAAATCAGGTTTGGGGCTACCAAGCTATCAAAACTGATACCGCTTGTAGCTAAAAGGAAATCTGAATACAAAAAAAATGAAAACTTCAAAAAAAATCGAAAATACTTTGGATTATAAGATTAAATTATCGTCGGATGTCCTTGGCGTGATATATCCCTACTGTTTTTCCTTTCAAATCCTCCAATTCGTAATAACAATTACCAGTCTTCTTACGAATTCGAGCTTTCACAAAAGGCGGAGCAAGTTTAGAGTTAAACCCCTTTTCAAAACTACTTTGACGGAAATTTCGCCTGAAGACCTCTTGACCTACCACATAGTTAACCTCTCGAGAACGCAGATTATAAGATTTCTCGTTCCTATTCTGTTGTCGACTCATATTCTTTGCAGCCCGGTTCCTAATTACATCAAGCGAATCCTCTCTATTAAATCTGACAGCCCTATCGTCAAGCATCCCCAAATTCCGCAAGAGTGCATATGAATTACCGTTGGTAATCATATGTTGTCCGAACGCCATGTAATAAGGAGAAGTGCCTATTGAAGCATGCACAGATGATCGTAGAGAACAACTTATGCTGCTGAGGTACTCATCCCAATTACTTTGGTCGTGTTTAATATAAGCCCTTATTGCAGATAGAACTGAACGATTGACGCGTTCAGATGCATTTGCTTGGGGCGAATAAACTGCTGTATATACGTGATTAATGCCATAATTTTGCAAAAGCTTATTGAACTGAGACGATTTGAATTGAGAACCGTTATCTGAAACTATAGATTCCGGTGTGCCGAAGGTATGAAATAATTCCTCCTCAAGGTATTTAATGACAATATCTGCTGTGAATTTCTTAACTGCTTTCAGAAAACAAAACTTTGAAAAATGGTCGAGTACAACAAAAATTCCAATATGACCTGATTTCGAACGAGGGTAGGGTCCAAGAAAATCAACATAAAGTTTCTGGAAAAATCTAGACGTGGTAGACGTTTTCCCCATCGGTGGTCGCGTAACGTAGTTAGGGTGTTTAGTTCCCTTACAAATGTCGCAGGAATTGACATAATCTTTGACATCATTTACCAAATTTGGCCAGAAATAAAAACGACGTATGCGCTCCAATGTTTTAGTGATGCCACCGTGAGATGACAGGTGGTTGTCGTGGGCCTTTACCAAAACCTCCCTGATCATATCCTTAGGTATCCACAGCTTCCAGGCAAGATCGTCATGCAATTGTTCACCTACACAATGTTCCGTTCGTCTGTATAGAAAACCGTCCATGATTTTAAGGTCTGGAGTTTTACCAAGATTCTGCCTAACTCTGTCCAACAGTTGTAAGTAGTCGGTACTTTTGAATTTTTCGGATTGTAAATCCACGAAGACCCCAGGATCATCTAAAACGGACAAATTTAACCCATGGATTTCGGACAGATCTTCAGTGTTAGTACGCGAAAGCGCATCAGGAACTACATTTTTGCTGCCTTTTCTATGCTCAATTTTAAAATTAAAGCCCTGAAGTTTTAAAGCCCATCTTGCTAACCGCGAATTGAGGTCCGTTTGGGACATAAGCCACTTAAGTGACGCATGATCTGTTATCACTGTAAACTCATGACCCTCAACATACGCCCGGAACTTTTTGATGCTTAACATTGCTGCCAAACATTCTTGTTCGGTAACCGAATAATTACGTTGGGCTTGGTTTAGTTTCTTCGACATAAATGCGATGGGAAACTCTTCGCCCTCCGCAGTTTTTTGTACCAATACACTTCCTATACCAGTGTTACTAGCATCACAGTGTATATAGAAAGGCTGTGAAAAATCAGGACTGTGCAACACTGGGGCGGTAGTCAAGATAGATTTTAATTCCTCAAATGCTTTTTGAGCATCATCGCTCCAAACAAATCTCCTACTGGTCTTTAACAAGTCTGTTAAAGGCGAAGTCACAGCGGCGTAATTCCTAATGAACTTCCGGTACCAACCTGACATACCCAGGAACCGTCGAAGTTGTTTCACAGACCTCGGTGTCGGGAATTCCACAATGGCCGATATTTTATCCGGGTCTGTTTGAATCACCCCATTCCCCACTAAATGGCCAAGATATCGGACTTCCTGTACGCAAAATTTCGATTTCTCAACGTTAATGGTAAGTCCTGCAGAACGAAATTGCCTAGCTACTTCTCGAAGAACCTCCAAATGTCTCTGAAATGAATCCGACACAATTAACAAATCGTCCAGATAGATAAACACTTCTGTTCGCAAATTCGCCGGTATTACCTTGTCCATTAGCCTCGACATAGTTTGGGGTGCATTGCAGAGGCCGAATGGCATGACTTTGAAATGGTACAAGGGTCGGCCGGGAACAGTAAATGCCGTCTTCTCTTTTGACGACCTGTCAAGAGGGATTTGCCAAAAAGCATCCTTTAAGTCCAGACTAGTTATGAACTCCGCCTTCGGTAACCGACTAAGAATACCATCAATATTGGGCAGTGGATATGCATCCTTGACGGTTACAGAATTGACTTTTCGGCTATCAAGACATAAACGTACTTTGCCTGGTTTACGGACGAGAACAATTGGAGAGGACCAGGGACTATCGGACTCCTCTATCACATCATTTGCTAACATCCGGTCAAGCTCTGCATAAATCAGTTTCTCCATTGCCGGAGACACCGGAAAATGACGTTGTTTTATAGGCGTGGTGGATCCAACGTCTATAACGTGAGATATAATATTCGTCCGACCTAGACCTTCCTCAGCAAATGATGGGAACGATTTTATTACGACCTGAAGTTGTGGTTTCTGCAAATCTGAGAGTGGACGCTGATCTGAGATTTCAGATATTTTTCCGTGAAATAAATTTAAATTAATTCCAGACAACAACCCGGGAGGTAACAAGTTAAACGATTTCCAAAAGTCTATACCCAAGTACAAATTCTGGGATAAATTCGGCACTATATATAGTTTTATTGGCTTAGTTACTCCTCTAAAAGTGACATCAGTTTTAATGAACCCTAACACGTTTTGTGATTTTCCATCCGCAGTTTTAACAAAAGAACGAATTCTTTTAAAGTTGTCATTCGAATCCAGAAAATCCGTAGCTGCCTGGGACCCTAAACAACTTACTGAGGCACCAGTATCCAGTAAGCCACTAACATTCTTATCAAAAATCACTACGTCAGCGTATGGACGAATATCATTTGGCCTATCGTAGATGGTACTCAATAGGCTGCGTCGCGTCTGATTAACTTCTCTCCAAAATTTATGCAAACGTTTCGTAGACCTAGTATGTTCAATTCTCGGTATCTGCTCATTAAAAATCGAATCTCTTTTAGCGTTATATTCCGCTAATCGAATATGAAATGGTTTTAAATATGTTGGTGGGTGAGACCTATGAAAATTTTCAGATGACAAACACGGTAAAGAGTTATTTTTATTGGCAATAGTTCCGTTCTCGGAAGAACAGAGAGAATTATTATTATCGGCATTAAAATTTGGGAAATTTGAGTTCTGTGTCGACCTAGATGAAATGGTATGGTAGTTACTCGCTTGCGACGTACCGTCGAAAGACTTTTCATGGTTTAAAATTCCATCAGGTTCCGAATTAGTTAGAAGATTTTGTGAAAAATTATTATGAGTTGCGAAATTAGGTGTAAGTTTGGGCTTCGATGATGATTCGAGAATCAATCGGTATTCGTGCTGGTCGAATTTGTCTGTTTGCGTGCACTTTTCAGCGCACTTGATCGAGAGTTTTTTGAAACATTGCAATTTGCACAATTCGGCTTATAAATATTAGGAACACCACAACCATAACAGAACACACGTTTTTCCCCAAGGCAGTCCTGATACCTGTGTCCAACTTGCTGACAATTCCAACAGGTCAGGGTAATGCCCGAAATAACCTCAATATCAGATTCTACCTCATCCTCAACTATTTCTTGCACCTGTCTACGAGGTACAAAAGGCTTATAAAGCGGTTGTCTTCTTCCAACATCTTGCATAAAAAATTCACGTCGACGGCAGATATCACGTAATTTTGAAACAGAATTAGTCGGTATGTTCAAAATTTCGTGTTGAATTTCGGGTAATAAATTCCGACGCAGAATTTCGACGAGGACTTCATCCTGCAGAGGAGTTGATAATCGATCAGAAATGTTAGTGATTGCTTCATAAAATGCATCAAAATTTTCTCCAGGTTTTTGTTTCCGATCGCGAATCATCTCCCGGAAGTCGACGTCTGTCCGTGAATCTTTATACTGCTCACGCAGAGCCTTGCATAAATTTGGCCAATTTATGTGTCGAACGGACCGATGGTAGCTCCAGAAAAAATCGTTAGCTTTGGCTTCAAAAAGGGTCGAAATATGATCACAAAGGATATTAAAGTTCCCATTTAAAGTTTGAGTTGTTAACGCCTCAACTCTATAAATAAAATTCTCTACAGACATACCCTGCGGATCTCCTGTAAACCTTACTTTCCAATTATGTATTATATGCCCTATCTTATCAGGCGTAAAGTATGAAAAAGAGTGGGAATTATTACCTCTGCTTATCTCGAAATTTGGATCCAAAGACCCTTGAGACAAGTTTGGATCTTGAATAGAATTTGTCGGAAGACCTAATAATTGTTCTAACGTCTGTTGCTCAACTGCTGACAAAGAACGCATTGGAGGAGGAATAGGATTAGAAAAATGATCTTCTACTCTTGTGGAGTTAGCGTGTGCTCTTGACGAGCCAGCGCCTTCTAACAGAGGCGAATGACTAACTTGAGTAACTTGAGGTTGAGCATTCAAGCTCATACGACGAAAACCAGCTTCAATGGTTGTTTCAACCAATTTGGTCAGATGTTGGCTAAGATTAGTTAACATTTCAGATTCCTGTGCACTTACAGCAGCTATTACCTCGCTACGTATGTATTCACGCTGTTCTTGCGGTGAATTGATTGACAAAAGAGGTGTCGGCGGTACGTTAGCATTTCTGCCTGTATCAAACTCCACCGCTCGATTTGTATATGCTCTCGTCATCTCATGAGGAGGTGGGAGAGACGAACCTGACATAGAAGAAGGTACCACGAGTCTGCCATTGCAGAAAGTACATACTCGCTTATTCTTCGGAATTCTATGTAAGCAAGAGATGTGCAAGGGATGACCGCAAGGAGGAATATACAGGGAAGTCAAATCCTTAATCACTTTTTTGCAATAGACGCAATGAATATTTTTCTCAGCGCCAGCTAACTCTTCAGTGCTATTAACAACGGACATTATGAAGAAGAACTACTAAAGTATCCAATGACTCCTGAACAAAAAAAAATTAACAGTTTTATTTCCAAAGATAAAAACCTTAACAAAAAAAAAAATTTTATTTAAAAAAACTACTCACAAAAAAATTGAAAACAAAAATTTCATTTAAAATCCTGAAGAAAAAAAAATATTTGTTTCTATTATTATATATATTTAAAAAAAAATGCTTTCAAAACCTTTCCGACAAAAAAAAATGTTATTTTGAAAATCTATTTTCAAAACTAATACAATTATTTCCAAAAATTCCAAAGAAAAAGCAACACAGCTTCTAATCCTTACAACCAATAAAAAAATATCATAAAAATTTGTTTCACAAATGCCTTTGAAAAATTATATAAAAAAAGTATTTTCCAGAAGAAAATTAAAAAAAAAAAAATCCAAATATTTCATTTAATTTTTAAATTTACCAAAAATATTCTGATCGCAATTTACTAATTCCAAAGGAAAAAAAAATTTACGAAAATTTGAGCAAAATAAAAAAAACTGCTAATATACGGCAATTTATAATAAAAAAATCCACATGAATTCTTTTAAAACTCTCCGCAATGAAATTCGATATACCATAGAGGCAACATAGAGAAAAAAAATAGAAATTAAACTTCGATTTAAGCTTGAAAATTTAAATTCACAACAATATATGTTTTAGTTTTAGCGAGATAAATCATGTAAATGTTTGATTTCTGCACTAGACTGACGAATAGTTTAAACTTAAAGTCAACAAAATTAATCCAGAATGAACAAAAAAACTTGAGAAAACTTTAGAGCAAAAACAGATTCTAGTTAAACTTAGAGAGGGCACTAATTGGTACTAGTTTGAAAAGTTTCCAAACAGTCAATTCCAATTAATCTGAAACACAAATGAGGGACTTATAACGAAGTTAATCATTAATAAAACGGTCTGTGTTTAGGCTTTTTCATCCAAACAACAGCATTTCCAGAATCATTAACAAAAAACCCGATAAAGCTACTAACAAAGTTTCGGAGGCGTATGATTATCTTAGTTGGTTAACAGCAAACTCATATCTACTTGTTAATTCCAAAGGTTAAAATAATCAAACGGAATGAGGAAATAATGAAAATCTATATAATAGTTAAAGAATAATTAAACGAAGACACGTAGGATTGGGATAGAAAAGATTTTAGATAAAGAAGGAAATTTATTCGGGGCCACATAAAACTTGAATAAAAATTCAAAGAGATGTAAATAATGTGAAATATAACCAATCTGGCCCCACGTTGGGCGCCAAAATAATATCTGTAGCATGTAACGTTTACAAAATATGACCACAGGTAGGTTATCGCGACAGACTGTAGCGGTAGCATGCTGTAATTCCGGCTTCTGGCTCGTCGGCCAATGGGGGAGTTCGGTGCTACGTCCTCGTGAAAATTAATGGCAAAACTACAGAGTTTATTATTTAAATTTTGCATGCTGTAATATTTAGAAAGAGATAGACAGAGAAATAAGGGAAATGGAAATAACGGAAGACAAAGAATTCTTATAAAATTCGGAAGTTAAAATTGTTGACTGTATGCGTGTCTAGATGTTTACACGGCTTTATCCCCACCCAACCATGATCATGCTGTGAAAGGCGATAACTTTATGCATGATCCCATAGGTAAACTAAACTATCCGATCAGCTAGACAGAAATCATAACCAACGTTTTAGAATTTCATTTTCAAATACTCAATGGTTTTATTTAACAAAAAAAATTCATGCGGAATAAAAATAAAGGGGTATTTTAACTAACAATAGATATATAAATTGTATTAGAAATTATATAGAAATTTATAATTTTAAAGAATTAAATTAATGTAAAAAAAATTTAACGCGAGGGTGCAAAAATCAATAAAAAAAATGCTGAAAAAAAAATTTAAATCCAATTCGGATATTTAAAATCTATAAAAAAAAAATATCCCGTTCGGATATGATAAATATAAATACCAATATATATAAGAGTTAATATGTTGACTAAAAATGTGCAATATTATTTTTTTATTTTTTAAATTAGGTACACAAAAAAAAATTATAAAAAAACTTTTGTTGGCGGGTGTATATTTTGAAATAAAAAAATAATGTTTATTGAATTAAAATATAAAAAAAAAATGCAAAAAAAACAACTAGGCCGAGACGCGACTCGAACCCGGAACGCCTGGATCTTTAACCACACACCTTCGCTCTATGCTATGCTTGCACGTACGTTATAAGTCGCAATATCTCAACAGGTACCACTAGCGAGGATTACACAAGGTAAACATGTGTAGCTATTATTAGACGGATGTAAGTCAGCAAACTCAAACAAATAAGTACAGTGAAGCTTGATTACAACGAACTCGAAAGATCAGGCAACTTATTGGTAAAAAAAAATAAAATCATTTAAATTTCCGAATTTGTTTTCTTTTCCTTCTCTGTTATTGAAATTACTAAATTTTTAAGTCATTTTACTTAAAGAATTTTTCCATGACTAGTGGTTCAAAAAAAAATCCTGTAACAAACGTCATCTCCGGTGTTCGCTATAAGCGGGCTTCACTGTAACACCGTATTATTATAGTCAGAGGGAATTGCATGCAAAGCTAAGTCTATGGTGATCTATGTACACTCAAAGAATTATACCGGGCGATTTTTGTAAAAATATAGAGAAATAAAATTAAAAAAATATTTATAAGACGATTAAAAAAATAATATCATGTAAATAATACTTTCAGTGTAGCAATAGATGAAAGTTAGTTTTAACTCTGATATTGGTTGCTTTCCTTATCCAATATATAACAAACCAACTTATTTTTACCAAAGACAAAAAAATTTTAACTTTTATATAAAAAATGTAAAAAGACACTCTTGAATAAAAAAAATGTAGAAAAAAAAGATATAAAAAAAGTTTATTCTCCGTCACGCGGATTCGAACCCAGGTTCACCGGGTTCCCAGGCGAGGATGTATGCACCGTGCCAATCACCGATATAAAAAAAATGGTAACTATTACTGTCCTTGGTTGATATTGTTACTTAGATTTTACAACGTACAAGCAAAGCCTTTTATTTAAACGTTCTTTTATAAAATACCGACGGAATCACGCAAAATTGAATTATAGAAAATCGCGTATAACTTGGATATTTTTTAAGCCAGAAATATAATCCTGGTACTTACATTTTATGAAATTTAATACCCGATCGAAAGGTGCTACTATTTTCCCGGTATCACAGGTTAAAATTTAAAATATCATATGCTCATTAATTTTCTTCATTTAAGTTATCTTAATAACAATGCAGTGTTTTTTTTGTTTTTTCCCCTTTTTAACAAGATTTTCTGACCATATGATATTTTAGTATTATAAATACAAATAAAAACAATAAAAAAATTGAACTTACAATGTTTTGGGTTCCCACGTCGAAAGATCTTTCGCTGGACTCCTTTCTGATGGATGATGATGATCAGAAGAATAAAAATAAGTATTGCTTCTATTTGTAATTTTCATATGCCGATGTACCTTTAATTTTTTCCCTTTAAAAAAACCTTGCTTTTTATTGTATTTTGCACATTGTTGTTCTTTTTTTATTTTGGTTTTTTTTATATATATTTTTTTTTTTTTTAGTGATTTTTGCACTGACAAAATGTTAACTTTAATATTAATATTGGCGGCACTTATTTAAATAAAAGTATTTCTTCCTATTTTTTTCCTGTATTGTTTTTATGGTTTGTCCTTAATTAATATTTTTGTTTCTGAAAACTTTTTTTTTTATATATGTTTTAACCAAAAAAAAAAAACACCACTTTTCACTTTTTGTTGAATAATGATGCGGTAAAGATGTCCGGTTCCCAGGATGACACCGACATAAGGGTTTCCGTTGAGGGTTTCCCTGGCCCAAGAAAAATTGTTCGGCAAGCTTGCCCTTAGTCAAAACCTCTTTGATCTGAAGGAATTCCTTTTTCTTCTGTATTAAGAGGAGGTAATTAGTTTTTTTTTTGCATATTTTTTCTATAGGAGTGTGTATAACTTACCTTCTGTATTAGGGGTCTACCTAATGTTTTCCTGCTCCTTTTTTGTCTTATTGCTGCCTTCACCAAACCAACAAAAAGTCTATTGGATTAATATATATATTTTTACTTGAGAGAATGTCAATAAAAATTATATTGAAAAACTCACTTCTTTGTGAAATATCCAGACTTTTTGCAAAAAAAATTATTTGAAATTTAATTTTTAATTTCAGCAGCAATATGGCAGCAGACAACAAATGGCCGATCTATAGGCATGAATTAGTATTTATACCCAATTTAGAACGCCAAAATTCTTGGAAAATAAACGCTAATTCAGCCTTAGTTCAGTTACCACTAATACTAAAGTCGCATACACACCACTCAATTTTAAAACATATGCAAAAAGCAAAAAAAAAATAATTGCTCTCAAATCTACGGTATAAAGTGAACTGCATTATCACTGAGTTATAATTTTGAAAGGGAAAGCAATTGTGACTTTAACATAAAACTAATATTTGAAAATTATTTAATTGAAAAATGTTATGCTACAAGCGCCCCTACAACGTGTCTATAGACATATGCATATACATACATTCTGTAGATTATAAAACGAAAATACAAAAATGGAAACAATTTCAAATAAATGAATAAATCATTTATTTTTTAAGGAGTTGTGAGTGTATCACAATATTATTTCTTCAAAAACAATCTAAAAAACATATTAAATTATTGGAAAATACAATTAAAAATAGAATTTTTTATTGTTCTTATATTCACACCATTTTGTTGTTTATTTTCAATCATTTTTAACAACCATTTAAAAATAATGTCTAGGTATTACTTTTTAAATAAACTGCAATCGGTAACAGAAAATAAATTGTGAGTGTATGTAAAATTTTAACATTAATTTTAACTGATTAATCATTTGTTTTTTGCTGATGTGTAAGTTGCTTAAACAACATTTAAAAAAAATAACAAAAACCATTTGATTCAAATGATATGTAAGTATATCGGTTTTTAAATAAAATATCATTTCATGTAAACGGCATACCGGAGGAGGACTTTGGCAGGTCGCTTAGAGGTAGGCTTTTCATCACTTGAAGCCAAATGGAATAAATATTTCACATATCAAGTTTATTGGCAAAGGGGTTTGGGCAGGCCGTTAATGGGTAAACTTTGCGTCATTTTATCCCTTACCGTAGGAATTTATAAAAAATACCATTTTAGCAGATAACAATGCCGTAGGAAGAACCTATATATCGAATTTAGAGTTTCCTTTTCCAGTGGTTGTGCCAGACCCACTTTTTGGTATCTCCCCGTAGAATCTTCCAAAAATCTCGTCTTATATGCTGTCTACACCGGAGGAGGTATCTTCAAATCAAATTCTAACTTCTAAGCTCCAGCGGTTTAGGGGCAGGCCGTTAAGGAAGAGAATTTTCTCCTTTAGAGCGCCATCTTTACTACGCCCCTGGCAGAAATTCTACAATATACCTTATCAATGATTTAGGCCATACTGCATGGAATACATATTTCAAGTTTATATGCAAATGGGAGTTTTTTCCCTTTTTACCCCTCCGTACCTCTCCGTAGGAATTTTCAAAGAAAGTTCAGAGTGTTAGAAAATGTTTTTAAATATTGTACATCGCAAATATTCGTAAACATTTGTATTTCAAATTAGTGACACCTAATCGTATAATAAATATATTAAGTATACGTACAGAGCTACTAACTCATTTAAAAAAAATGCTTTTTTGTTGAATATTTAATATACACAATATTCAACAAATGCTTTCTCGGTACACACGTATGCATAACTTTTTATACCCTTCACCACAGGTAGTGAAAAAGGATACACTCACAATATATTTTCCGTTACCGGCTGCAGTTTATTTAAAAAGTAATACGTAAAGTTTGTTTTTAAATGAAGAATCAATTAAAAATCATAGAAATATATTTTTTAACTATTTGAATCAGTCATTCAAAAAACAAACTATAAAAATTTACAGACATTCAGTAGAAGTTAATATTTTCTGTTTAACGCAAAATTTTTTGTTTTCTGCTTCAAAAAATAGAGACTCCTTTTTGTTTTTTTACCAATATAGTTTGTATATATACAAAATTATTTCAATAAAAATTACAATTACATACACACAAAGCCAATAAAAATATATACATCTGCATGTGTTGTGTTCTGTTTTGTAATAACATACAAATAAAAAAACTTTCAATTTAAAAAACAAACCACAAAAGTAGTTTTTTCTAACTTTTTGTCAGTTAAAATTTGATGGTTATTTTAAACGACTTTCTATTGTTTTTACTACTTTTGTTGATTATAAGACAATGATTGAAAATAAACAACAAAATGGGCTGAATATAATGAAAAATCAGTAGTCCTCTTTTTATACCCTTTACCACAGGTGGAAGGGTATATATAAGTTTGTCATTCTGTTTGTAATTTCTACAATATTGATCAAGTAAAGTAAAGTATATATATTCTGGGTCCTTATGAAGAGCGAAGTTGATTTAACGATGTCCGTCTGTCCGTGTGTCCGTCTGTGTGTTGAAATGGGTTTTCCGAAGACCCCAGACATGATTGTTATATATTTCTGTTAAATGTGATCCATTTCTGCTTGCTATTAAAAATCAGCCAGATCGGTTGATAAATGGCTGAGATATTAGCAAAAAACCAGGACTACCTCTAATTTTTTCCGTAAAATTCCTTTGTTTTTATATGTATGTTGAATATTACGTATAACAAACACATCAATTTCTTTTCTTTCACCTCTTCACCTTTTATACACAAACAACAAGCACATACAAAGATTTCTCATTTAAATAAAAACCAAACAAATCCCTATTAAACGAAAACTGTTCATTTAACTCTATAAACGATGATTCCATATAGACTTCATAGCTGAGTTGTCACAAATACTTTTTTTCTCTAAGAACGCGAGTTCGAATCCTACTGAAGACACAATTCAACTTTTTTTTGTACATTTTTTTTTCATTTTCTTAAGACTTTTTTATTTTTTTGTTTTTTAACATTAAATAATTAATTTAAATTAAATTTTATATTAATAATTAAATAATCCATAAATAGGCTAAAAACATCAAAATTTGTATAAAAACCCTCTGATACAAACAAAATACAAACGGTTTTATTTCTATTTTTTGCTCCGATTTAAAAGAATTTATAAAAATATTTTTAAACCATTTTCTCATATATTAAGAAAATTTTATACATAATTTCCCTTTGAGTGCAACTATTTTGGGTCATAACTTATAATAATTTATAAAAAAAAAATTATAAACTATTTTCCTTCAAATTTTTAAAACTAAGCTAAATAAATTAAAAATATTTTGTAATAAAAAAGCGAAATAAAATCCCAAATGCAAGTTTGCCAGCTAAATCAAACATATTTGTAGAAATAAAACACATGCAGTTCTAGTGATTTCTTTTAACGATTCGTAAAAAAATATTTTTTTGGTCGAAAAAAGCTTTTTTTAGAACTAAAAAGATTTTTGAAAAAAAATATGACAACACTGATTGGCATTATGATCGTGATTGTTATTGTTTTTATTTTATTTGTTGAACTTTTTGTCTTTCACCTCCTCACCTTTTACCCATAAACAACAAATCCATACAAAGGGTTGTCATTTAAATAAAACCCAAACAAATCTGTTTTAAACGAAAACTCTTTATTTACTTCTATTAACGACGTTTGCTTATGTCCTTCAATGGCTCAGTGGTCTAAGCGCTTGGTCACAAATACTTTTTTCTTTTAGTCGCGCGATCGAGCCCCGTCTATTCAAATTTTTTTATTTTTATATTATTTTAACACTTTTTTTTTATTTTCTTAAGACTTTTTGTTATTTTTTTATTTATTTTTTTAACAAAACAAATGCGTCCAGCACAGTTGTCTTAACGATGTTGGTCAGCTTTTCTGTATAATTGGAGAACGGAAAGAGGAAAAGTTTCCAAATAAGTTGCAAGCATCTTGGTTATCAATACACAACATCTGACCAAATGTGGGCGGGATCCTTGAATTGGGCGTGGCACAAAATAGATTAATTTATATCTTAAGAACGGTAAGACCGTAATTAAATACTCCATAAATGGGCTAAAAACATCAAAATTTTTATAAAAACTAAAATGTAATATGACTTATATATCCAAAGATCGGAAATCTTTAGTAGAACATATTTGCTGAAAGTAGTTATGACCAAAACATACATTTTTTTAAATACCTATTTTCGGGAACCATAAATCTTTCCAAGTTTTATCACTAAACTAAATGGTAAATTTCCACTTAAAGATGTCCGTATATAAATCTGTCCATTCCATATATGTCCATATATAAACTTCAATATTTTCGCAACCATGGTGAAGGGTATATAAGATTCGGCATAGCCGAATTTAGCAGCTCTTACTTGTTGATTGTAGTTTCGATTAATTTTATATGTATATTAAGTTGTTTTTAACGAGATAATATTGTCATTCCGTTTGTAATTTCTACATACGCAAAGAAAAAACTTGGTTGGGGCAATCATATCCGTAGAACATCATATATTTTTGGGTTTATGGTTGTGTCAACCATATTCGTACAATAATGTGGTTATCATGTTATGATAATAAAATAATCATATTTTTACCATAATATGGTCCCTACAGTTATATTACGATTTAAAAATAACCATATTATGGTCCTCAATAAACATGTTATGATATTGAATTTATCATAATATGATCGCATATAATCATAGTTTACTCATTATATTATCATATTATGGTCCCTCATAACTATATTGTGTTCCTGGATTATCAAAATATGATCCCTAATCTAAGAAAATTTCTTAAGGGAAAAGTTCTTAGAAACTATGAAAAAGCTCTTTAAATTTAAGAATATTTCCTTAAGAAATGTTTATCTTAAAAAAATTGATATTAAGGACTTTTTGAAGAAAAATTGTTAAGGAAAAAATCAAAGATTCTGAAAACTTTTCTTTCAATAAATCTTTGGTTCTGTAAGAAAAATACTTAAAAAATATTTTTTAATAAAAAAAATCTTTGATTCTAACGACATTTTTAAATTGTTTTTTAGAAATTATTCTTTAAGAAAAAGTCTAAAGAATCTAAGAATATTTCTACTAGAAAAAGTTGTTAGAATCTAAGTATTTTTCATGATGAAAATTCTTCAGAATATATGAATCTGTCTTTCAAAGAAACGCCTTAGAATGTAAGTTTTTTTTGGAATATAGTATGTACTTTTATCTAAGAAACATTTTGGAGAATCTGAAAGTTTTATTTTAAGGAAAACTCCATAGAATCTTAAAATGTTTTTATCAGATAAATTTCTACATATCTATTATTTTATATAAGAAACCTTTTCGTACAAAAAAATCTTGGGTTCTATAGACCTTTTCTTATAAAAAATATGTTACAAATATTTTGAGAACTTTTTACAAGAAATGAATTTAAAAAAATATTTTTTTTACCCTTTGAGACCCAGACCCAGAGCTTTGATGTTTCATCAGAAAAACTAGTTGGTCCATTTCTATAAAATTATTTGTTTGAGATTCTTAACAAAATTATTTTTCACAGAGACTTAATTAGTTTTCGAGATATTTTAATGTTAAGTAAAAAGAATATATTTTTTCGTGCCTGGGTATCAAAGGGTTAAAAAAAATTCTAATTGTTTTTATTGAAAAGAATAAAAAGATATAAAATCTTTATATAGAATATTTTTGACAATGAATTGATTAGTGTAAATCAGGGTTGCCAAAAAGTTCTTTATGGAAGAGCAAACACCAATACATTTAAAGAATAACTAATTTTGATTCAATATTTTTTATTGTAAAAACCAATACATACAAAGAAAAAAGAAAAAAAATATTTCATATCATACGGTAAACAAAAACAAAATCTACATTGATGATCGTTGCTGCTTTGCATTTGGGAGTATACAGTGAAGAACGAAAAAAAAACTATTAAGACAAAGTTATGTGTGTATTTCGTATTGCTAGTGCTGAGTGCTCTATGTGTGTATTAAAAGACACCGCCTTCAAAAACAAATGAGCACCAAGCGCATAGGGCTTGGGCACCCTTGGTGTAAATAATATTTTATGTATAAGGAATTTTTGAAAAACCCCTTTAAAAAACTTTTAAAGCAAACAAAAAATTAACTGGATCTTAATGAGTCAATTGATGACAATGACATATGAAAGGTATTTTCTACCCATCTAATATTTGTCCAGTTTTAGTAAACAATATATGATTGTTTTTTTAGACATATTATGACTGCAAATGTCAAAGCCATGTTTTATTTGATTTATAATTATATATTGATTGTTGCCAGCATTTTATCGTTGCATAAATATAATATTTTTTCATAGTCAATCATGTTATAAAATAGAAGGTGTCAATCATAAAATTGTAAAATATTTACTAAATAATGATGGTAGCGACCACTTTAATGGTTAGAAAGCCAATAACTTGTTTGTGACAACCATACCCGATTGCAGCAAGCACAATATAGTAGCAGTGATCATATTGCAAGCATGTTTTGTCTCTGCGTGCAATATTGATCTTAGACCCTATAAAGTATATATATTCTGGGTCCTTATGAAGAGCGAAGTTGATTTAACGATGTCCGTCTGTGTGTTAAAATGGGTTTTCCGAAGACCCCAGACATAATGAGGACTTGCTTGATATATATTCCCGTCACATGTGATCAATTTCTGTTTGCTATTGAAATTCAGCCAGATCTGTTGATAAATGGCAAAAAAACACGACTACCTCCGATTTTTTATTAATATGTATGTTGAAATTTACGCTTAACAAACACATCATTTCTTTCACATCTTCACCTTTTATACACAAACAATAAACACATACAAAGATTTACCATTTAAAAACTAAACAAATATATTTTAACGAAAACTGTTTATTGACTTCTATTAACGATGATTGCGTATGTCCTTCAACGGCTCAATGGTCTAAGAGCTTTCTCTCAAATAGTTTTTTATTTAGTCGATCCCCGCCTATTCAACTTTTTTGTACAATTTTTTTTTTATATTTTTTTAAGACTTTTTTGTTTGTTTTTTCTTTTTTTGCTTTTTTTTAATATATCAAATACGAACAGCACAGTTGACTTAACGATGCCGGTCAGCTTTTCTGTATATTAGAAGAACGGAAAGAGGAAAAGTTTCTAATCCAACATCTGACCAAATGTGGGCGGGATCCGTGAATTGGGCGTGGCACAAAATAGATTAATTTATATCTTAAGAACGGTAAGACCGTAATTTTATACCCCATAAATGGGCTAAAAACATCAAAATTTTTATAAAAGCTAAAATCTTAGAGCTGTAATATGACCTATCGATGCGTCTTATATATCAAAAAATCGAAAATCTTTGGAAGAACATATTTGCTGAAAAACTCGGAAATATCGGTTCAGATACAAAAAAGTTATAACCAAAACATAATTGTTTTTTAAATGCCTATTTTAGGGAACCATAAATCTTCCCAAGTCCAACTTTAATCACCAAACTAAATGGTTAATTCCCTCTTAAAGACGTCCGTATATAAATCTATCCTTATATAAACTTCAGTTTTTTCCCAACTATATTGAAGGGTATATAAGATTCGGCATAGCCGAATAAAGTGCTCTTACTTGTTATTAATTGCGATGGTTTAAAATTTTGATATATATTTATAAAATTTTCAAAACTATTGATAATCACTTAGTCTAGACTATCCACTGTTAAAATAATTTATTGCAACATTCATTTCTATGCATAAGCTTATATATGTTTATCTTGTATGTGTTTATAAGACTTTGTATCTTTAGGGCATGAATACGAGTGCACTAAAATACTTGTGTTTAACCTTATAAACCAAAACATACCAGAAGCACATTAATTCTTGCCTACCACTGTTGCAGCAATTTAAGAAAACAACAAATTTATGAAGTAGAAAACCAATGATTTTTACATTTTAAGCATGCGCTTTTCTTGTTTTTTTTTTTGGCAACTAAGTGCTTGATTTAAGGCTTTAAAAATATAAAAAAACAAAAACTTATAAAAAGAATAAATAAAATACACACTCATATAACCAAGCAATAATCAAAATATTATTTTGGAGGTAAACATGGCTTTACATCTTTTGCAATTAACATCATTTCCAATTTAACAGAAGTTTAACTTCCTGGACTAGTTTTCGTTGAGTTTACACTTGCAATTTGAATCAGATTTTTATTAGTTTTAGTTAACATGGTACTGGTCCTTAAACATTTTGTATTGATAGAGGAAATTTTTCTAAAATAAATGATAAGAGAACTGGTTGTATTTACTAACCCAGCAAAAAATGCTGCTTACCTGGATGCAGCAAAGTAAGGGAACGTTAAGTTGAAAAGCGCTTCCATATGTGGTGATATCAGGCATGATTTTTGTATGAAATTCCTCGCGCGGAAGCACTGATTTAGAAATCCGAAATGCGCTTCTTTCACTGCTTCGATAATAGCATGAATTCACTGAAAGGCGCATTTATTCAAAAACTGAATTTTTCTTTACATCTTGATTTCATACAAATCATGCCTTCTTGAAAGCGATGTAATCATGATATTTCTATATGCATTAGGAAAGGCATTTAAGGATTGCCTCATTTCACCTTTTTTTGTGTAAATAAAAACAAATTGGAGTTATTTTTTTTAGAACTGATTTCATATTTTTATTATTTTTTTAAATTAACATTTTAGTTGTCTTTTTTAGAAACGAGATCAACATTTCTAAAGAAAAGGGAATAATAAATAAACTATAATAATTTAAAAATTCATACATATTTATAATACAAAAAACAAAACGATAAGATAAAAGTAAAAAACATTTAACTTGTCTTTTATAGAATTCAGATCGACATTTTTAAAAATAAGAGATCAAAATACTTATGGAAATAATAAATAAGCTAAATTTATGACTGAGTATATTTAGTTTCTGTGGTGCAGAAAAACTAATACAAAAAACAAAAGAGGATAAGAAAATAATACTGTAAATCCGATATCACAGAACATATGTAAATAAAAAAATGCAAAAACATAACTTACATATCTGCGAAATTATATTAGTTTTTATTAATAGTTGTGCTAATATTTTCGTTAATAGTTGAGCTGTTGTTTTCGGTAATAGCTGCACTATTGTTTTTGTTAATAGTTCCACTGTTGTTTCTATTAATAACTGCTCCATTATTTTCATTATTTGAGGACGTTTGTGGTTCTTCATCATTGAAAAATTATGTTTTCTTGTTGGGATTTTTTTTAGTACTGAAATCCTATAACTTCTATTTTTCATCAAACGTATAGATTTTCTTAGTGTGTCTAGGAAAGCTGGTCTTGTTAACATTTCCTCTTTATAAACGGATCTGTAAACAAATAATACAATGTTACATATTATATAAAACAATTAAGTATACAAAGAAAAAATATACTCACTGTAAATTAATTTAATTAATTTTTGATAGTCCAGAAGTCTTTGCTTGCCGTTTCTGCAATCAACGTTAAATTCGAATAAAAGTGTTCGGTCAAAAATTGCAGTTAACTTCTTTTGAATTCAATCTTTTCCTACAATATTTTTTAAGGTAGCAATCTAAAAACAAAGAATGTTAATTTCATATGTTATTTTTTCATTAACATATTTCTAGTTATTACCATATATTCAGAAGTATCTGGTGATATTTCCGCTTCCATATCTTCTAGGTCATCCAAAGTTTTAATAGGAAATCGGTCTAAGTATTTTGTAGAGTTCATGCCAGGAGATAAATTGGACTTTACCAAAACACTGACTTCAGATATTAAATCAACAATTACTTTATTTTGATCAGAAACAAGATCTTTTAGAAATAAAATGAAATATTTAATTAATTACTAATATAAAAAGTTTAAATATATAAATAATATGAACCTTTCAATTGTTTAATTTGCTTTTGCAACTCTAGATTTGAGCCTTCGTTACTGTGAACTTAAATAAAAAAAATACGTACACAAATTTTTAGTAAAGTTAACTAATATTATAACAAATTTTTAGCTCAGAATGCGTTAACAAATTTCACAACATGACTAAATATTTGTTAAAAAGTTAGTAAGAGATTTTAATATAAAGTTTTTTTACCTGCTTTTAACTCATCTAGAGATTCCTGAATTAGGTTTAATTTGGAAAGTATAACAATGGATGTCGACGATGCTGGATCGTTGGAATATTTTTTTGATTCTTTTGAGCGTAACATTTTTTAGAAATTTATCTTAAAAAATAAAATGATTTACAAAAAAAATAAGTTTAGATAGTAATTAATTTGTAATTAAAAAAAGATTTCTTTTTCTTATATTCCCTAATTTGAAAATTCAAATAATAACGGTTATTGTAGGTTTCTGGTTTAAAATATTTAGTAGCAATGAGCAAAAGAAATTAGTAATCGGTCATTTTCATAAGGAAAACAAACTAATTTACAATTTATTTGGTCGAATTTAAAACTGTCTTCTCTGCAGGTGCTAGAGTTTACAATAAAGATTCCAAGATCTTGCGATGTTACGGGTTCCAAGAACATATTTTTTGTATGCATAAAAATATTGGCTTTAAAACTACCATTTTCACAAAATTTTGTAATTTCAACCGGAATATTATCAAAAATTAAGCAAAAACAATCACGGGAATTTATTTTAAAAAATCCCTTTTCTGATTTATATGATATTATTTTTCCTGTGGAATAACGCTTAACTCCTTCTACTTCTGAATCTCTTGTTAGCGGCAATTAAGAGAATACATTGAAGATCTGGTGTTCAATGTATTGAGGCTTTTTGACTGCTGTTTTTAAACTAGTCATCATATTCTCAAACGGATATGCAGTTATATCAGGAAGACTTCCAAATTGTAGTGCAATATCCTTTAAGTGAAGGAGGTTGTGTACGTTGTGGGTTACACTGACTTCTCCATACAAAGCTGAAAACTGTTGAACAAATCTTGTTAACATTTCATGTGCCTTGTTAATTTTAGCTTCACAAATTTTGGAACTGATTAATAGACGGTAAGAATAGGACAGAAGTAAAAAATGATTAAAAAATCGTTCGCTTGTAAATTTTTTAAACACAATGAGTCCCGTATAAAGCACAAATTGGCAGAATTCCACTGCTTTCCACTTCAAAATTTCTTCAAAAGAACGAGGTTTTCTTGAAAATTCTCGTGGTATGCATGAATACAACGATATCATTAATGATGACATTGCTTGTTTAATATGACTGGACAATTTTTCAGTTGCTTTTGATCGAAGCAATATCAAAAGCATTTTCTTCATCACTCCCAAATCGATCAAATGCATAATATCTAGAGGAAATTGTGATACCATTTTAATACCCACAGTTTCAAGAGACATTTGTGAATTCACAAATTTGGGTTGATGGAAATTTTTGTCGCGTCTATATTTAAAATCATCATCTGTACGCAAGTTACCCACAGATGTGCTAAACGTCGTCACTCTTGAGATGCTTAATCCCTTCTGGTATGGAATTGTGACCTTTAATTCCGCAGACATATGATCGTGCGGGTGTGTCACACACAAAAGCACGGATTTCAAAATCAATTTTGTAATCCTCGTATGAAAACCCGTTCTCTTTGAGTTTTTTGATTTCGTAAACTAAATCGTGAAGGTATAAATCAATATCGAGAGGTTTCTTTTTCCCTACGTAGCTTCCAATTAAAAAAACATTAGTTAATGGCATATTTATAATACGTCCTAGTATTGGCCATAGACCAATTTCACTGCTTTTGTAAATGGTATTTTTCGATTCCGATGTCCAACACTATTTTGCCAATTTGATCACTTTTAATGATCTGACCAATTTTACACAAATTCTTTTTACGTGGAAATAGGTTCCTGGAGCAACAGTTCTCTTGGAAACTTGCTCCTGGATACCAGTTAGAGTGACTACGCTTAAGGGAATTTGGGAATCCCGTCCATTTAAAATTTTTAGCAAAGCGGTAGTGCTTTTATATGTTGGTCGGTATTGTAAATACCATTCCTTTATTTTATCTCTCAAATCACTCTCTTTATCTTCTTCATCACTCGAAATATGCTCAAGAGGAATTTCTTTCATATCTTCAGCAAAAGAGCACCTCTGTTTTTCGTTTTCTATTTTTTTGATAATTTATTTATTTGACTTTTGCCCACCATTTCCAACACACAAATATAAACGAAAATCAATATGTAAACTCAAATTTTACCATACAAGCGAAATTTATTTATTATATTTTAGGAAAAAACAAATAAATTGGCAAACCTTTGATATTTTTTAGAAACACTCCGTAAATTTTTTTATATTTCTTCTTGCACCTGGACGTTCACTTGACAAAAATTCAATTAAAATTAAATTGCGTTGTATTTTTTAACACGTGTTTTCTTCTTGTTTGGTTTTTTTTTTATTGACACCTCACGTCTAAACAGTTTAAAAATTCACAATCAACTAAATTGCAATTTTCTTTTTGTTATTGCGTCATCCAAATATTCGTCAATGGTCGTGTACTTTGCTCGTAGATGATCTTAAAAATATTTAAACTTAAAATAAGTATCCCTTACCTTAGTGCACTTACAAAGCAGTACAGTAAGCTGTTTGGCTTTTTTAAAATTAAATCAGCCTTACCTTAGTGCATTTACGAAGCAGCACCGTAAGCTCTTTGACTTTTTAAAATTGAATTTGCCTTACCTTAGTGCATTTACGAAGCAGTACAGTAAGCTCTTTGGCTTTTTTTCTCATTCACATTAAAAAGAAACATTTTAAAAGGTTACTTTACTTTAGTGTTGACGCGAAGCGGTAAACACTGCTATATAGTCCTCTAGCAGAGGTACTTTAGCTTATTTCATAACGTTTGCGTTAGCGCATGGAAAAGCAATATATTCAGTTGAAGAATTCAGCTGTAGAGTAAGCGGTACAGAAGCAGTAGGGAAGCAGCAATCGTATTTACTGCTTCCAAATCAAGAAAATTTTCTGCTAGGAAGCTTGTAAATGGTGTAATACTAGTAGTAGGAGTAGTGAGTACTTGCAGTCAAAACCTGACTATGAATTGTTTAATAGTCGACAGGAGTTTAAAATACAGGCAAATGAAACCGAAATCTATTAAGGCAATCTATGTGATTTTCATTCATACAAATAAAATAACAACATACAAATAAAATAACCTGTTTTATTTACGCGTTGGGACATATCATATAAGATTTTTATCTGTTTCGTGCTACGTTTATGAGCCATACATGGCTACGACAAACATCGGCACACTAATACCTTCTCATATATAAAGATCCGTATCCGGCCAACGACAGCGACACTAACAATAGCAATGAATAAAATAAACAACAACAACAACACAAGGAGAGAAATAGAAAGGGGATAAAATAACATATAAAACGAAATAAGAACTACAATTTCCATTACAATAAAATTAAATCTATTCGTTTGGATTGTGAGTGTTTGTTTTTTTATATTTATCTTATAGTTTTTTTTTTGCTGGTTGATTGTCTTTTTGCTTGGTTGGATGTTGAATGGTGAATGACACAATATGAATCGTATGGTTAAAACAAAAATGAGCCTAGAAACTATGTTTGCCTTTAAACTATAAAAGCATCCAAATGCAAAAAGATATTTAAACAAAAATGTAAGCAAAAAAAAAACGACAAACTGAGCATCGAATAATAAAATTTTAACACAAAAAGAGTTTGTTAAATGTCATCAAAATAAACCCAGTGGAAAATTGTTTAAGGTTTGAAACAAGTTTTTCGATTGCTAATAAAAAAAATATCAAAAATCATGGATTTATAAAAACCTTCTAGCAAAGAAAGTATCCTAACGAAAACACTTCCATATTAATGAAATTTGAAATGTTAGAAAAAAAAATTAAGAACAATTTCTCTCACTTTTTTGAACAACTTGTTGATTTAGGGGGTGAAACAAGTGGAAGAAACTCGGACATTTGTTACGTCAGAATGTTCTTAATCCTATATAAACACAACATTAAAATAACATATTCGTCAAATGATTATATAAATTTTTTGTAATTACATTTTATATAATAAAACACATTAATTTAACGTTTTATATAAAAATCACCGCAAATCTTTTTAATTCGAGGCAAATAAAACATCTTATTTTTAAAAATAGGTGTTCCAGAAAGTGTCAAAAAAGGCTTTGCGAAAAATATGTTAAAATCCAAAGTAGCCCAAATAAAAAAATGCCTGTACGATGAAATTTAATGAGAACTAAAATATGTAAATTTGATAACCATCACAATAAACAATGAAAAGTTAAAAATTCAAGTGCTTTAAATATTGCTTGTATTGTGCTTTATTTTAAATGTTTTTTTACAGTCAAAATCAAGTTCATACAAATATAAATAGAAAGAAATTAATTTATGTTTTTCGTTTATTGTCAATATTTTAAAATAAAATAAAAACATTTGTTCAAATTTACAATTTTCCTGTGAAGGTATTTATAGAATCTTAAGCCACATTTATTTGGAGCTAAACTCTGTCCTTACATTATTTTTTTTCTTATTTCAGGAAGATTCTACAAATTTCAACGCTTAAAAGTTGAAACGTATTAGTGGAAAACCCATCGGAAGCTAAAAAATCAAGATTAAATATACAAAAGTAATATATTAAAAATGCATGTATCGTATGTTAATAAATTTTACCAAAAACAATTATTACTGTGTTTTTATGGCTTTGTTAAAACTTGAAGTTAGGGCTTGAACTATTATGTTGTTTGAACTTTAATTAAACTGTGATTGTAATGTTCGACTTAAATTCTAGTGTCCGTTTTGCTGGAATATGCTATTGAATTAATTTAAGTATAAATCAGGAATAATATAATATAATATTGAAGATCGAATAAAGGAAGATTGTTTTTATTCAAACTTTTTTGTTTCTATACAAAATTATTTCAATTCGAATTAACGCATCAACACACACACTCATAAGGCCTTTTACAAAACATGTGTTCATAGAGTGATTAAAAAATAAACAAAAATACAAAAAACCGAAACAATTTCAAATAAATGAATAATAATTTATTTTTACGGAGTTGGTAGGTAAAATTTTAGAATTTTTTTTAAGTGAATAATCATTTGTTTTTACTAATGTGTCAGTTGTTTAAACAAATTTTAAAAATAAATACAAAAAATACCAATCGATATTAATGAAATGTAAGTAGACCGGCTTTTAAATGAAATATCATTTCTTTTAAATGGTATTTTTCGTTATTTTCATAAGGCCTTTTACAAAACATGTGTTCATAGAGTGATTAAAAAATAAACAAAAATACAAAAAACCGAAACAATTTTAAATAATTGAATAATAATTTATTTTTACGGAGTTGGTAGGTAAAATTTTAAAATTTATTTTTAAGTGAATAATCATTTATTTTTACTAATGTGTCAGTTGTTTAAACAAATTTTAAAAATAAATAAAAAATAACGATTGATATTAATGAAATGTAAGTAGACTGGCTTTTAAATGAAATATCATTTCTTTTAAATGGTATTTTTCGTTATTTTAACTTAAAAACTATTTTCAGTGTGGGTTCGTTACTTTGAATACCTTAAAAAGCCAAAAAAAAACCAAAAAGACACATTTTGAACTACTTTCCTCTTAGAATTCCGTGGTCAATCTTAGATCACGTTTTTAAACTTTATGAAAATCGGAATGTTTACTTTTTTATGAGTTCAGTATAAATTAGTTGCCTGGTAAAAAATTTTCATATGCGTTTTAGTAGGATCAAAATGAACATATATGAAATTATATGTGATTACATATATGTAAAAGAGTGTCACTTTTGGACGTATTGGACGTGTATGGAGGTCTACATATGATATTCCATATATTCGTTCGATATTGATATGTGGACACATATGAAAGTATTCGTAATCTCATATATTTGGACAAATAATAATCGGCGTCAGTACTAGTTATTAATGTTGGTTTTTATAAGCAGTCAATTTTATGGGCGATTACATACTTAAAATACACACAAAATATTTAAAAAATTCTGTTTGTAATATTAATATTTTTGAATATACACAGAAAAAAGTATCACAAAATTTTAAGTAATTAAAAATATTTGTTAATATTCAAATTCAATTTCTAAAAATTTTTTGTTTGTAAATTGTAATGGAATTTGTAAATACAAACAATTTTTTGTTATTTTTTTTGTAAGCTAATTTTTTTTCACAGAATTTTTATATGAAAAATAACAATTTACAAACATTTCAAACAAAAAATTGTGTACAAATAAAATTTTTTAAAAAAGATACCAACAATAGAATTTGTAAATAAAATTTTTTGTTAATATTTTGTAACTTCAATTTTTATTTTCAATGAATTTTTATATGAAAAATAATAATTTACATTGAATTAGAATTTTACCAAATATTTTTTATTACTACAAATTTTGTGATATTTTTTGCTGTGCACTGTGGTATTGGTAACTACTTATTGTTAAATTAAGTAAGTATTATTATGTAAAAATTTGTAACCACTTGAATTGTAACTACCCATGTAAAAATCGAAATATATATGAACATACATGTCCATACATGAACTTGTATATGATCATATATGGGCATACATGGCTATATATGTTAATGCATGGTTCAAAATACATGATCTAATATATGACCATATATCTTCGGATCCGAAATTCGAGGCTATCTGGCCGTATATGGTAATATATTATCATATATGCGCATATATTATTCATGTTTACTCATATATTAACATATATGACCATATACCCTCAAATTTCGGATCCGAAGATATACGATCATATATGAGATCATGTATGGTCACATATTGAACCTTACATTGACATATATGACCAGGTATACCCATATATGATCATATATAAGCCCATGTATGATTATATATGCTCATATATATTGTGATTTTTACATGGGTACTTCTTTTTTTTTTTGGAAACTCCTTTTTTATATTTTTGTAATGCAACGAGTGCAATAATTTTGTTTAATTTTTCCTGCAGTGAATATTTACAACTGTTTACAAAAATTAAATACTTTGTCGAATAAAACTAATGATTATTGTCTAATTTATATGCAGAAGACCCCAAATATACTGCTTATTATTTAGATATATGTTATTAGCATTGTATCACAAGAAGCTTGTTTCTGTCTACACACGATGTTATTACAATAGCAATAACTACAATCACTAATGCAACCAGATGCCGTTAGGGTCATATAATATAAAGCATCTAACAAATCTGGTTCAGTTGTCTGCAGCCATAAACGTGATCGGAAGCATTTGCTTCCGAAGGAATACTTTTCTTAAGCCTTACTATACACAAGTAAAAACATATGAGTACTTTAATCGTTAAAGTCTATTTTAAAATTAAAACTAGCTAAAGTTGGTTTTATCCAATTTAACAACGTCTACAATATGCTTTTCCTAGCCGGTAGGCTAGTTGGTAGCGTGCTAGATTATCAGTGTGGGGATTGTGGGTTCAGTTTCCACCAGAGGCTCTGGGCCGTTTTCGCTTCAACGAGCCGATCGCCTTTGTTGCTAGTGCTCGGTTAGGGTATTAAGATATAATATGTAATTATATGATTAATATAAATAAATAAATAAATAAATAAAAAAAATAAATAAATAAATAAATAGAAAAATAAATAAATTAATTAATAAATAAATAAATAAATAAATAAATAAATAAATAAATAAATAAATAAATAAATAAATAAACAAATAAATAAATAAATAAATAAATAAATAAAAAAAAAATAAATAAATAAATAAATAAATAAATAAATAAATAAATAGATAAATAAATAAATTAGTAAATGTTTGAAATATATTGAAAGTGATTTTGCAATATTTTTGCTAACTTTAATTAATAAAAACACATTTTTTTTTTCTTTTTTAACAAAGTTTTGCCATTGTTAATCCTTTATTTATCCACTTTTCTTTTTATAAGCTAATATAAAATCAGCCAATCAATGTTGTCAAATCTTTATTTTTTAGTACAAAATGTATGCCAGTTCAACTTAAAACTAGCGTTTATTTTGACTATAATAGCAAAATAGATAATTACAGGTTTTAAATTTAAAAAATCGCTATAAAACTAGTGTACTAACTTTTTATTTAAACCAAAAGCACTTTTTATTTATTTTTAAATGTTAACTAATTAAATTATTCGTAAATAATAAAGGTTTTTTTTGTATTTATTTTAACTATTAACAAACTAACCACAAATCCGTATTTATTTCTTTCAATTGTCAACTAATTAACTACAATATCTATGAAAAGCATGTTTGGCATTCAATACCTTTTCATAATAACGGTAGTTGGCTAAAGGCATTTGTCTTTTTGTATAATCGGGTTTATTGCGCTATTTTACCAGCTTAATTTTGAAATATCTTAAACTATCTTTACAATAACGCTAAGCTACCGAAACACCGATTTATAATGGTATTTTGCAGATATGGCCCAATCTAACAGGTAATATTATGAAATAAACCACGTGATATTAGAAGACACATGTCACTATTGGAATCGTAGTTTTAAAATTTTCGTATCGGTACTGATCAAAGCGTGGTAGACAACTACCGTTATAATGAAAAGGTATTGCTTGCTAACCATGATGAAAAGTTATAATTTTTCCTTTAATAATTGACCACAAAATCCATAAAAATAAATGATATTTCGTGTTTTTTTAACCACAAAGTCTGTAAGAATAAACGTTATTTCATTAATTTTATATGTATCTACTTCTTTTAACTATCAGACAATAAACTAAAAAAGAAATCCATGGTTATACATATCATTTTGAAAGAAAATATTAACTAAAACAGAATATTCGTATTTATATATATTCTTTAAATAAATCTAAAAAAAGGTTTGAAAAATATATTCCTATGTATTTTAACTATTTAACCATTAAAAAACAAATGTACACACAACTTTTTGAATAAACTACAATCAGTTACTCTATAAATAATTTGAGTGTATTATATTAAAAATTTCAAATAAAAATACTTATATTAAAAAAAAACAATAAGAATCTTTTACTTTGGATAACTGAAAAGCTTTTTCAGTGTAAAACTAGTAAACTTCAACTAGAATTTCGTTTTCTGCTGCTTCACGCACAAGTGTAAATGGCATAGTATATGTGGTGCCTTTCACTACTTTAAACTTACCTTTTGTTATAATTAATTTTTAAAAAAAATCAGCCCTAAAACCGTGGTGTTGAAAATTCCCTATTGGGAAATATAAACATACATTTCTATACAAATCTTTATTTAGCAGGGCACAAAAAGTATTAACACTGTATAAAAGAAATGGTCGTTCTTTTATGAACATACGGCGACATTTTCCATTGCGTCGGTATATGTATGTATGAGTGTGTGTTGAGGTATGTGTATGTATATGAATGTATAGTATGAATTTTTTTACACATAAGTGTATAAGTGCTTTGTCGTGAAGGTGCTCTGTCGAAAAGGTACTTTTTTGCCATCTTAACACTGATTATGTTATTGTTGTATATAGTACAATGACAACCGCTATTTCTGCTCCTACCATTTTGTGGCAACATACTATGCTTAAAAAGTGTAAAGATTTTTGTTTGCTGTATTTATTATAACTTAATTAAAATTTAAAATCAATCTGATTTGATTGAGGCTTATTAGGAGGATTTTTATTTTCTTATTTTAAATATCTCTTTCAATACTTTTTGAGCAGAGTTTTTCATGAACAACATTGATGGTTACATTGTGGTCATATTGGGAGCACTTAAGAGGTGTTAAATACTTTGATAGATTAAAACAAAGCATAATATAGTTATTCAAAACCTGGGATAAAACAGCTATTGTACATCGAAAAATTGTTGTTGTAGAGCGATTGTTTAAAAACATATCGAACAAACCTATTTATTGTACAAGAAAACAAAACTACAGTCAAAATAAATTGTTGGCTTACTGAAAATGTAGTTTAAAAAAAATGAATGAAATTACTTAAAAGCTGGTCTACTAACTTTTAAATTAAATCAAAACAACTTCAATTTTTTTTTAAATGTTAAAACAATAACTCACAAAATCCGTATAAAATAAATGATTATTCATTTATTTTAACTGTGGACAAGCTAACCACATATCAGTAAAAACAATTGTTATTTCCTTTATTTATTTATCTTAACTGTCAACTAATTATTTTAACTACGAAATCCGTTAAAAGGAATGATATTTCTATTATTTAATTTTTTATCTATTAACAAATTAACTACAAGGTCTATAAAAATAAATGACTTTACAATTATAGTGTTTATTTAAACTATCATCTTATTAACTATTAAAAATAAAAATATTTTGAAAATGTATTTTTAGTCTGGTTCGAGATCATAAAATTTTTTTTTTTAAATGAAAAATTTTCTTATTTTTATTTAGTAATCAGGGAGAATACACAGAAAAAGTTATTAGGTACATGCTGAATGGAATGCAGTTCCTGGTCCGCTAAGGCTTACATTAACATTCTTCGTGTCCTTGAAAGTGCCAATTATAAATATCTCTATTTAACTCACAAATAAAGGGAAAAAGCTATTTATGCTAACATACAGTTGATTTTTATTATTGAGTTTAGATGAAAAACAAAATCAGTTACTATGAAAATACTTTAAAAACTAGCAAATTTTCTCATTTTAACAGAAAATAACACGAAAATAATACACACTATACATTGTGATGTTTTTTTGCAGTTGTTTTGAATTATTTTTTCCATATTTAAAAATAAAGATAGCAGGAAAAACTATTTGTCTCAAAATTAGTTATTGTTTTATAGTATTTTGGTTATATATTCTTATTTTCTTCTTAGATATTTATATATTGTCATTTCAAATATTAAACAATAGACAAAACTTTTTCAAAGTTTTCTGCCGGCTTTTTGTCGACGGAAACTTTAAATTATACTATAAAAAAACTGTTTTGTTTCACTCTCTCTCATTATAAATATATTAACATATATTTAGACTTTTTTTAACAGTACGAAAAAAAGTACATATTAAACCAACATCATAACACCATTAGGATACTATTTCTGATTTTTAAAATTAAAAAATCTAAACTCTCACATGAAAATCTAAATAAATATGAATATACATGATCATACATGGGCTTGTATATGATCATATATAGGCATATATGGTCATGCATATGCATGGCATACGTCCATGCAAGGTTCAATATCTGACCATACATGATCTCATATACGACCATATATCTTCGTATCCGAAATTTGTAGGTATAGTATGGTGCAAAGCAATAAACAATGAGTAGTTATAAAATAAATTCGTTCGGTACAAAAAAAACAGAGCACTATTTAAAAATTTTAAATTAGGCAAAAAAAAAATTAACGGAAGTTGGAAAAAACAAACGAGGAGGTCGAAAAAAGAAGCTTTCGGAGCGTAAGGAGCGCGAGAAAATCGGCCAATTCTTCTGTAAGCAGCAAGCAATTGGCATCGTCTGTGGACAATAAGGTTACAAAATGAACTATTCCTCGCTTAATTAAGAACACTCCTCATCTTCTTTATCAAAAAATGAAGCCTGCTCCCCGTTTGACAAGCAGCTATAAGGATGGTCGACTCTGCTTTGCCGAGAAAATATGAGTACGGACTGGGATAAAGTTAGTATAAATCAAATGTGAAAACATACGTTTTGCTCTAATATATACATTTAAAGGTAATATTTTCCGACGAAGAGAAGTGGATCTTAGATGGTCCTGATGGTTTCCACTCTTATTGGCGCGATCTAAGAACGAAGCCCCAGTATTTCTCAAAAAGGAATTTTGGGGGTGGATCAGTAATGGTTTGGGGCGCATTTTCAAGGGATGGTGCTCTCGAACTGCAATTCGTGTCGACCAAAATGAAAAGCACCGACTACATAAATGTGCTACAGCGTAGTCTTATCCCATTTTTGAATGAAAATCGGGGTAAAAATTGGAAATTTTAACATGACAATGCATCCATACATGTCAGTAAGCAAACTCTGACTTGGCTACGTACCTAAAATATACAAAAGCTCGGTTGGCCAGCGTGCTCTCCGAATTTAAACCCCATCGAAAACCTTTGGGGAGTTCTAACTAGGCGCGTTTATACTGCTAATAAGCAATATGAAAGTGTAAGTGAGCTTAAAGCAGCCATTTCTCGAGAATGGGATAATTTAAACGGGCAAATGGTGAAAGACCTGGTTAATTCAATGCCCAATCGAATATTTCATTGCATTAGAGTTAAGGGAGCTTTATCGAAATAAAAAAAATTAAAATTGATCAATGTTTTCACTGTACTGATTGTACTTTTGACTTTTTTTTCTTAGTGTTTATAGTTATGCACCGTTATTTTACATGGAGCAAAATAGGCGCTCGCACAATAACAACAATTTTACGAAAACAAAAGTGCAAACAAAAATACTGTCTAGCCTCTCTCAAGTGAAAACTTTAACAATGTTTTTGCCTAATTTAAAATTTTGAAATAGTGCACTGTTTTTTTTTTTTGTAGCGAACGATTTTATTTAAAAACTACTCATTGTTTATAGTTTTGCACCATACCAGGTTGGTTGAAAAGTTCCTGCGATCACCAAGAGATGGCACTGCTAGCTCCAACCTTTTTCCCTTCTTAAGTTGGTATAACTGTCCTGAGAACACATGCAAAGTTGCAAGTCATTCTGTCAATTCTTTCTTTGTTTACAAGCCATTTGAAGTTGACGTGTCATTGACTTTTTTTAATATGGAAAAAATTGAATATCGTGCAGTCATTAGATTCTTTGTTTTGAGGGGTTTAAAAGCAAAGGAAATTTATGAATAGTTGTTAGAAGTCGATAAGGAGTTCTCACCTTCAAAACGCACCATTGAAATTTGGGCTGGTGAATTTAAACGTAGTAGTACCAGCCTTGAAGACGATCCACGCGAATGGCGACCAAAAACTGCAACCACAGCAGAAATCATTGAGCAGGTACATAATATGGTTAGTGAAGATCCAAGTTTGACTAAGCGTAAAATTGCTAATGCCATTGGCATCTCAGACGAACGAGTACTCCATATTTTACATGAAGAATTACGTATGAAAAAACTGTTTGGAAAGTTAGTGCCGCACACATTAACAATTCAACAAAAACTGGATCGAAAACAAATTTATCAGCGTAATTTGGGGCGTTTTAAGCCAAATAAAACCGACTTCTTGCGTCGTTTTATAACTATGGATGAGACTTGGATTTACCACCATGATCCTAAAATAAAACAAGAACGTTTACAGTGGACTGAAGCTGGTTGTTCAGCTCCAAAGCAGGTGAAGTCACAACGATCAGCAAAGAAGGTTATGGCATCAGTTTTTTGGGATGCAAAAGAAATTTTGTTGATTGATTATCTTCAGAAAGGTAAAACAATCAACTCTGTATATTATTGCAGCCTTTTGAATCAGCTGGATGAAAAAATTCGTAAGAAAAGACCTGGTTTAAAGAAGAAAAAAATAATTTTTCATCAAGACAATGCACCTGCTCACAAAAGTGTTTTAACGATGGCTAAATTCAAATAATTAAAGTATGAGTTGCTTGAACATCCACCGTATTCACCAGATTTGGCTCCCAGTGACTACTATCTCTTCAGAAATCTCAAACAATTCCTTCGTGTAAAGCATTTTTCGTCGAATGAAGAGGCCATAGCAGCCGTAGACGGTTATTTTGTAGAGCTTCCGGAAAACCATTATAAGGATGGGATAAAATTATTGAAAGATCATTGGAACAAGTGTATTGAGCTTCTAGGAGATTATATTAAATAAAAAATATATTTCGTAACAAAAACAGTATTCTTTCATTTCGAGCGCAGGAACTTTTCAACTAACCTGTATATAAGGCTGTATATAGTTATATATAATCATATACTACCCTAACTACTATTGGTTCGTACAGTTGCACTTTTATGATATTTTTATTTTTTAAATATTTTTATTTAATAACGAATAATATATTTGTATGCTTTTTATGCACTCATTGGAAAGCTTATTTTTTTAAGTTTAAAAAAAAATATTTTATTATTATTATTGTATCAAATAAAATAACAACAACAATTTATTTACAACACTTCAAATATAAAGCGTAACATAAGTGACCACTTTTGCTTCGTACAGCGAGTAATTTTGCATTGTAACGGTATAAACCAGTTACCAAATGACATGCAAACACATGTTTTTGAATATTTGTTGTATTATTTTTATTTTATTCTTATCAGTAACTCAGTTTTTTTCAAACCTTGCATTATGGCACGAGGCATTCCTATTTGTAAAGAAATTAGATAATTAATAATAGAAAAATATTGTTCAAATAATTTGTTAGGTCAAATTGCTAATGAATTACATTTATCGCGATCAACAATTCAAGGCATTATTAAAATTTACAAAACCACGGGTACTTTTTTACCAAAGGAACAACAACGCGGTCGTAAAACTCCAATAACTAACCGTGATTTGCGGGCATTGCGAAATATTATCAAGCAGAATATGCGATCTTCGGTGAGAAACTTGGCAGTCAAATGGTATGACAATATTGGAAAAACATTAGGGCGTGAATGGACAAGGGTGCAGTTGCATAAACTCGGTTATAAATTTTATAAGGTATGGTTCTAATAGTAATGCACTGTTTTGTGATTTATTGCCTTTAACTGAAATCTTTAGGCAAAGAAGAAACCCCTGCTAACCCCTTTGCAAAGGGAAAAGAGATTATTATGGGCTAAGGAGAGGATGTTATGGGTGCAACGGCAATGGGATTCAGTAATTTTTAGTGATGAATCAACATTTCAAGTATGCGTCGGTGATTCTCGACTGAACGTTATAAGAAATAAAAATAAAACACTTCATAAGGACTGTTTACGGAGGCAAGTAAAATTTCCTGCAAGCGTTATGGTATGGGATTGCATGTCATCGCAAGGAGTGAGAAATTTACATTTCGTTGATATCACAGTTAAGGCAGTTAATTTTGAACAACAATTTGCTTACATCAGTCCCAAACTTGTGTGGAGGGAATGAATACATTTTCCAACAAGATGGTGCACCACACGCAAAGAAAAAACATGGTTGGGGCAATTATATTCGAAGAGCATCATATATTTTTGGGTTTATGGTTGTGCCATAGTCGTACAATAATATGGTTATCATATTATGATAATAAAATAATCATATTTTTACTATAAAATGGTGTCTACAGTTATATTATGATTCAAAAATTACCATTTTATGGTCCTAAATAAACATGTTATATTGAATTTATCATAATATGATCGCAGGTAATCATAGCATGCTCAAAATCTTATCATATTATGGTCCCTCATAACTATATTATGATTCCTGGATTATCATTATATGATCCCTAATCTGAGAAAACTTCTTAAAGGAAAAGTTCTAAGAAACTATGAAAAAGCTCTAAAAATTTAAGAATATTTCCTTTAGGTATGTTTTTTCTAAAAAAAATTGATATTTAGGACTTTTTGAAGAAAAATTGTTATTTTTTAAATTCTAATGACTTTTTTTTAATAAAAAAAAATCTTAGATTCTAACGACATTTTTAAAATTTTTTTAGAAATTTTTCTTCAAGAAAAAGTCTTTAGAATCTAAGAATATTTCTACTACAAAAAGTCCTCAGAATCTAAGTATTTTTCACGATGTAAAGTCTTCAGAATCTATGAATTTTTCTTTCGAAGAAAGGCCTTAGGATATAAGTTTTTTTTGGAATATATGAACTTTTATCTAAGAAACAGTTTGGAGAATCTGAGAATTTTAGTATAAGGAAAAGTCCATAGAATCTTAAAATATTTTTATCAGATAAATTTACAAATATCTATTATTTTGTGTAAGAAACCTTTTCGTACAAAAAAAATCATGGGTTTTACAGAGTTTTTCTTATAAAAAATATTTTATTAATATTTTGAGAACTTTTTACAAGAAATGAATTCATAAACATATTTTTTTTAAATTTCTAATTAAAAAAATATAAAATCTTTCAATAGAATCTTTTTGACAATGAATTGTATAAATAATATTATATGTATAATACATTTTCGACAAAAAACCCTTTAAAAAAATTTTTCTAAAGCTAAAAAAAAACAAGTAAGAGCGGCTAAATTCGGCTATGCCGAATCTTATATACCCTTCACCATGGTTGGGAAAAAACTGAAGTTTATATATGGACATATATGAAATGGACAGATTTATATACGGACGCCTTTAAGAGGAAATTAACCATTTAGTTTGGAGATAAAACTTGGACTCGGGAAGATTTATGGTTCCAGAAAATATGTATTTTAAAAAAATGTATGTTTTGGGCATAACTTTTTTGTATCTGAACCGATATTTCCGAGTTTTTCAGCAAATATGTTATACTAAAGATTTTCGATCTTTTGCTATATAAGACGTATCCATAGGTCATAATACAGCTCTAGAATAGTGTTTGTTGTTTGTGTATAAAAGGTTAAGAGGTGAAAGAAAAGAATTTCAACAAATCGTTAAAAGAAATCACTACAACTGCATGTGTTTTATTTCTACAAAATAGTTTGATTTAGCTGGCAAATTTGCATTTAGGATTTTATTTCGCTTTTTTATTAGAAATATTTGTAATTTCTTTAGCTTAATTTTAAAAATTTGAAGGAAAATTGTTTATAATTTTTTTTATAAATTATTATAAGTTATGACCTAAAATAGTTGCCCTCAAAGGTAAATTATGTATAAAATTTTCTTAATATGTGAGAAATAAAATGGTTTAAAAATGTTTTTATAAATTCTTTTAAATCGGAGCAAAAAATAGAAATAAAACCGTTTGTATTTTGTTTGTATCAGAGGGTTTTTATAAAAATGTTGATGTTTTTAGCCTATTTATGGATTATTTAATTATTAATATAAAATTTTATATAAATTAATTATTAAATGTTAAAAAAAAAAACAAAAATAAGCAAAAAAAAGTCTTAAGAAAATAATAAAAAAAAAATGTACAAAAAAAAAGTGAATTGACCTCACCGAGATTTGAAACTCGAACCCCACGGCCTTAGAGAAAAAAAAAAAGTATTTGTGACACAGCGTCTAGACAACTGAGCTATTGAAGCTCACACAAAATCATCGTCAATAGAGGTACATATATAAAAGTCTTCGTTAATTAGAGATTTGTTTGGTTTTTATTTAAATGACAAATCTTTGTATGTGTGTTGTTTGTGTATTGAATTTTAACACATGGATGTGTTGTTATGCTCAAAATTCTACATACATATTAAACAAAGGGATTTTACTGAAAAATTAGAGGTAGTCCTGGTTTTTTGCTAATATCTCAGCCATTTATTAACCGATCTGTCTGATTTTTAATAGCAAACAGAAATGGATCACATGTAACAGAAATAAAAAAGAATCAAGTCCTCATCATGTCTGGGTTCTTCGGAAAACCCATTTCAACACACAGACGGACAGACGGACAGACGGACATCGTTAAATCAACTTCGCTCTTCATAAGGACCCAGAATATATATACTTTATAGGGTCTAAGATCAATATTGTAGAAATTACAAACGGAATGACAAACTTATATATACCCTTCCACCTATGGTGAAGGGTATAATTACCTGGATCTTAATGGATAAATTGGAGAAACGTTTTAATGCCACATGAAAGTAATTTTCTACCCATCTGATATTTGTGCAGTTTTAGTAAACAATATATGATTATTTTTTTTAGGAAATTTTGTAGTAAAAACAAGCTGACTGAACTTCTGGTTTTTATGAAAACAAGACAATATTATGACCGTTAAATGTCAAAATCATGTTTTATTTGATGTATAATTATTTTTTGATTGTTGCCAGCATTTTATGGTTGCAAAAATATCATTATTTTTTTCATAGTTAGAATTTTTGTTACCACAGTATGATCACAGCCAATCATGTTATAAAATAGAAAGTGTCAATCAGAAAATAGTAAAATATTTACTATAATAATAATGGTAGCGACCATGCTAATGGTTAGAAAACCAATAACTTGATTGTGGCAACCATACACGATTGCAGCAAGCACAATATAGTAGCAGTGATCATGTTGCAACCATGTTTTTTCTCTGCGTGCACCACATACAGCCAAAATAACGAAGGCATGGTTAAATAAAAAAGATATTCCCCTCCTTGATTGGCCGGCTAGCAGTGCGGATCTCAATCCCATTGAGTCGTTGTGGGGAATAATGAAAAAGAAATAACAAAACGACCTCCAAAGGACTGTCAATGGGTTAAAATTGAAAATAAAGAAGATTTGGGACTCCATATTCCCCTCCTTGATTGGCCGGCTAGCAGTGCGGATCTCAATCCCATTGAGTCGTTGTGGGGAATAATGAAAAAGAAATTACAAAACGACCTCCAAAGGACTGTCAATGGATTAAAATTGAAAATAAAGGAGATTTGGGACTCCATTTCCCCGACGGATTGCCAGAAATTAATAAAAACCATGCCTGATAGATTAAAAGAAGTGATTAAAGTTAAGGGCGATGTCACAAAATATTAGAACTGCAATTAAAATGCAAAATTACTCGCTGTACGAAGCAAAAGTGGTCACTTATGTTACGCTTTATATTTGAAGTATTGTAAATAAATTGTTGTTGTTATTTTATTTGATACAATAATAATAATAAAATATTTTTTTTAACTTAAAAAATAAGCATTCCAATGAGTGCATAAAAATCATACAAATATATTATTCGTTATTAAATAAAAATATTTAAAAAATAAAAATATCATAAAAGTGCAACTGTACGAACCAATAGTGGTTAGGAAGTATGCTCATATATATTTCATGTATGCACTTTTATTTTCCATGTATGACCATACACCCTCAAATTTCGGTTTCGAAGATATATGACCATATATGTGATCTTAGTCACGTGACCGGAACTTTGTGGCAGAAACCGGTCCTCGAGTTGGTCCTCTTATATGAAAGTAACCGGTAACTTTAACATGGGCTTGTCATAGGAGCTGGCAATTTCTACCTTTAAATCTACTTGCGACATATCGCTGACCCTGTTTAGTGTATCATATCACTGCATTGGTTTAAATGAATTAGCTGAAATGCAAAACTACAAAAATTTTAAGGCAAAATTTTTTTTAGAAATTTTGATTCATATTTAAATGATATTTTTCATGATTCAAAATCTTGTATTTTTAAATGTTGATGTGGCACATCACAACTTAGAAATTCTACCAACGATCACAGAAAATCAGTCACGTTTTTTTATTTTTATTATTCTTTGTTGTTTCTTAAAGAAATATGTGCCATGTAGCTTTACGTGTAACTGGTATGTTTGCTTGTAAGAATAGCTTAAGGATTTCTTAACGTTACAACTTCGAATATGATTTATATAGATTTATATTTTTTTTCGTTTACCAGCTTGCTTGTCCTATTGCAGTCAAGCGAGAAATAATTTTTATATTTTATGAATTAATAAATTTTGTAATAAAATTTTAACAATGTTAAGACAAAAGAGTCATCGGTCGAAATAATCCATAACAAATTTTGTATTATGAGGTTTAGCATCCCCCTAAGTGTTTCTCAATATACCCTTAAGTGCTGTGATACCTATTAGTCAGTCGCGGACAATTTAATTTGCCTGTTATTGTCAATTCATCATGCCCATTGGGTTCATTTTGAATAGCTGTGTTTATGCGGCAAGCTATCAATGTTGACTGGTGCTACCTCCATACAAATTTGACTTTAGTAACGTTAAGCGTTAACACTAAACCTTGACTTATGTCAAATTTATATGGGAATGGCATAAGCCAATTTTAATAGCTTGCCGCATAAACACAGCTTATATAGTTTATATGTCAATATCTAACCAGTAACCACAATGTACCCTGTGCCAGTAACGTTGTCACAACCTTTTGAACTAGTTCGGTGTTATGTCATAATTTCTGCAGTCACAAAGTCGGTTCTTCTTAAATCACTTGAGTATTACGTCAGCTTTGCAACAGTTACGGGAATGGGGTTTTAGCCACCAATTGACATTCATTTATACACAGCAATATTTTTTTCACCAGTTCTGTGTTTTGTCATTATTTCAACTGTAACAGTACTACTTTCTTTAGTCCACTTTGGCGTTATGTGCATTTCTCTCTTGTTACATGATATATAAACAAAGAACCAGTCAGTGCTTTGCCACCATTTCAATAGTTGGGACACTGGTAATTTCACAGCAATTACCACTTTTTCAGACATTGCATTATATTTTACACCAGTATTGTGACATGACTCTCATTCAGCTATCACAGATTTATCACCGTGGAACAATCGACCCTTCATTTCCCGTAGGGTATGTATGCCGTATATGACTATGTATATACGTATGTATGTTCATATATATTTCAATTTTTACATGGGTTGTTAAAACTGAAAAATTTAACACAAAAGCGTGGAAAAAATTAAGAAGCGCTTTAGCAAAAAAATTAAAAAAAAATTATTAAAAATGATATACGAAAGGTGGCCAAATGTGATCCTTAGGGGCATTTGTTTTTATTATTGTGGCCCCGGTATTCCCATAGCACTTAATTCCTCCGAAGTAAAAGAACATAACAGTGCTATGAACAAAAAAAGCTTTAACAATGTCGAACTTGTCTCTATGATATCAAGCGCAATTACGGTGTTGCCATATTTAAGGACGTCCATCTTTTACTATCTTTGGTCCCTTTTCTATTCCCTTTTTAACTGCAACACAATAATTAACAGGACAAATTTATCCTCTCTCTTAAAAAAACACTCAAATTACAATTTAAAAGATCAACAACAATTACAAAACTGATAATTTAATTTTTATTTTAATTTAATAAATCGACATTTTCCCAGGAATATTTGTGTTACTACACTGCTGGATCTCTCCTGTAGGTTTCTCCAGACCAGTCTTGTTTTCACTGGCCATGGGACAGGTTACAGGTCAGGCACTTTCAGATCTGTCCTATTTCACCAGTCATGAAGCAGGTACTTTCTGACTGGTCCTATCTTCACCGGTCAGATGATAGATCCTTTCAAGTCCTACTTGCACCGGTCATGGGATATGTGCTCGAATTTCATCTCACTAGATTGATTATAATCAATAATTATTATTAATTGGAAAATCCACGAGGGCAAATCAATAAGTGCATGACTTTTCGAACTTTTCTCGTAGTTATATAGACTACTGTCAAATTTAAAGCAAGTTCCGTCATTTACTTTGCGTTTAACAGCTGTTCAAAATATACAACCTCGTGGATTTTTTAAAAATGGAAAAAAGTGAATTTCGAGTGCTCATTAAACATTATATTTTGCAAAAAAAAAAAGGTCATTCAAACCAAGGAAAAGCTTGATAAATACTATGGGGACTCTGCACCATCGATTTCAATGGTTAAAAAAGTAGATTACTGACTTTCGTTGTGGTCGCACAAGTACAAATGACGCTGAACGTTCTGGACGTCCAATACACCCGAAAGTGTCGAAAAAATTCACGATGTTGTGTTGGCCGATCGAAGAGTAGAAGTTCCTCAGATTCTTGATGTTATAGGCATTTCATATGGCAGTGAGGTTTCGATTTTAAATGATCAGTTGATTTAAGAAATCTGTCTGCAAGATGGGTGCCGCGGCCAATAAGATGATGGCAACAGTTATTTGGGATGCACGCGGGATAATCCACATCAATTACCTTCAAAAGGGAAATTATGCTAACTTACTGGACCGATTAACGAGGATTTAAAAAAAACGACCCCATATGGCCAAAAAAAAAAAGTTTTTTTTCATCAAGATAATGCACCGGTGCACACGTGTGTAGTGTCAATGGCAAAATTTCATGAATTGGGCTACGAATTGTTACCTCATCCGCCATATTCTTTGGACTTACCCCCAGTGACTATTTCTCATTTCGAAACCTAAAGAAATGGCTTGGTGGAAAGAGATTTAGGTCCAAAAATGAAATTATTGATCAAACAAATGCCTATTTTATGGATCTCGAAAAATCCTATTTTTTGGAAGGGATACAAAAAATGGAGATACGTTGGACTAAGTGTATTGAGCTAAAAGGAGATTATGTTGAAAAATATTTTTTTTTTTTTTTTTGCAAAAAAAAAAAACTGTGTTTCACTCAAAAAGTCACGGACTTATTAACAATTATTACAACACAATTATCACGTTAAGTCCATTGACATGTTAATTTTATATTTTTATGGCACATTAAAAATATTGTAAATTCCTTTAAATATCTAAAGTTTGTATAGTGATAGTCAGCAGATAATGTTAATGATAATGTCCTCTTTATTAATATAATTTAATTTTCTTACAAAGTAAAACAGATGTTTAACCATTATGCTATAAATGTGTACACTCACACACACACACACACCTTACTAATTTTATTTGCTATAACCAAATGAACTCTTACTCTTCTTCGATGTATACGTTACATAGTTAAGTAAATGGTTGTTTGCAAATTATTGAGCAATATACATTAATATTACAAAGATTGTTCAAAAGGTTTGCCAATTTAAAAGAAATTTATTCAGTTAAATTATTAAACCCATTAAAATAACAAAAATGTATAACAACAAAGATAGAAGTTAATATTTTACTGACACAATGAGATGAATAAAATCAATTACTCAAAACGTTATTTCAAAAATTGATGTATTGTATAAGGCCTAAATATTTCTCAAAAATCTCTCGCATTTGTCAAATTATATTAAATCGTTTTAACCTAAAATTTAAGTACCGTTAATGTAATTATAATCAAGTATGTTTTGCCATTTAACATTATTAAAGAAGTTCATATAACTTTTTTTTATTACTACAAAACTGTACGTGTATGTGTAAATATGCTTGTGTGTGTGTTAATTACTATTTGTCCATTAATGATTTAACTATTTTATTATGTGTAAAGAATGCAAATAATTTTTATGTCATTAAACAATAAAATATAGTAACTTGATTTATCTTGTGAAAAATATTCAGTTGTGTATTAAGTTTGTGTGAAAAAAATAGTACTGAAATTTCACGTGAAATTAATTGTCGTACACAATCATTTTTTGTATGGAATATAACAGTTTTTTTAGCTTTAAGGTTGAAATAGCTTTGGAATTTAAGAATTTTTGGGAGTGAAGTATTATTTGTCAGACCTTTTGCCCAGGTTTTATAAGACGATTATTGTTTATCGTCCACTTTCGAAATTAAATATCTACCAAATTACATAAAAATTGTAAAATGTTGTTGGTAAACGACAATAATTTTTAATCCTTTGATTCAACAGTTTGCTAAGTAGTGGACAATAATCGTCACTCATCTTATAGAATTTGGGCACTAGATCAATAATTTAACAGGCAAATTTTCTGTTTCTAAGAACGACTTGTTGAACATCTTCCTGCCCTATAAAATCTGTTTTTCTGTCGGTTTTAACACCAATAATTTTTGTTTGTTTTATTTCAAAACTATAAAATTTTTTGGCTGTAAATAAGTTATTTTAGAATTTTCTTATATTTATCTCTCTTTCATACACAAATTTGCCAAAAATTATTAAGTCATACTTCAACTTTCAAAGTAACTTCCATGTTTTTAGCGTGCGTCACAAATGTTTATGATAAATTATTTCGCAACAAATACATGTTACAAAATTATGTTTTATGCCATTCAAAAGTATACTTAAATCCCACTAAAAACTATGTTTAAGTTGAAGGTATTTCATTTGAAAGGCCAAGAAATTTTTATATTTCAATCCAAAAACATGTACGAATGTAGCGTCCGTCACGCAGGATTTGCCCATTTAGCTGACCTTAATTGATCCGATAATTGCAGATCAAATTAGATCTAACAATATATATCTAGGGATTTGGAAAGATTTAAATTTATCGAAAAACGGCAGATCCAATTAGATCAAGTAGTATATTTTGGGATTTATTAAAATCTAAATTCATGCTAAAAATGTCAGATCAAATGGTGTTAAATTAGAACCAAAAGTAGTATTGTATGGAATCTGGTTTATAAAAATATATATTAAAACAATTTTTTCTAAATCAAATTTTAAATTGAAAATAAAAAATTGAGTCCCAAGAAAAAAACAATGCCTTTCGCAAGATTTTAACCCGGGCTGCCAGAGTTGTAGTCGATCATATAACTCACTCAGCAACGCATTGTTATACATAATAGCTGGCTTTACTATAATACATTGTGCAGGTAATGGTTTATATATAATTCTATCTTCAGCAGTCAAACACGTGGTTTAGTTCATTTCCTAATACGATCGAATTAGATGTATCAGCCTAGCTAAAAATTTGATATGTTTTTGTAAAGATTTTGTATTTGTTATCTTTAGTTCAAATACAAATTCCACCAAAATATAAATACTTTTAAAAACGACTCAACTCGTGAGATGTCACTGCTAAAACCGAAATAATTTAAAAATTATCATGAAATAAACCAAGGTATATTTTGAGGGACATTTCTTTTTACTTTTTTCATAATGAAAATATTTGATAAGGATATACAAAAAATACATATTTGCTTAACTGTACAATAATATTGAGATTATTAAATTTAAATTAAAATAGTTATAATGTGCATTTTTTTTAATTTAATCCAAAAAATTTATCATTTTCGTATTGTGTGAGAATTATTATAAAATTATTTATTAAATTAAATTTAACACAATTTATATTTTATTTGTATAAAAAAAATAAATACTTAATTCATGTTTTTTAGTTTGTCATACAGCACGTACGAGTGTTAACTAATTTGTATTAACACTCATACGTGCCGTAGTATAAAATATTTGTATGGAAATTCTACAAAAACTATGCATGTACAATTGTCTATAACTTTGAATTCTATTTATGGATTTTCTTAATATTTACCTGGATTTATTTACAAAAATATCTGCTCTAAGCTTAAAATAAAATATTTTTGCCTATTACATACACCATCTAATAAATTTTCGTGTTAAATTCCACTATTAAGAGTTCACAAAAAATAAATGTACACACATTGTGTGTAAATGTATTACAGATAAAACATGTTATTGAACATACTGAATTGTGTAAAAAATATTGAGCAACATACTAGAGTCGTGTAAATTTATAGCTAATTTATATAAAATTAAATAAAAATGTATTAAAGCTACATTTAAAGTGCTAATTTGATTTTATTTGTATTTTAAATTAAGCCCACAAAAATATTGCTTTGGAAAACAAACGCAGATTTTTCTCATTATTTTTTTTATTTTGTTGCTTAGAAATATTGACGCATCTTGTCAATATTTCTATCATTTATCTGGAAATTTCATTTGAATTTTCCTCATATTGGTATGTTTAGACAAGCAAAAAGTTAACATTCGATTGTTTTTATACTGATATACCACTTATGAACAAAATAAGTTGTCTGAAAAGAAATAAAGTAGAATTAATCAAATTGCCCGCGATGAGAATTAAAAGAAATATTTAAATGTATGTTATACTCTTACAATATATTTTCCGTCACCAACTGTATATTAATAAAAATGTAATAGGTAAAGTTTGTTTTAAATGAAGAATCTATTAAAATATATAGAAATATATTTTTTTTAACCATTTGAATTAGTTATTTCAAAAATAAACTATAAAAAAATACGGGCTTTGAGTAGAAGTTGATATTTTCAGTTAAATGTTAAATTTTATAATAATTTTGTATGTATTATTCGATCTCTTTGATTTTTCTCAACAGTTAGGCTAAATTGAAAACTTTAAATGGCATTATCTCGGATTCACTTTTTGAGTTATGCCGGTCTTCTATCAAATGAGCGATATATAAAAGAATAACGGTACTGACTGACTGACTCGTACAACATCGTCCAGGCCAAACCGCTGGAGCGGGGTTTTTGGAAGAGTCTAGAGGTAGGGTCAAAAAAGGGGATTTTCCCCCCGACGGACTGCCAAAACTGCTAAACCTACACTCAGAAAAAAATTAGTAGAAAAATTTGTTAACGGGTTTCAATCCCACTCTACTATTTTTGTACTAATTTTTAGTAAAAAAGTTATTATTTAGCAAATGTTTTTGCTCTTTACATATTACATAATTTTTAAAGACTATTTACAAATTTGTGTTGCTAATTTCAGAAATCATTTTACAAATTTTTAAAAAACGATTTGCTAAAACTAATAAAAAAAACAAATTTTAAAAAAGTGGATATTAGGGAAATGTTATTTCTAATTTAAACTTACACCTACAAACTTAAATTGCCTTAAAAAGTTAAATAGATTAAAAAATGGAATCGGAGGTAAATATACCGACTAATGTATAAAAATAGGATATTCCCTTAAAATAGCACTAAAAAGTGTTTTTAGTTCTAAAAATCAGACCTAAAAACAAAATATTTTTCAAAACAGAAATTACCAAATTAAAACAAAATGATGAATTCGTTTATTTTTACAATTTTTAAGCCTTTGATTTTTTTTTTTTAATTTTGTTTAAAACATTTTTTAAAAACAATAAATAAAATAAATAAATTGATGCTCGATAAAAAAAATTTTAAATTTTGTACTAATATTAATAATATTTAGTAATTTTTTTTTTTTTTGCTGATTTTAGCAAACAGATTTTAAATTCCTCTTTACAGAAAGTTTACTAAAATTTAGTAGTGGCAGCTAATTTTTTCTACAAATTTCATTGTACTACACGTCAGCAGACATGTGTTGCTAAGTATTGCAAAAAATAGCGCTTGGCTCAAATTAGCAAAATTTCCCATAATAACAGCAAAATTTTCAGTTGCCATTACAGACTTTTTTGGTGAGTGTAGAAAGTTCAAATTTGGTATATAAGTTCCACCACTCAGACGGGTTTTTTGAAGTTGAAATTTGGTATAAAGGTGCCACTTCGGCATAGACATCAGCTTAAGAGGATTTATTGAAAAATCCTAAGGGTAGGGCAAAAAAGCGGAAAATTCTACCCCTTAACGGCCGCCAAAACAACTAGAGCTAGGAAGCCATAGACATGCTGTCAGACGGGCAAAAAGAATAAAGATAAAATTTGAATTATGTGTTACCTGGTGTAAAGGCTAACTTATTAATAAGGTACATTTTAGAATTGTGGAACATGATAAAAATGGTGGTCTTCGGGTACTCCCCGGCGTTAGCTCGGAAAAACTTTCAAATATGAAAAATAAACTACATACAAAAGTCTTTTTTCTAACGTTTTGTTAGTTAAATATTAAAGATTATTTAAAACTACTTTCGATTGTTTTTTCGATTAATTTAATGTACATGTTTTCAAAGTAATAATATTGTAAAAGTACTATCAGAGGGAAAAAATTAAATCGGTGTTCCTGATAAAATATTTTTTTTTGTTTATTCAGACCAAGAAGGGTATGATTTTTTTTTTTTTTGACCAGAAACATACAAAAAATCGCCCACAAAACTTTTAATATTTACATTTTCAAAATACTTATTTTATTATAAACTCGTTTTTGGTTTGTCCTTTTGTTTTATGTTATATTTTTGTATTTTAAAATTTCATACTAAGGGTGAAATAATAAGCATTAAATATTGAGTAAAAATATGGATAAGTTATTGTGGTTACATTTTCCTTGGGATAAATATTAAGTATTGCTTATTTTCCAATAGCTTAGTTAAAGTTAACTGCTCGAAAAAATTAAATGGGCGTTAACGATGGGTAACTAACCAATACTAAATATGGAAGTAAAACTTAACAATAATAACTTATGAATATGTTTACTATGTGTTAAGTACACCTTAGCTTAAAGTGTTAAAAAAGAAGAAAAACAAAAATAATTAACAAAATAAAATTTTTTGAAAATGGAAAAATTTCAAGTTTTTAGTACACAAAAAAAATTAATACACTTGTCCACTTCGGTTTTTTAAGTATCGCGGTCCCAAAATTACTACCTAAAGTTAATTGGTGCTTTATTTGAACAAATAGTATTTCGTCGAACGAAGAAACTAGTATTTCGTCAAATCAAAATACGCGAAATATTTCACGTACAAAAAATTAAATAAAAAACAAAATAAAATAAAAAACAAATTTTGTGGTATTACATTAATTTAAAGGAATTTACCAAAAACAGTACATCAAAGTGAGTAGAAAAATAGTTGTCTTGCATCATTTTTAGTGTGAGTCAAAAATATATGTTGGTTGTTAATATTAAATAAAATGATGTTTTTTTTTATATGGAGGGTTTCGCACGTACTATTGCAATGAATGAAACATATTGTGAGCGCCCCGGTAGGCTAGTTGGTAGCGTACTAGCTTATCAGTGCGGCGGTCGTGGGTTCAATTCCCACCAGAGGCTCTGGTCTGTTTTCGCTACAACGAGCCGATGGCCTTTGTTGTCAGTGCTCGGTTAGGGTATTAACATATAATTTGTAATTATATGATTAATACAAATAAAATAAAAACATGTTGTAATTTGTGGTGTAGATCTACAATTTTTTTTACAAGGATGCCTTTGGTGTGCAACAATTTTATTCAAGCTCACATGAAGTCAATTACCTTCATTGTCATAGAAACATACATTTATATTTTAAAAATTTTTCCATCATTTTATATCGAGCAACAATTTTATGTTTAGGATATTGCGGTTTACGGAAATCCATATAGAAAATATAGGGATAATTCAGTGAAAATTTAGATCTTTTGATGTTCCCAAATTAATTTTGAACTTGTAAATTATATTTGAACATGACATCAGAAATCGGATATTAGCCTCGTTTTTACAATATCCCGTTAGCTTCCACCTGGAAATTTGAATGACACCTTTGTTGTAGTTTCCCATATAAAGTTTGAGTTTGACTGTTGGTTTAATTATAAGGGGACATTCAGTAATAGGGCATTATTTATTAAATTACTTTATTTGACATTCTTGCAACTTTTACTACAAGAAATTTTTTTGCTTTTTGTAGCAATAATAACTACGGTTTTAATAATTTAAAATCTTTTAAATTGTAAGTTAAAGATTGAAATAAATCAGTTAAACTTAAACTATAGTTATAAATTTCAAATTTATATAATAATATCTATGATTAATGTTTAACTTTTGTCGTTTTTAAAATAAGATTAGATTAGAGATTGATTTGAAAAGTGTAAAATTCCATTAAAAATCACATTTTTGGAAGTTGTGAAAAAAAACTGCCTTAAAAGAGGAAAATCAGAACTAAACGAAACTTTAGAATTAATGAAAAATTAAATCCTTAAGAATCACTTCCATTTATTTTTGCTGGGCACTTATACATATGTATTAAAATGTAATTTTGTCAGATCTTGATGTATTGATTTATTCACCAACAAAATTTAAAATTTCATTTAGCAGATGACAAATAAAATATGCCTCCAGAAACTGCTTTTCTATTTTTTTTTTTTTTTTTTTTGAAATATATTTTAAGTTTTTTATGGGCCCTTTTTTCAAAATTTGTTTTTAAAAAATCTTTACCATTTGCTTCCACATATGAGTACATACACCCAGAAAACAGTATCAGTTGTGTCCACCGAATTTGTTGTCAATCGAATTCTGCCGGTTAGACAACTGTCTTCATATTAAATTATATTTTCAGTTGTAAAATCCAATATTCAGTTGTACAATTTAATATTTATATTCCACAGAAATATTATTACGTTTCACAAAACTTTATTTAAAAAGAATTTTTCCGGTATCCAACCTGGGCAATCAGATTCATAGTTCACACTCTTGCTTACTGCACCACAACTAATTTAAATTTTTTTCCGATATATTTGCCATTTAAACATTTGAATGTTTTTTTTTTTTATTTAAATTTAAATGTTTAATTTAAATGTTTGCCTTTTCCGGGATTTTAACTCGTAAATTCTGAGTGCTGAGCTACCTCTCTACCTACTACACCTCAAACACTTATGAATTTTTAAATTTTGAATTTAATTTAAACAATTTGTTAGGAATTGAATTTAAACAATTTGTTAGGAAAACAAATATTAGTGTAAAATCTGTTTATCAATACCAATCATTAGTGACGTCTATTGTCAATACAATCCACAATTTGGTTGCTTCTACCTAAACCCTAATTAAATGACATATTTGATCAGAATAACCGTATTTGTACTAGTTACCACTTTTGAATATCGACAATTTTTTAATAAATTTGATAGATTGTACCAATTACTAATATATTTACTAAATAAATAGTTGATTCCACCCCACGCAAATACTAAACGAATTTTATTCGTAAAGATGGTTGGAAATGCCAATAATTGAATAAAAGGATTGATTTTTGGTTTCTTTTCCCCTTTTTTAATTTTCAATACAACATTTTTGCTCTATTAAGGGATTTTAGGTTCTTCCAAATAAAATTAAATCCTCACAAATAAATGTTAAGGGTTTTAATCGAATTGCAACCAATCTTTTCTCTGGGTGTACTACAAAAGTTGACATCATTGAGTATTTTATGTCATATTGTATTAAGTATATTAAACACTCACACTACATACAGTCACATACTTATACATAGTAAAGGTCATTAAATACATACTTTACATGAAAATAAATTAATGTTAGATATGTATGAAATGTTTATGCATATTCTATGCATAATAATACTACAACTCATACTTGTTATAGTATTTAGTATGTATGAGTGAGTATAATATTATATGACATCACTACAATTTCCTTAGTAACAAGAGTATATTAATGGCAAAGTAGCAGTTGTCTGTAGTTACATATGAATGCAGTTATGCGTACATGCAAAGAGAAAACATATTAATTGTAACAGCAGTATTTTTTTCTGACTGAATGGTTTAGTTGCTGTAACCAAATTTGTTGGTTATCACAATCAAATGTATTCCTGGGTCAATTGAAATATAGTTTTTAAACCAAATTTTGTTGCAATTACCGAATTTCTGTTGCCGCAAACAAATATATTGTTGGTTCCACAATGAATCTATTTCTGCTCTGTGTGTAATTACAGTAAAAGTACATACATCTCATATGAAAATAGTTAATGTTGCCATAATTTAAATTTATATATGTACCCAGCAAACATAAATGGAAGTGATTCCTAAGGAATTATTTTTCATTGATTCTAAAGTATCGTTTAGTTCTGATTTTTCTCTTCTAAAGAAGTTCATTTTCACAACTTATAAAAATGTGATTTTTAATGAAATTAAACACATTTCAAATAGTTGACGCTACAAAAAGTAAAAAGGTTACATATTTTAGTAAAAGTTGCAAGGATTTCGAATAGAGATAAATAAGGCCCGATTGCTGAATTTCCCGCTAAAATTTAACGAACAGTAAAACTCAAACTATGTATAGGAAACATCAACAAATGTGTCAGTTAAATTCCCAGGTATAAGCTAACGGGAGATTGTGAAAATTAGGCCAAGGCCCGATTACTGATGTCCTGTAGAAATCTTCTTTTGCTTCTTTTTTTTTTGCTGGGTACGTTTAGTATGTGTACGCTTGTATATGTGTAAAAAAAATTAAAATAAGTGCTTATCAAAATGTCGTAAATGTACTTACAACCATTTAAAAAGAGTCTTATTATATGAAATATAAAAATTGTCGGCATATTACAATGATATAAATAAGAGTTTGTACACATATTGCAGTTACGACATAAAATTGATAATGAAATAAAATGTTTCTTAAAATTTTTAAATTATTTATCCAGTGACAAAGTGACACGACATCTTATACTGAATTAGCATAGGTTTTAATAAATGTTATATAACCGGTTTCTCTAAAAGCAATAAGTTCCTTTCCTCCAAACTAGAGCAGGTTGCATTAGAACCGCTTCTACAAACCTTTGTTGAATTGGTTCTAGGACAGTGAATCCTTATATTTTCACTGATAGAAATCAGGTTTAGGACCCGTTTCATCGAACCGGTATTAGAGAAACAGGATACCGTGCTAAATGAACTACCTTTGATTACTTTTGCAAAATTAATTTTTTTTTCGAATATCCTGGAAGATCCTGCGAATACCCTTAAAGGTCCTATGCATATCCTTGAAAGTCCTGCAAGTATCGTTGAAGGTCCTGCAATCATCCTTTAAGGTTCTGTGGATATCGTTGAGGTTCTATGAATATCCTTGAGGTTCGTTAAGTATCCTTTAAGTGCTGATGTCACATCTTATACGCCTTTTGATTGTCCTTCAAGAAGATTTCCACCAGGAGGTGAGCCGTAAGCTCTTTCGACAGCCCTACGGACAACCCATGGTTATCTTTTTATACTTACGTGCCCCTAGATTATCCCAGAATATTTTACCTGCATCCTTGAACGAGAATCCACCAGTAAGCGCGCCGAACATAGGTTACCTATTTGGCAGCCGTGAAAACATCCCTTATACCTTTTTTAATTATTTCAAGTTTACGTTCAGCCAGGATGTGTGCCGTACGAAGACCATATCCTCACGTGTCCTTAAGGAAGTACGAACTATCCTACGAGCATCCTGGGATGTGGTTTCAACAAGAAAGTGCGTGTCTAATACTTTGAATCTCCTCAGGTTAGCCAGATATCGAACAAGCTAACCGGCAATCCTGGAGCCAGATCTCCAGCAGGAAGAGCACCGTACACCAACCGCTCCCTGTACCACGGGTAACCCAAGAAGGCCCTAGAAGCAGCACTCCACATTTTTCCTGGTTAGGAGCGTACATCCTTTTCATCCCTTCGCACACTCACTGTTTCTCTTGTTGTATCTTTGTGATTAGATTATAAGTCAACAAATGAATTAAGTTTTACAACGATTAACGAAAACTCTGCCTTTTACTCTCTGTCACTGAATTTGTATAAATTTCTATGACGAATCCTAACCCCGCGAGTTTACCCCAGCTAACGGAGGGAAACTCATCATATCTGTACATTAGCATACCGTGTGCTTTTCAGACGTTGTTAGGTATCTAGGGGTTACTCTGAATAGAATCCTTACTTAGAACCAACAAATGGCTTCAGAGGCTTTTTGGTACGACTTGAGGTCTAAGGCCCGGAATGGTTTACTGGTCTTTTAATACCATCGTGGGACGATTGCTCACCTATGCTGCTCTGGTGTGGTGGTAGGTAAAAGGAGCGCTTAACAGGATATATCGCTTAGCCTGTGTGGATATAACTGGTGCGAAAAAGACGTATACGGCTAACGTCTTTGGTACAATACTTAATATACCTACAGTATATATCTCGGCAACTAAGGACGTCTGTAAAGGTGCTCTGCGCGTCTGAGAGTTTGATAATATCAAGGGAGGTGACCTGAGGGTCACATGAGGATAGTGGGGTTGTTCACTAAACAGGATTACGGAAAATACGTCACCAAGCAGATTTTAACCAGGAATTACGATGTGATCATCTTCCCGAGGGACATATACACCAACAAATTTTTTGGACTAGGTTCCCACATATGTATCACTGACGACTCGAAACATATCAATGGGTATACGGGAGCTGGCGTCTGTGCAAGCAATTTGTAATGAGCAAGTCCAAAAAAAAACTAAAAATACTTTTGAACTGATTTAAGCACCAATTGTGAAACATGTGCTTGGTGTGGCAACCGAAATAAGGTTACCACAACCGAAATCAGGTTACGACAACCACATTGAGGTTGTGGCAGCCTAATCCCAAACGAATTTTTTGAAAGTGTATGTCAAAATATTAACTCTTTGATAGTACTCCAACCAGCTTGTAAGAATATGCTGGATTATTTACCAAATATGCCCCACTGTGCAGTATATACCCCTTTAAGTTTTTTGTTTAAATATTTATGAAATATCCCACGTTCATAAGAAAAATTTATTTACCCGTTCGTTGAAACTACATATCATAAAATGAAATGGCATTTTAAATGTTAAAGAAATACTTTGCTTACATAAATAAATATCAATCTTAAAATCATGTAAAATACATGCACATGAAGACGTTTAGTTTTGTATTGAGTGATTTTATATCTTTATGTCAAAGAATGTGTTATATTTCACTTGAGCTTGTCAAATAAAATTCTTAAATAATAAATAAAATAGATTTGCAAACTAAGTATATAAAATAGTTTTCTATGTATTTTAATGATTGAGTTTCCTGTATTTCATATAATATTTACTACCAGAAACCTTTTTTTTATGTATACCCTACACCATAAAATAGTACATAGTATTCTAAGTTAGTATCCGAAAACAAAAATATAATATTGCCGTGTTATTATTGTTATTATTATTAATATTATTATTTGCAGAAACAATATAAATTCAAAAGAATATCTTCTGCGATTGACATTTTGTTATCTCTGTAGTTACTTAATATTTCTCAGGAAACAATTTAGTTCTCTGACTGCATTGAAATTGTTAACGAGATATAGTAAGTAGTATAGGTTAACAATATCAGTCAGTTAGTCTGTAATTCTTAAGTTTTGGCAACTTGTTTATTATAATAGTTTATGTTTGGTATTGCTTTTGAATGAAAGAATGAAAAAAGGGTTGCTAAACTTTTTAGATGTTATTGTTGTTGTAAAACAACTATAAAAAATGTTAATCAGAAAAGAAAAACGTGTTAACCTTAATTATTGGATTTTTGCCACTATTACATACACCTACACTCAAATAACACTCAAATCCATACCCAATGAAAAACATTTTGCAATACACAGAGGACACTCTTATAACAAAGAATTGATGGATGAATACATAATGTAGTTATTTTATATCATAACAAAGGCTCCACAGATCTTTGATATCATTAAGTTTTTACCACATGCATTTATATTAATAATGTTTACTTTTAGTTACACAAAACCAATTTAGCATACAAAGCATCACATAGCATCTTAATTAAAATAATTATTTTTTATTGAGAGCTTTATACCAACGGAACTTCAATTAAAGCTTCATATAAAAGCAAAATAACTTTATGTGCGACAAATGATCTGCCTAATGATAACCCGTGTAAAAAAGTTTATATATTTATAAACATGTGTGGGTTTATCTAATAATATATTGTAATTTTTAAGTATGTATATGTGTGGGTATGCACTACCATATATAATTATATATAAAACAATATTTTTATAATTATCTTATGTTGTACCACATCCAACTATATATTGATCTTTATAAAATTAGATATGATGTATAGGATCAAATATGGTATATATGATATCATATAAAATTATATATAATACTACATGGCTTGTACATATATGATTTAAACAGAACCATATATACTTAAATATGGCTTCTACTGGACCATATATATTAAGATAAGCCACCTATCAAAACACTTTTATACCCTTTACTGTATATGTTTCTTCATATATAAGTTTGTATAACGTGTCGAAATATAGGGCTAAGATCCCATAAAGTATACATATTTGTGATCCTTAGTGTCGGCCCAGAATAAGAACGTGACATGCAAGGATTGTTGCTATGAGAGAAAATGCGCGCAACATACACTCACCAAAAAAAGTCTGTAGTGGCAACTGAAAATTTTGCTGTTATTACGGGAAATTCTGCTAATTTGAGCCCAGCGGTATTTTTTGCTAATCTTAGCAACACATGTCTTCTGACGTGTAGTACAATGAAATTAGTAGACAAATTAGTAGCCGCTACTAAATTTTAGTAGACTTTTTGTAAAGTGGAATTTAAAATCTGTTTGCTAAAATCAGCAAAAAAAAAAATGACTAAATATTATTAATATTAGTAAAAAGCTTTGAATTTATTTTTCTTATCGAGCATCAAAAATTTTGATTATATTTTTTAAAAAACGAATTAATCATTTTGTTTTAATTTGGTAATTTCTGTTCTGAAAAATATTTTGGTAAATTTTTTTTTTACTTTTAGGGTTTTAGGGCGGATTTTTAGAACTAAAAAACCCTTTTAGTGCTATTTTAAGTGGATGTCCTCTTTTTAGACATGAGTCGGTATCTTCACTTCCGATCCCTTTTTTAATATATGTAACATTTTAAGGAAATTTAAGTTTGTAGGTGTAAGTTTTAATTAGGAATAACATTTCCTTCAATATCCACTTTTTTAAAATTAGTTATATTTTTTGCTAATTTTAGCAAATCGGTTTTCAAAAATTTGTAAAATAATTTCTGAAATTAGCACCAAAAATTTGTAAATATTCTGTAAAAATTCTGTCATTTGTAAAATGTAAATAGCAAAAAGATTTGCTAAGTAATAACTTTTTACTAAAAATCAGTACAAAAATAGTAGAGTGCGATTGAAAATCGTTTACAAATTTTTCTACTAACTTTTTTTTCTGAGTTTAACGACGTACGACGGTAGCTCAACAAACGTCATATTTATTTTTGTGAAACGAGTACCGTAGAAATTTTTACTCTCTCAATTTTTTATTTTTTTTTTTAGGTTTTTACAATTTAATCTTATAAAAAAAATAAAAAGAAATAATTATTTTAACAACAATTTAGAAACGAACATACTAACGAACTTTTGTTATTTAGTTTTTGCAATGTTATTTACAGAGGTCTGCTCTGTTAGCGGCTTTAACATTGTTCATTTTTACGTTAACTTAGTTATCATAGTATGTAAGACAATAAATGTAATCGAACAATAAGAAGACTTAATAACATTTTTACTTACTTAACAGAAAAAAAAATAGATACAGAAATTTGTACAAATTTGTATGGAAAATTTAGAGGTACCTTCACATTTTCACTCATAACTTTTGAACCGCTTGACCGATTTTGCTCATTTTAAATACCAAACTGCTCGGGAGGATGTTAAATAATCTGGGTAAAAATAGGCACCACCGCTTGCGTCTTCGCGTCGTGATCGCCATTTCAACAGACAGACAGACAGACGGACAGACAGACGAACATCGCTAAATCGTCTTAAAATTGCATAAGGATCACGAATATATATACTTTATGGGGTCTTAAACCTATAGTTCGACATATTACAAACGGAATGACAAACTGATATATACCCTCACCATATTTGGTGGAGGGTATAATAACAAAAGTTCGTTACATAAATTGACAAAACATATTCATATTACAGTTCATGCAAAATTTTGTATATACGTATATCATCTTCATCCCCTTTGGTGGAGGGTATTCAAAGATTCGGCACAACCAAATTTAGCCCTTTTTTACTTGTTTTTTTTTTAAGAAAATCTATAAATAAATCCCAAATATATGAAAAGTTAGGTAAAATTGAAGTGGAACTACTGTGCATATGATTAATTTTGTTTTTAGATATAATAAGTATACTACGTCCTGTTGCTCGCTTACAAATACATTTGTTATTAGCACAGAAATGTAATTCTTTTAAAGCAATATGAATATTTTACAAATACTTGTAATTGGTGGAATCAATATTGCTCAAAATAACTGATTTTTTTTTTTTGCAAAATTTTACAAAAATATAAATTTTAACTTACAAGTATAACACTTTAGAAAATCATACTAATTATACCCTCCACCATATATGGTGAGGGTATATATCAGTTTGTCATTCCGTTTGTTATATGTCGAAATATAGGTTTAAGACATAAAGTATATATATTCGTGATCCTTATGCAATTTTAAGTCGATTTAGCGATGTCCGTCTGTCTGTCCGTCTGTCTGTTAAAATGGCGATCACGACGCGAAGATGCAAGCAGGGGTGCCTATTTTTACCCAGATTATTGAATATCCTCCCGAGCAGTTTGGTATTTAAAATGAGCAAAATCGGTCAAGCGGTTCAAAAGTTATGAGTGAAAATGTGAAGGTACCTTTAATTTTCCATACAAATTTGTACAATTTTTCTGTATCTATTTTTATTTTCTGTTAAGTAAGTAAAAATGTTATTAACTCTTCTTCTTGTTCGATTACATTTATTGTCTAACATACTATGAGAATAATAACATTTTAGAGCTATATGTGTGTTACTCTAATAACTAAGTTAACGTTAAAAGCAACAATGTTAAAGTCGCTAACAGAGCAGACCTCTGTAAATAACATTACTAAAACTAAATAAATAACATTACTAAAACTAAATAACAAAAGTTCTGTTATATAAATCGGCAAAACATATTCATATTACAGTTCATGCAAAATTTAGTATATACGTATGTATATCATCTTCAGCCCTTATGATTGCCGGAGGCTGGGCTCATATAGAATGAGGTAAGGTCCAGAGGAGCTGGATCGTCGTTAATACGTCCATTAAGTATACCGACAGGAGAAAGATATGTAGATCCAGCCCAGCTGGTGTTTTTCTCGATTTCGTATATTTTGCTGACAAGCATATTATCGTGTAGCGCAAGTTTCTCAACAAATCTGGCTTGCAACGACATGGAGTACCTACAGAAGGGTAGAACATCGGCATTTTCATAGACGTAACTATTTGAAAATAGTTTTATGAAATTTTCATAATTTCTTCCAATGCATTTTCTTAGGATTTTCAGTTCAAATATCTTCAATTCTTTGGCTACTATAGGAGATATAGTAAGCCAGATTGGGGGTTTCTGTTAAGCTTTGTTGGTTTTTTGTTTCATTCCATAAAATGTATTTTTTGTTTTTGTAACCAAAGACATTTATATCTAAAGAAAGAGCAAAATACATAATTGCTTTAGTGCCGCTACTTTTGAATAGGTGGCGCAGAATCACATTAAAACTATATCCTGTCCCATGGCGATATAGCCTTGGATTAAGCTATCAATTAATTTATTTACCAAAAATATTAAATTAACTACATACTTTAAATTATAATGCATTCAGATGTTGTTAGTAGACTTATTACATAATTTTAAAGTCAATTTTTCAAATGTTTGACGTAATAAAAGCATTTGTTTCACATTATTATGTCAAAAAAGAAATTTTCATAAAGGAAAATAGTATTTTTTTATTCCATTTGTATATTTGAGAATTGAGGGATTGCCAAATGTATGTATATGTTAATTTTTTCTTTTATAAAAAAATACACATGAATAAAGTGCAATATTGTGCTCTTAAACATCTAAATGAATATTGATTTAAAAAATTAAGGTATAATATGCACATAAAACATATATTTTTCATAGTTTTTGGCAAATATTAATTTATGTTACAAAGAAAATAGAAAATCAATAATACTCTACTGCATATTGTAGCACAATATGGCTAATGGAGACTAGCTCTGCAGCAAAATATGCGTAATGGTGATTGCACCTTCTGATGGGCCATCTATTGACAAATAGTTACAACTCATGTTCTTTCTTCAATAAATTAATTTATTTGCTGTATTCTTTCTATTAGACAAACACACTTCGATTTTTTAAAGAAAGAACATTCGTTGCAACTATTTATCCATACGTGGCGCATCAGAAAGTGCATTCTCTCCATTAGGCATATTCAGCTGCAGAGCTAGTTCCCATTCAGCGATGCCAACTTAGTGCCTTTGGCACTATTTATAGTGCTTTTTGATGCCTCAAAACGCCAAAATTTTATTCATAGTGCCAAACTAAGCACTAACTTGGTGCTTTTTCAATTTTTCGTTAGTGCCTTTAGTGCTTTTTACAATTTTTAGTTTTCTACCATTTTTTATTTAATTATAAGGTAAAAATTTTGTTTAGTGTAAAAACATTCGTTAAGTTTGGCAACTCTTTTTTAAATAACACACTACAAAATGATATTCTTAGGTACATTGTTTTTTTTATTGTGATACAACATTTATTCTAAAGAAAGCAACGGTATTTTACGAAAATAAATTTGAAAGAAAATCAATCCGTGTTCTGTGAATAAAAATATTAAAACTTAAGTAAATATTCTTTTTTGCAAGTCATTTTGTTTTCGTTTTGAATCTTATATAAAATATTTTTTAGATGGATTCCAATACTCAAAAATATCGAATAGCTTGGGAAAAAGATCCTCTTTTCAAGAAATGGCTACGCCCAACCAAAGATGTTTTAAAAGCATCTTGTTTATATTGTAAAACAGAAATTGGAGCACGATATGCTGATTTAATTCTAAAGGCTATACAGCCTTTTAATGGACTACAAGTTTCACAGCCACAATTATCATTTGCCTCAAAAGATGCAAACGAAAAACAAAAAGCCCAGGGTAGACTTTCTCTATATGTGGCCGTTCATTCATCATTTCTGGCTGTAAATCATTTGTCTGCAGTTTTCAACACAGAATTTTGTGACAATAAACCCTCAAATTTTTCATTGTATCGTACAAAATGTGCTAATATAATTAATAATGTTTTGGGCCCACATTTTATAGAAGACTTATTGAAGGATATAACAAATGTACACTTCAGCTTAATTTTGGATGAAGGGACCGATATTTCGGTGGAGAAGCTTTTGGGAGTAGTCATCCGATATTACAGTTCTTCAAAAAAACAATTTGTCACCACTTTTCTTGGCTTAATAGATTTGGTCGAAGAGAATGCTGATGCCTTACTGGCAGGTTTAGAACGTCTTACAAATAATTTTGAAATTAATTTAAACAAATTTATAGCAATTGGCACTGATAACGCCTCTGTCATGACCGGAGTAAACAATGGACTGTACCGAAAAATTAAAGATAAGTACAACTTGGAAAATTTAATACTGTTTCGATGCGTTTGCCACTCACTTCAGTTGGCTGTGTCCTCTGCTACAGACAAGCACTTTCCGAATAATTTAGAATTCTTAATTAAAGAAACACATAATTGGTTTGCCCAATGATTTGGGGTACAATTTTGAAAAGGCCTGTAAAGATTTAAAGATTTCAGACGATGAAAAGAAAGTGATAAAAAAAAGTTGTATTCATTTTACCAAAAACCTTATTTACGAAATTAGAGCTAGGCTTCCTAGCAATTTGGAAATTTTACAAAACGTTGCACTATTTAGTGTTGACAACATATTAAGTAATCGTATTAAAAACGATGTAATTGTTTTCGTTAAACATTTTATTAAAGATGTAGACATTGTTTCAAAAATAGAAAATTGCTTGGAAAATATTAACAATTGTGAATGGAAAAATAAACAACGAACAGATCTTTTTTTGATAGAAGTCAACGATTTGAAAGATATAATAGGGCAAAATCCATTTTGAGATTTGTCCAATTTTGTATTAAAAATTTAAAGTTTGCCATACTCTAACGCGGAAGTTGAAAGAACATTTCGTTCGATGAACTACAGTTAATCCAAAATCAGAAATCGATTATCCTTGAACTCCGTTAATTTAATTCTTCACATTAAATATGGACTTCGTCGACATAATTCATGCTGTAATGACTACAATCTACCACCTAATGTCTACAGAAATGTTTCTTCGAATGAAACATACAAAAAATCCAAATATTACTTAAAAACTGTTTTATGGCCCAATTCAAACTCAACTGATGATGATCCAAATGATTTGGATGATATTATTTTTATTGAAGATGATAATAATAATTTTAAATAATACATTAAAAAATTTGTATATACAAATGTAAATATATTTATTATTTACTTTTAAAACATATCCATGTACTTATAAAAACTTTTTTTTAGCTGTGTACATTTTTAATTCTTAAATAAAATAACAATTTTAATTTGTAGTTTTAAAACATGTTTTGTCACTTAAACTTATGTACAAAAAATGGTCTCCCAACAATGCCCTCGCCATTTCTTTAAATATTGGAAATATATAATATTCGGCTCAGCCGAATGTAATTTGTTTTGTGTTTAATTGTCGATTAAATTGCAAAAAATGGCTTAGTGCTCTTTTACGCTTTTTTTTTTGCTCGAAATAGTGCTTTTTAGTGCTTTTTTTAAATTTTAAAGTGCTTTTTGCTCTCAAAAAGTTGGCATCACTGTTCCCATTAGCCGGAACAAAATTGAGTATTTGACAAAAAATATGCTTTAAAATGTGTTTTTGTGCAGTCCATGTTTAAAAAAACTAGTGAAAATGTAAAGGTGCCTCTAAATTGCCCTTACAAATTTGGTACAATTTCATAGTAGCGACTGATACATAACATATTTTCTCATATTTTTTCACCAGTCGCTTAGCAGTAAATATTTTGTATTCACCTTAAACATTTTTTAACCACTAAAATTTTTTTCACCACAAAATTTTTTTCACCTTAAAAATTTTTTTCACCTCTAAATTTTTTTTCCAACAAAAAAGTTCTTTTCACATCTAAAAAAGTTTTTCACCTCAAAAAATTTTTTCTCCTGCATAATTTTACTTCAAAAGCTTTTTATATTATTTGTATCAAAAACAGAAGAGAACATCTTTTTAGGATATTGGTGGAGGGTATTCAAAGATTCGGCACAGCCGAATTTTGCCCTTTTTTACTTGTTTTTTTTGCTTTTTACTTAAACTTATTTTTGCTTTTTTTAATTTTCAAATTTTAAGCTTTCCTAAGATTTTTTTAGCTTTAAATTGCTTTTTTCACATATTTTACTGCAAACTGCTATTTTCTAAAAGAAAAATAATAATAATAATATTTTTCTGCTTGTTTTGACCATAAAAACCTGTTATTTACTCTTGCTGTTTTCTTTTGGTTGCTTTTTTCAATATATTTTTTTGCATATTTTTTTTTCTTTTCTGGTCATGAGTTACAAATAACCAAGGCGATGTTTTATATTTAATTTTCTCGCTTGGTTTAGGCGATAAGAGCCGGAAGCCGGGTAGTAGAAATCCCTTAAAAAATATGTAACATAATTTTTATTTCAGAAAGGTCAAAGTTATTATTTTAAGATCTAAAGTTTGAAAGTTTCAGAATACGATCTTTTTTAAATTTTAAAAAACTTTTTACTTTTGAAGACAAAAGTAATTCAGAAATTCAAGAAGCAATGTTTGAATTTTTTTTTATAATAAACAACATGCATTCTAATTTTCATGAAAATCAGAGAAAGTGATACAAAAATTGTTATTTATTTACCTACACCACTTTGTATAACACACATAATACACCCAGAAAAAAGTCCCACTTACCGAATTTGTTGTCAAATAAATTTCAGCAGTTACCGCAACTACATATAGTTGGCTAATTTAATATTAAATTAAAAATAAATAATATTATATTCAAATCCCGGATTTTTTTTATCAGGAAAAAAAATTAATGTTATATTAGTTTTTTCTGTAAACACAATCCACAATTTAGTTGATTTTATTGAAACCAAAATATATTGACATATATAATAACGATAAATTTATTTGTAGTTATTATTTTCGAATATCGATTATTTTATAATTAATTTAAAAAATTTAATAAATTATACCAATTTTCTAGTATATCCACTTCATAAGTGGTTGCTTCTAATGTACAAAATTACTGAATTATTTTTTTTTTTTTTTTTTTTTTTCTTGCTTGCTTTTAATCCCTAATACAATATTTTGCTTTATTATTCAATTATAGGTAACTTTAAATAAAATAAACTACAAACAAATAAATACATTTTAATGGTATTTTTTTATCGAATTTATAGCAATCTTTACAATATTATGTGTTGACATTTTAAGCGACACTAGTAATTTTAAAAGGTCCATTAGACATCTTTTAAGTGTAGAATTGAATTATTTAATTCAAAAAAATTGATTCCCACTTCTTTGGCTTATAATCGAATTTATGATTTTAACGCATTTATTTGAAATATTTACAAATATTCCAAATTTAAATATATTTGCCGATAAGAAAGATATTTCGTCCCCGAAGAGGAACACAATGTCAAATAAGTCCCCTGTAAAAGCATCAGTTTCATATTCATCGGTGCCGACTCCTGTTAATACTGCCTAAGTCAATGATGTTGCCCCTTCGCCACTTTCGTCTTTGAATGTGATCTCCCCGCAAGCTGTGCCTGGTCAATTGCATAATTTTGATAATGGATTCTCCACAGCAATTGTATCACCTACAATGTCCACTGCGAGCTATTCCACTCAAAAAACTGTTTTCATTTCTCATTTGTCTAGATACTTCTTCAAATGATGAAGCTTATTACATAAAATCTAAGCTGATCTTTGATGAGATAAAGAAACATTTTCTAAAAACAATTATGAGGTATAAATATATATCGTTACATATAGCCCCATATGTAACCTTTTCCTCGGGAAGTGTTTTTATGTATAAATTTATAAAAAAAAAAGGAAATCGACTTTATTATTGGTGGAGTTTCTAAGAAATTTGATCATAGAGGGCTGCGAATTAAGTAATTGTTGTCTAACATGCTCTCTTAACCCTCATACGATCTTCGGGTGAAATTTCACCCATTTTAAGTTTTAAAACCGTATATCTCTTAAAAATTTTATCGGATCGAAATGAGACCTTTTTCTAATTTTCTAAATTGATATTTTACACCAAAAAACGGTACAGATTCTTTGACATACTTTAGGATTTCGAAATTATTTGAAGAATTACGTAAAAGTCCCTCGGGTGAAATATCACCCATTTAGAAAAACTCATAAGTATTATTTGTGGGAACCTTTCTGTGGTAACCTTTATGACAGAAATAAAATATTTCTGGCAGCACAGTTCAACCATATGTTTTTTATGTGTTTTTTCCATGTGATGATTTGCAAAATTATGTAATTCCGTTATTCCACATGCGTCATTTGAAAATTATTTTTGTTGGCGTAAATTTTGTAACACAAAGAAATATACATAGTGAATTTTGCAAAAAAATATCGAAAATGTCTACAACAAGAAAGGTAAATAAAAATATTTTCGAAAAACAAAATACCTGGTAAAAACAATTTATTTTTAGCGTTTACTTGATGCTGAAATTGAGCATTTAATGGAAAGTTGGGAAGAAAGTGATGCAGCAGACGACTCTGTTACAGATTCTGAAGATTATGTTCCCGATGAGTTGGTTGAGCAAATTTCGCATTCTTCCAGTGATGAAAGTGAAGAAGAAGAGTTAGATGTACCCACTGAAGCAAGTAGTTACATTTCATCCAAGGACAAAAAGGTTATGTGGTCCACTGAGTTGCCAAGTACTTTTGGACGACCATGTGCAGAAAACATTATTCGGGATCGAGCTGGAATAACTTATTACGCTTCTAGTCGCATTGCTAGTATAAGTGATGCATTTAATGTATGTTTTCCTGAAACTTTACGGAAAGTTATTATAAAATATACGAATGTGGAGGGTCTTCGTGTTTATCAAAATGATTGGAAAGATATTGACGATGTCTCATTACAATCATATTTTGGTCTACTTATACTGGCGGGCATGTATAAATCACATGGCGAGTCACTGGATAGCTTGTGGAATGAAGAAACGGGAAGGCCTATATTTCGTTCAACGATGTCATTGAAACAGTTCAAAAAGCTAAATCAAGTTATAAGTTTTGACGATAAAGCTAGCAGAACAGAACGCAGAGCTCGTGATAAGTTAGCTCCAATTAGAGAGCTATGGGACAAATGGGTGGATAATCAACAACGTATTTATGTTCCACATGAAAACATAACTATTGATGAGCAACTATTGGCATTCCGAGGTAGATGTGCATTCAAACAATATATGCCATCGAAGCCTGCCAAATATGGCATTAAATTTTGGGTACTTTGTGACAGCGTCACAAATTTCGCCTGGAATTTACAAGTTTATACTGGTAAGTCAACTCCTGATGCAGCACCAGAAAAGAAACAAGGTCAGAGAGTGGTTCTTGACCTTATAAAAGATCTAAAAGGGCGAAATATAACGTGCGACAATTTCTTTACAACATACGATCTTGCTGTCGAATTGCTAAAAAGAAAAAACACCATTGTGGGCACAGTTCGGTCCAATAAAACGTTTATGCCACAATCAACTAAACAAGAACTTCGTAAACGTTCAGTTTTTTCCAGCATGTTTTTTTTCAATGACAAAATTTCACTGGTGCAGTACGTTCCAAAAAAATATAAGACTGTCAATGTCCTAAGCACTTTTCATCATAACAAATCGGTATTGGATGGAAGGAATAAGTTGCCAGAATTATTTCGTTTTATAATAAAACTAAAGCAGGTGTAGACACTTTAGATCAGCTGGTGGGTACATACACAGTGAAACGAAAAACTAATCGCTGGCCTCATGCAATGTTTAGCAATATGATTGACATATCAGCAATTAATGCGTACGTTTTATGGCAAGAAATGAACAATGATTGGAAAAAAGGAATATTACACAAAAGAAGGTTATTTCTTCATGAACTGGGAATGGAATTGGTTAAGCCAGAAATTCAACGGCGATCTCATCTACCAAGGTCCGATTCTGCAATAATTTTGCTCAACACCATACGCCAATCAGACGAAGAGCCCTCTACGTCATCATGTGGGAAAAAAAGAAAAATGACTTCAGGGGCCCGATGTGAACTGTGCCCGAAAAACGATAGAAAAGCCTATTCGGCATGTACATCTTGTCAAAAATTCATATGCGGACAACACAAAATTGCATATTTTATATGCAGCAACTGTAACCAAAACAATTAGTTATTATTATATAAAAGCTAAAAATATGTACCTACATCCTATGGAATTTAATGGATAATTTAAGTTTATTTTTTATTGTTTTCTTATTAATTATATTTTAATAAATATTACTTAAACGGTTATTAAAAAACTGAAAAAAATATATATTTTCATTAAAAAATTGGTAAAGGTTATACATGGGTGTTTTTTCACCCGAAGAACTTTACTGTAACTTATTTTGAGGATCGTATGAGGGTTAATAGAATCCAATTAAAAAATGCTAAGAAAATCCCCAATTTTCCACTCTACACACAGAAAACAGATTTGTAGTTGCAAATAAATTTTTTTTAATACTGTTGTAATAACCGAATTTTATTTACTTTTAACTTCCGAATTTATATTGTAAAAATTGATTGCTTTTCTATTTATAGATTATTATAATATTCTATAAATAGACATTCTATAAACAGATTTTCTATTAATAGAAACGCGTTCCACAAAATTGATTTTAAAAATAGAAAATTTTGTATCCTCTGGTTATGTTTCCAACTAGAACATTTTTTTGGTTTGAAATTGGAATGTTTTTGTAAAAGTAATTAAATGCTCTAAAAGCTCACAAAACTTATTTAACAAATTGTGAAAATAATTTTTTGTATGCTGGTTCCTATCCGGATTAAATTCTTAATATCAAAGACAAAACAACAAGGAAATATTATCACAATTCGCTTTGTCATCTTCCAACATACAACAAATTATTTTCACAGTTTATTAAATAAGTTTTGTGGGGTTTTAGCGCATATTTAATTACTTTAATGAAATTTGTGTTTTCCCGCTACAACAGAAAATAATAAAATAACATAAAATTGCCCAAAACACTGCGAACGCACAAAACCACATTTCATTCCCAAAAATAAACGTCGAATTTAATCATATTAAAAAAAAGCATATTAAATATATTAAAAATGGCAAATAACTTCTTATGCTTTCAAATGTATTTTCAATTATTAAGAAGAAAAAGTTCATATTGTAAATTTTTAATTTGACTTTATTTATTTTTTTCACAAATACAAATCAGTTGATTTATTAGCAGAAGGTGTTGATTTCACAGATTTACCATTTTACCCGAACAAAAAGTACGGGTAAGTTCTGGAAAAAAAGAGAAACCCAATTACTCTCTCATGAACGCTCTCATTTATCCAATTCTTTTACAAGGAACGCTTTTTGGTAAGATTGGGTTTTCGCGGTAACCCATGGTAACGTACGTCGAAGACACCTAATATCTTTTGAAATTGAAATTTATGTTTTTTTTTTTTTTTGTCGAGCAACATTTTTTATTTTATTTCAAATATATTTTTTTTTTCAAAAAATTTTTTAGACAAAAATAAACATAGTAAAAATATGATCGAATTTATTATTTTGTTTTAATTTGCTAATTTTTGCATTGCAAAATATTTTTAGAGTCAAATTTTTGGATTTTAAGTAAAAATTTTAATTGATTTTTAGGACTTTTGAGTGCTATTTTAAGTGAATGTCCTATTTTTGGACATGAGTCGGTTGTGAAAAGTATCTTCACTTCTGATCTTTTTATCAACCTATGTAGCATTTTAAGGTAATTTTAGTTTGTACACTCACAATGTATTTTCCTTTAACGACTGTAGTTTATTTAAAAAGTAATTCGTAGAGTTTTTTTTTTTAAATACAGAATCAATTGAAATTCATAGAAATATATTTTTTAACTATTTGTACCAGTCATTCAAAAAACAAACTTTAAAAATTTACCGACATTCAGTAGAAGTTGTTATTTTCTGTTAAATGTAAAATTTTATGTTTTCTGTTTCTAAAAATAGAAATTCATATAATTATTTTTTGGTTTTTTACCAAAATAGTTTGCTTATATACAAAATTATTTAAAGAAATTATTCAAGTATAGATACACACATAGAAAATAAAAATATGTTTATGTTGTATTTTGTAAAATTAAATACAAATAAAAAAATTTTCAATTCAACAAATTCTGTTATTTGTAAAATGTAAATAGCAAAAACATTTCCTAAATAATAATAAAATAGTAAATTGGGATTGAAAACCGTTTACAAATTTTTCAACAAAATTTTTTTTTCTGATTGTATACTTTTTATTTCATGAGTTATTTTACTTAGTACAAAAATACCTTATTGGTAACCAGTGATTTCAATATTACAAGTAACTTCTTATTTCAGTACCATTTTGGTAAGGACTTATTTATGTCGATGGTACATTGCAGTATTGGTTCATACTCAAAATGGACCCCCCTAAGTTCCGAGTGTTATGCGACCCGTGCTTAGGAACTTTACGGTTCGCAGTCAGGGGTTACCAAAGACTGTATGGGCCCCTACAGGAAAAAGATTACGTTCACCTGATGATCCACCGGCACCCAAAAGATCCAAAATCGGACATGACACTAGTCGGAGGGTCTTTGCTGAGGTTGTCAAGGACAGCCTGATGACGGCGGTCATCAACAGGGGGGATGTGTATGGTATCGTTCCTTAGAACAAATGGAGTCACATTTACAACGCTATGTCCTCAGTGTACTCCCAAGTCCTCAAGGAGATTCTAGGCACACCTCCCTTGTGCAAGGATGCAGGCTGGTTCCAGGGCCGCATAAAGCTTATTGCGCTCTGTTGAGTGCTATCGTTCGGCTCTTAAGAAGGTTGGTGAGGTGTGGCCAGGGGCGGTTTTGGATGTTGTCGACAAAAGTGACATCCCGACCCGCCCAAGGGCACACACATGGATTCCGGCGATCCCAGAGGATGAATTATCCATAATAAGTAGGCTCAGGGAATGTAATCCTGGCCTTCCAACACACAATTGGAAGGTTGGTAGATTGGATGAGGCTGATGGAGCTCGTAGGCATGCGGTATTTATACTGAATGGCAAGTCTCTACCAGGTCTCGTCCAGTCCAAAGACCTACTTTCGTATAGATTTCATCAAATCCAAATGAAGGTCTGCAAAAGCGACAACGTAAGTGAATCAGCAGATACTGCGTTATTTAACACTAATGTTGTATCTGAAGGTAAGAGTACCTCGTCGCAAGTGCCTGTAGGGCATCTGGAAGATACTAGCGTCTCGTCTCGTAAGTGAAGAGTTTGTGAAGAGGAGCTTCTCGTAGACTCTGAAGAGGAAACCGATGTGACGGTGGTGGAGAAATCTGATGGTACTTCGGTTTCTTCAGATAAATCTTCATCACTCTAAGGCTGCATCCGCAGCCCTTGTGATCCTCCTGACGCAAGGAGGGTTCGACGTGGTCCTTATTCAGGAACCCTGGCTAAGTGGTGGCATTATTTGTGGAATAAGGACTAACGGGCTTAAGCTGATCCAAAGTACGGGTGATGGTAGGCACAGATCTTGTTTACTTGTAAGGAACAGTATTAATATTTTTCTTCTCTCCTCCTTTAGTAGCGAAGACATGACTGTGGCAAGCCTTGAGTGTGAAAACTCTCAAATCTGGCTGGCGTCGGTGTATATGGCGCATGAAACCGATGTACCTCCGGTCTCTCTGACGGTACTGTTGGATGCTGCTGGAAAAGCTGGGTGCAACCTGATTGTGTGCAGTGATGTCAATGCGCACCATCAAATCTGGGGAAGCTCAGACATCAATGATAGGGGTGAGTTACTCATTGAATATATTATGAATACTAACCTAACTATATGTAGTAGGGGCAATGAACCAACGTTCATAACTAGGAATAGACAAGAGGTAATGGATGTTACCCTTGTTTCTGATGAACTTGCTGATAGTATTGGGAACTGGAAAGCTTTGGATAACCATAGCTTTTCAGATCACCGTTATATTAGCTTCTGTTTAAATGAGTTAGATAGTATCCCACAGCCTGCTTTTCCACCGAACGTTCGGAAAGCAGACTGGGGGAAATACAGGGAAACATTTTGCAGATTCCTTTCGGGGGTCTCTGACATGAACGTTCGGGATATAGGGGACATTTAGCGATCAGTGGAACAGGTCACAAGGGCCATGAATGACTCGCTACTAGCTTCATGTCCTAAAGGTAAGGCTAGGGGTAGGAAACAACCGCAATGGTGGTCGCCAGAGCTAGCGAATCTTAGGAAGTGCTGTAGGAAATTCTTTAACAGGGCACAGTCCACAAGGGTTTCACAGGACTGGGATGTTTATAAGGGTAAACTTAGAATATACAAGAGTGCATTGAGGAAGGCTAAGAATAGGTTCTGGGGTGAATTCTGCAGCAATGTTGAAGACACCTCTGAGGCTGCAATGCACCGTAGGATATCTTAGGAAACCACAGGGGGATTGGACAACATCCTGTGGGGAATCACTGGAACTGCTCCTGAATACTCACTTCCCTGGTAACTGCCGAAATGAAACTTCTGCGGTTAGTACTGCATCAAGTCAACCTTCGGCCGCTGCCAGGAAGATTGTAACCGAATCCCGAATTGCGTGGGCTATTAGTAGCTTCAGACCTTTTAAGTCACCCGGACCAGACATGATCTCACCGTATGAACTGCAGGTGGTGGCGGATACACCGATTCCTTGGCTCAGGAATCTATACACGTGCTGAATCGACCTAACTTATGTCCCTATTATGTGGAGGGAGACCAAAGTGGTCTTTGTTTCCAAAGCGGGGAAATCCTCTCACACGGGACCTAAGGATTTCAGGCCTATCAATCTGTCATCGTTTCTTCTGAAGACACTGGAGAGACTCATTGACAGGTATCTTAGGGACAATATTGATCAGGATGCCTACTGCAGGGGTAGGTACACTGAGACGGCCCTGCACAATCTGGTCGGATTCATTGAGGGTTCGCTCGCCGTTAGGGAGTATACCATGGTGGCTTTTCTCGATATAGAGGGAGCGTTTAATAACGTTACTCCGGATGCGATAGCTGCGGTGCTATCTGGTCTTGGAGTGGACCACGACATCAACAGGTTTGTGTACAGTCTTCTTACAAGGAGACGTATACGGGCCAAGTTAGGGTCGTCGGACCTGAGTAGATTTGTTGGTAGGGGCACACCCCAGGGGGGTGTACTATCCCCACTACTATGGAATCTTACTCTGAATGGCGTTCTGTTGTCACTTGAGGGCGTTGGTGTTAGAGTTGTCGCATATGCGGACGACGTGGCATTAGCAGTCAGGGGAAGGTTTCCTGGTACACTCAGGATGTCCTTCAGGGGGCACTTCTAACTATGGAGAGGTGGGCGCGTGATGAAGGTCTTGCGGTGAATCCGTGCAAGATTGAATTGGTCCTGTTCACCAGGAGATATAAGATTCCATTAGTGGAACCTATCTCCTTGGGTGGCACTGAAATTCCTTTTGCGGTCTGTGCCAAGTACCTTGGGGTACTGTTAGATAGGAAACTGAACTTTAGGCTCAACATTATGGACAGGGCAAGGAAGGCCAAAGTGGCATTTTATGCGTGCAAGTTGTCAAGACAAGGACCACTCTAATTTACATGTAATAAATATATGACTGACTATCAATTCATATGTGCATATGTATGAATGGTGTGGTAGGTGAAATGATCATATTTCACTAAACCAATATTTACACACTCCCAAAAAAGAAAAATATATTTATGTATTAAAAACAGTCAAACACCCTCACATTGTAAATGTGGGCAGTGCAGAAAAATAGTCAATAAGGTGGTGCTTAATTTACAAAATTTCCAATATGTTCCAAGCTTTATTTTGCACTGTTAGATATAACAACATTTATATAATGTTTTGTTGTTGTTGTTTTACATTACCCATTATTTAATGTTTCATAATTATACGGTCACTTTATTATAGGAAAATAAATTATATTTAATACTTTTTTTATCAAATTTAACCCCTTTTTTTGTAATTAGACAAAAACTTCAGTTTTTGATACTGTTAACAAAATTTTTAATTATATTTTCATAAATTTTTCCCATTCTTCTAAAATTGCAGTTTTTCGTGAAGATATATCATTAAATTGGCATTTTTCGGAATATACACGACGAGTTAAATTCCCCACACACTTTCCATCGGATTCAAATCTGGGGAACATGCTGATCAATTCATTTCTTGTATATTTTTCGATAATATATATACATATATATATATATATATATATATATATATATATATATATATATATATATATATTAGGGCGGGTCGATTTATTTTTCGACAATTTCCCTATGATTTCCGTATTCTATGGGTTATTCCATGAAAATTTGCCGAAGGAACCATACCTCTATCGTTAAAATCGAGTCCCCTACTTTTTGTTGGTAGATTTTTTCCCAAATTGACGTTCGTATGAAATATTACCTACACGTTAACATCCATAACTCAAAAACTATCGATCGGGTTTAAAAATAAAAAGGGAAAAAAAATCAAAAAGTTGGTTTTATGTGTTATTTTGTTTTAGCAATATCGCATGAATTAATCAACCGAATTCGATAAATTTGGGCTTAAACTCTTCGTTTTGAATTGTAAATTGAATTAAATAATGGATTGAGCCAAAAAAATGGCCATGAAAGTAATATTCTTGGACAAAATCATGAAAAAAATGGAAAAAGGCTCCAAAATTTGGACAAAAATGCCCGTAACTTTTGAACCGTTGGACCAATGTTGGAGATTTTTTTTTGTAAATTTATCAAAATGAGCTCACCTTTCCGATCGATAGTTTTTGAGTTATGGATGTTAACGTGTAGGTAATATTTCATACGAACGTCAATTTGGGAAAAAATCTACCAACAAAAAGTAGGGGACTCGATTTTAACGATAGAGGTATGGTTCCTTCGGCAAATTTTCATGGAATAACCCATAGAATACGGAAATCATAGGGAAATTGGTGAATTTTTTCACTCCCTACAAATCGACCCGCCCTAATATATATATATATATATATATATATATATATATATATATATATATATATATATATATGTGCACAGCACATGTTGCGGGGACGGGTTTTCGTTCCACAAGATACTATGAAGACATTTTGTTACTTTGGGGGACTTATATATATATATATATATATATAAATAAATAAATAAATAAATAAATAAATAAATAAATAAATAAATAAATAAATAAATAAATATATAAATAAATGAATAAAAAATAAATAAATAAATGAATAAATTATAATAAATAATTTGAAAACTGAAACATAAGTATTTTACTAAAAATACAAATAATTTAATAAAGTGACTATTAAGTTATAGTTTTGGTAAATGTTGGCGCATGTTAAACCAAATAAAATACTTTAGGCATAAAGTTAATTACAATGAAAATAACTATAATTTAGTATCAAAAGAAAAATGCAAGCAAATATCTTTTTCATCGGTTTTAATCCAATTCCCTCAGGACTTATTATTCTAATTTGAATGGTTGAAAATCAGTCGAAATAAAAACTTCCGCGTAATGCCATAGGACATTACTAACCGGTAATGGGTTTAAATATTTAACTGGTGATGGCAATTTTCTGAACCATGATGGAAATATCATTGGCGTCTTCTTTCCACATTCATCTACTGCTGAATTTTCAAATGGTTTAATATTGAAAGTTGTTTCATACCAGTCATTCCAAAAATTTTCGTAAGCGGTTTCAGAAACATATCTAGGGATATCAATGAAAATTTGGATATCGTACTCCACGTTATTTGTTATAACTGTGCTGTTATTGTTTTTTCAAAATTCACGGTGTAGTTTACGGTGTATCGCATTTAAAATTTGGAGTAAAATGCCTTATGTTTAAAGAGCTCTAACTTCTTAAGCCATAATTCGATTTAAACAAATCATATCTCGTATCTCGTAAAGCTGCGATCCTATACTTTAAGATAATTCTTTCAAAAATACACATTCTCTTTACAGAACATTTGCAAAATTGCAAAAATTTTATTTACTCATGAATATTTTAAAAAACCCATTCGATTTTAAAAAAAAAATCAGTGATACGTCATGTTATTGTGTAAAACAAATTCAATAGACAAAAATTCAAAATTCGACAAACTTAAAAACACCACTAGACTTATGTTTTTAAGTTTGTCAAATTTTTCAAAAGGTCTTCTCAACTCTGAAACTGAAGTCAGAGCTAAACCATATTATCAGGTTTTTGTGATATTCAAGCTCAAGAATGCGTTTTTTCCTTATATTCGGAACTTTACTTTTTTTAATTTATCAGTTAAATTAATTTTTCTTGTAAAAATTGTCTGTTAAAATCAATAACCAGCACAACATCATAGACTATTGTGTAATAAAACTACTTAGTTATCAACCGACTATTTTTTTCAGACTGGATCGAGATCACAGATAAATTAAAGAAAAGTAATTTTAAGATAAAGAGTAGTGTTTTAAAATGGTATAACGAGTTTCAAAGAATAAAAGCAATTCGCGCAAAAAATGTTTTTTTTTTTTTTTTTGCATTGTTAGATTACGACATTGTAAAAACTTAAAGAGATGGGGGAGTTCTGACTTCAGATCCGGACTCTAAGCAGCGAAGCCTTGTGGTCGTAGATCTTAAAAAATTTACCTTTTAAGAAAATAATATAACTAATATATGAATATTTTTTGATTCCATAGGGATTAAAATACCTTGTCCACAATATGGCATATAACTAAAACTTAAAAGAACAAATCAAAGATGTATTATTTTTAATATTCGAGAATAAATTAAATTTTAGCATTTTTTTCATATTTCTGCAAAGAAATTATATATTTTTAAAAACAGTATGTCAGTGTAGAAAATTTTAATTTTAAGAAGTTAGAGCAGTTTAAACATTATGCCGTGATACAAAATCAGCACAGATATCATAGAGAAGTGGAATATCCATGTGTAAATTTTTATTGAAATCCAGACACCAATTCCAAAAACGAAAAAAAAGTTTTCGAAAATATATGGATTAACAAACCAGATAATTTTAATGCATATTGCTGAATGAAAATAGTTTATAACATTTTTAAATTGTCTTAAGGAAGTAATAAAAATTGGAATTTAGAGCAAAGGAATTTAAATAAAACAAATGCAATTAAATGTTTACAAGTGCAATTGTACAACACAATATTTGTCTAATAAAAAAATTTATTTTTATTTAAATTACTTTCGAAATGTTAAAATGTTATTTGTACGAGTATAAATGTATGTATCTTTTAAACATACAAGAAGAAAATATAATTTCTGAATGTAATATCCCTGCAAACATTTGGTAGATATCTTTCAAGAATATATTAAATAATTGTATCATATATTTTTCATTTAAAGATCAGACATTTTTAAATTATCTTTCTTTTATTATTCGAAAGATATTTCGACGATATTTTTCATAGGAACATTGCTGAAATAATAGCTCTTTATTGTCGTAAAATAAAGGTAAATTATTTGAATTTTTTGTCATTTAATGAAAAAAGGGATTGAGAATAAAATGTATACAATATTTTCCTTTTTAAGGCTTAAAGAATTTCGTTTAGAGCTGGAACTAAAAGTCCAGCATCCCATAAAGAAAACCATATGTGATCAGTCGATTCTGAATATTTGTTTAGGGTATCAGGCTTTTTGTTGTGTAATATGTTATGAAATATATATTAATAATTCCAGAAGATAAGTTGGCAATAAAAATGCCCTGATGTATTAGGGATTTTTATTTCACACTAAAATTTGGTGAAAATATCTGCCCGACGATTGTTTCGTGATAGTAAAATTCTAAAAATGTTACAGACTTACTTCCAGATAGCACCTTATACCAGATAAAACTTTATTTAAGACTGAGAACCGGTATTTTAGTTTACACTTATGTAAAATATATCACTTAAATGAAATTTCTTTCCGCACTGCGATATCTATATTATTTTGTTAAAAACAATCTAAATTTATTCGAAAATCCCATTAAAAAGAGGACTACTGCTTTTGCCCAACCCAATTTGCTCAACCCAATTTGTTGTTTATTTTCAATCTTTGTTTAATTATCAACAAAAGTAGTAAACACAATCGAAAATCGTTTAAAATAATCACAAATGTTTAACTGATACAACTTTAGAAGAAAAAACAACTATTTTTCTGGTTTGTTTTTCAAATTGCAAGTGTTTTTTGTTTTGTTTGTATGCAATTACAAAACCCAACATACACTGTGGTATATATTTTTATGTTATATGTTTGTATGTGTAATTGAACAATTTCTTGTAATTTATATTGAAATAATTTTGTATATAAACAAACTACTTTGATAAAAAAACGAAAAGGAATTATTTGAATATCTATTTGGGGAAATAGAAAACATAAAATTATACATTTGACTGAAAATATCAACTTCTACTAAAAGTTTGTATTTTTTTATAGTTTGTTTTTTAATAAACAACAAGAGTTAAAGATTTGAAAGGCGTTTTGCCATTACTTACGATTGAGATATCCTTTTTAAGGCCATTGAGCTTAAAAATAGTGCATTTAAGTTTTAAAATAACTTTAGTCTTCAAAATAAAACTGGCTCTACAATATTCCATGCAACCTTCTATTCCACTGTATCAACCCTCAGGTGTTGCCCTCTACAAATACAGTGTATTGTGTTGTTGCCCGGAAAATAGGTTATGGGAAGGAGGCAAAAGGGAGAATGTTTATGGATATTAGGTTTGAATTTCTCTATATTTTAGGTGTCAGGAAACATCTATGCAGGGAGTTTATTCCTAGATACAACTAGCCCACACCCAGAGAAAAAATTTGTTGCAACTCAATCAAAACCATTAACATTTATTAGCAAGAAAGTTATTTTATTTGCAATAACCTATAATCCATTAATAAAGCAAAAATATTGTATGTGCAATTAAACAGTGAGAAAAGGAACTTTAAAAATAAAATTCGTTACCAATTGTGTACGGTAGAATCAGCCATTTATTAAGTGAATTTACGAGAAAATTAGTACAATCTATCAAATTTATTAAAAAATTGTCGATATTCAAAAGTAGTAACTACAATGCTATCTTTTATAGTTAAAGTTTTATTTACGAATAAATTATTATAAAAATGGAAACTTCATTAATTATAAAAAAATAAACATGACTACTATAAATTTATATAACTTTATTTGATCTTTTTTCAATATTGATATTTTATTTATTCAGCTAAAGATCTTTTCTTTTTTTATAAAAATTCTTATTTTATTTTCAATATTTCGCTAACAATTTGTTAGCATCTTTAGGAAAACAAAAGAATTTTTATAAAAAAAGAAAAGATCTTTAGCTGAATAAATAATTAATTATAAATTATAAAAAATTTTTGTTTTCCTGAAGATGCTAACAAATTGTTAGCGAAATATTGAAAATAAAATAAGAATTTTTATAAAAAAAGAAAAGATCTTTAGCTGAATAAATAAAATATTAACATGACTACTATATTGTGGAATACAAAATCAACTACAGTGTAACATAACATAACAATACTTCAACACTGTCCTGATCAAATATACCATTTAATTCATTAAAAACGTCACAAATGATTGGTATTGGTAAACGAATTTTAAATACACTCACAATATATTTTCCTTTTCCGACTGTAGTTTATTTAAAAAGTAATACGTAGAGTTTGTTTTAAAATGAAGAACCAATTGAAATTCATAGATATATATTTTTTTACTATTTGAATTAGTCATTCAAAAAACAAACTATAAAAATTTTCAGGCATTTAGTAGGAGTTGATATTTTCAGTTAAATGTAAAATTTTATGTTTTCTGTTTCTAAAAATAGAAATTCAAATAATTTATTTTGTTTTTTACTAAAATAGTTTGTTTATATGCAAAATTATTTCAATTATTCTATTTTTGTTTAGTTCAATATGTATTTTTGTTTATTTTTAACGAAATAATATTGTTAGTGTAATAAATTATTTCCTTACAAATTATTTAAATTTAGAATTTGTCATCACAATTAGTGTTTGTGTGTAGTACTTTGACTACCTCAAAAGGCGGTGAGCTATGAATCTTAATGGCCAGGTTCGATACCGAAAAATGTGTGAAACGTAAACATATTTATGTTGATTATAAATATTAAATTAAACAACTGAGTATTGGCTTTCTCAACTAAAAATAAAATTTATTATGAAGACAGTTGCGGCAACCGCAAGAACTCGATTGGCAACAATTTCGGAAGCCACAACTGATAGTGTTTTCTGGGAGCAGGCACAAGGTAAAGATGGCTGTAACAAAGTTTGTAAACATAAGGTAAAGATGGATGTAACATAATTTTGTAAATTTGAAAAAAAATAATTTTTAAAAACAGAAAAAAGTAATAACAATGTGATAATAACAAAGTCTCTACTTATGAAATGAGTTATAACTTTTAACCCGGAACACACAGAATATCGTCAGGACACGTTTTTGAATATCTCCTTACTTTAAAAACCAGCTAACAAATATTTTTGAAATTTAGCAATTCTTTATTCACACAGAAACATAAATTTACTACACACTGATACAATCACACAATTTACGAAATCAATCACCAATTTAATTTTGTGCCTAAGAGAAATATCCGGAACAAGATGGAAGGCTTTGGTCATCGCTGATATGTGGTAGCATCCTCTTGTGTCTAATAGAAGGTGGCAGCTGTTAGTGTGAAAGAGTTACCAGCCCGAATTGATTTACTTTTTAGGGCTCCATAAGCGGATTTTTGTTTCCTCGGGTAAATGGAAATTGATGAATTGAACTGCCGAAACAGTATATGTATTATTACAATCAGAAGAAAGCGCTTTAGAGAGTTAAGCTCAGAATAACGTTTTCTGTGTGTGAAGTTTTATAGCAAGTCGGCCAGTCGATAAGAAATGGCTGATTTTAAAATATTTTAAATATACCCCACTGTGAATTGTTATTTAGAATTTGTTTTTATTTAAAGAATCAATAGAAATTCATAGAATCAGTCAAAACCAACTATGAAAAATACGGATTTTCAGTAGAAATTGATATTTTCATTTAAATGTAAAATTTTATGTTTTCTGTTTCTAAAAATAGAAATTCTTCTAAAGTTTTGTCAGTCAAATATTGAAGATTATCTTAAACCACTTTCGATTGTTTTTACTATTATTAAACCATGATTGAAACTAAATACCAAAATGGCTTGAATATTATATTATTTTATTTTAAATTTGTTTTGTGTATTATCGATTAATACAATCAAATACTGTCATCTTAATAATTTAAAATACTTTGATCAATTGACATATACATTAACTACTGATGAGTCCTCGTCTGAGGTGAAACTGCATCAGTCTGTTATATTCTTTTGTGTATACTAAAATTTTCAATAAAACTATTGTTATACTTCCCCAAAAAAATAATTAGCATATGCTTTTTATTTTAGATCTTTATTAACTGACCTATTATTTTGAGTGTACAAATGGTAAATATTTGTTGCTTTTTTCTATATTTTACAACTTTATGGCAGGTCATGAAAAGGTTATTGTTTTGTGATCAACATACTTTTGTTATAAATCCATTATTGTTACCCTTCCATTGTTTGGCAGTGTTGTGTATCATACCTCTTTGGAAATAAATCATTATAAAAAAAACAAACCGCATGTAAGTGTATCAACATGTTATCTGTATGCAACAAACTGTTATGTTTTTCATTTAGTTGTTTTTTTTTCACTTTAAACTGCATTTATATAATGGTAAAATTATGTTTTTTTGTTGATATTAAATTTAAGCGAAGAACTAACAAATTTTTGTAAATGAAGTCAGTTGTTTTTTTATCCGTTGAAATAGCACTGATTTTCCCGCGAGTCGCTAGAATACATTTATACTCGCTGAAATTGAAAATCGCTGGAATGGTAAGAAAAGTGCCAAGTTGACAAAGATGTTATCTCTGTTTATTAAATAATAAACCTAATTGAGATTTTTAATTATAAATGGGATTTTACAAAAGATTAGCTAATTCAATCATATATATATTATTAAACTGAAAATTTTTTGTTAACAATTTGATTTAAGGACTCTAAAAAAATGCTCCATTTTGTATTTCGATTACACTCTCTAAGTTTTCTAGATGTGCCAAAAGTATGTATAGTATTCGTCTTTATTGCACAACTAAATTTAATAATAAAAATCAGAACATTTGTATTTGTCAAATAAATAGCATTAATTTAAAACCAATACTCCTACTTCTTAACTACAAAATTCAATAGACAAACAGTTTTATTTTCATAGTAAACTGGCAACCAAACCATCAAGTTTGCAATAAAAAGGTTAAGAGGCAGATTTTGCCATAACATTACAATAAATGTCTTTATATTCAAAATGTTCATCCCTACTCGTTATTGAAATTAAACAATTTTTTGCAGTAGTAAGACATTTTTCTATTATCGTCATCCTCAAATAAAACTAAATCTAAAGCAAACCATGTTCCTTTTTCAACTGGAAGAAACTAATAAAATTCTAAATAAAAACAAAACTGCATACAGCTTTATCAATTTCCCGTACTTGTTAATCATAAAAATATTTGAAAATCTATTAAAATTTAACTATATAACATACATGTATAGAAATCAATGGCTTACTACAGAAATGCCCTAAATTATTTTTTCCTTGCTTTAAAGGAGAAGGAAAGAATAAATAAATAAAAAATAAAGTGTTCTTTAATTGCAATTTTTTATATTATTGTTGACAGTTTTATCTTAAATCTGCATTTAAAGATTTTTTTTCAAAAAAATGAGTTAAGGCTTTTCCATATTAAGCCGAATCAATATGTCAAGACAAAATTGCATCACAAACAAAACAATAGATTTAATTTAAAAAAAATGAAGTAAAAAGCAAGTAAGAAAATTAAAGTCGTGCATGCATACTATAGAATATCCTATACATCTCTTTGAAAGTCCTGTACTAGTTTTTGGGTTCGAAATGTTAATGTATTAAAATGGACTTGTGTCAGTGTTTGTTTATAAGTGTGTAAACAATTAAAAATAAATAAGAAACTTAAACTTTGTCTGATGTTAGGTGTATTTCTGAGATTTATTCTTCATTTAAAAACAAACTCTTTATTGTGAGTGTACTACTTCCAATTAGTATTTTCATTGCTTTTTCATCTAACTTTGGCCATATAGCCCTGGACACCCTGCAATCCATATTTACAAACGATCTAAAATATACACTAAATTAATCGAATATACAAATAAAATCGGACTAATGATTTTTTATTATATTCAGTCCATTCTGTTGTTTATTTTCAATTATTGCTTAATAATCGATATAAGTAATAAAAACAATCGAAAGTCGTTTAAAATAACCATCAATTTTTAACTGACAAAACGTTTGAAAAAAATGATTTTTGTGGTTTGGTTTTCTAATTGAAAGTTTTTTATTTGAATGGAATTACAAAACACAACACGCACAGATGTATATATGTTTATATCTATGTGTGTAACTACATTTGAATAATTTCTTGTAATTTGTATTGCCATAATTCTGTATTAAAATAAACTATTTGGATAAAAAAAATAATAATGGAATATCTATTTTTATAAACTGAAACATAAAATTTTAAATTTAACAGAAAATATCAATTCCAACTGAATGTCTGTACATTTTTATAGTTTGTTTTTTGAATGACTGATTCAAATAGTTAAAAAATATATTTCTATGAATTTCAATTTATTATTTATTTAAAAACAAACTCTACGTATTACTTTTTAAATAAACAACAGTCGAGGGATTTACCCCACAATCCTGGACCCTGTGTGTTAATGTGCGCAGATACCTATCACAATCTGATTGTGTAGAATTCCATTACCGCTCCTTTACCCCCTTTACAATCGATCAATATGCTGCCTGACTACCCACATAAATTGTCACCACAGAAAAACAGCTAAATAATATTTCCCATGCCCTAAGCTTTGCTCAATGCAACCTACAACCACATGTAGCGTACTCTCCACAGACTTACTCAGTGATACATTTTGAAATTTTCGCTAGGGACATGGGAGAAATGGGAGTCAAAAGGGTGAAAACTCTCCCCCTTAACGGTCTAACCAAACTGCTAGTGAGTTTAAATTTGGTGTTCAAGTTCCTTCTCCGAGGTAGACATCAGCTAAGACGGAATTTTTGGAAAATCCTACGGGGTACATAGGACCCTCCGTCGTCAGAAATATCAACTAGATGGTATTTTTGAAAATTCCTATAGGGAGGAGTATGAGCTAACTCAATGCTAAGGTAGATTTAGGAAATTTTGCCAGGGATGTAGCAAAAAGTGCGGTTAAAATGGAGAAGAGTTTGAAATTTGGTATGAAGGTTCTTTCTTCGGTTTAAACATAAGCTAAGAGAGGATTTTTGAAAAATCGGTTGAGAACGGGCGAAAATTCCCTCCTCTGACGGCTTGTCAAAACCGCCCGAACTATTAAGCATGGTATGTATATATGTTCCTTCCTTAAATTTATATGGAGAGGGAGAAAGTCTCTCCCTTGACTCTGTCCAAAACCCTTTAGCTAGATACCTGAAATTTGCAATATATGTTTGCTGGATTATGGGCTTACTAAGATATTTAATTTAAAATTAGGACATATTAAGATGAAAAAACCACCAAAAACTCTGTTTGTACGAGAAACTTCAATAAATATTTCGAAGCGCCATACATTCAAATCCGTCAGATAGATCCAGAAATATTTTGTAAATAGTTAAAATTTTAACTAAATATTTTTGAAATAAAATGGCCTATATATTCGAAAGAGAAAGTATGGTTTTTTTTAAGAGGACAAAATACTTTATATAGCTTTTATTAAAAGTCTATATCAAAACCTTTCTTCTTATATATATTTAAAATTTCAATTTCTGTTAAATATTCACAGATTATGTAGAAATGTGAACAGCGACAACTTGGGGAAGAGCAAAAATTGGACGTCTCTGTATTTTGGTACACACTAATACACATCAGCTATACATAAACAATTTAAAATCTACTTTATTATGGCAAACCTATCATTTTTACATTATCAATTTGTATGTAAGCTTGTTTTATTAAGGTAAATTTATTTTTCATTTAAAACTGTATTTGAAACCTCTTGTGGAGATTTTTGGAATACATATTAAAAGCTTCAAATGAATGTTTCACTTCAAATCTGCATGATTGCTACATTCGCTATTGCTACAGTGCTTTTATTATTTAATACAAATAATAGAATTACTATTTTAAATTTGCAGCAATTACTAAACAAAACAATACACTGTTCTAAACTTGGAGAATATAGATAAATTTCATAAACCTCATGCACTTAAACACAAATTGATTGCTAAAAATGTGAACTTTTGACACATGTGTTCCTTGAAGTCTGGCCCAATTCACTGATAAAATAATTTTTGAAAGTGGTAACGTGCGGGTTTAAAAGAGATATATTGGCGAAATCTGAAATTTAAAATATGTGCTCCCTGGGGTACTGACTGAAAAGATACTTTTATAATTTTGGCAATAAACGTGGTAGAAATGGGGGCTTAACTTAGAAAAGTCTCCCCACAGATATTTTGGTAGGAAAACTAAAAACTGAAATTTTAAATATGTGTTCCTGTGGGCAAGTTTACTTAAAATATTTTTCGAATTTCCAATAAGAACGTAGCAAAAATTAAGTTAACCAAAAGGCTAACTTACTGAGGTAACAAAGTGGTATAATTGGGGTACGAATGGGGGAAATGACCTCCTTACTCACCCTGCCCATACCGCTGAAGCTTGAAACTTGAAATTTAGCATGTCCCTGTTAGGTTTAAATATCCTAAAGGTCAAGATTTTTGGAAATTTAAACGGGACGGGGAGGGAGAGAGTAATATTTCTTTCAAAGTCCTGTCCCAAAAACCTTCGGCAAGAAATATAACATTTAAATTATATGTTTCCTGGGGTATAAGGAACTTCAAATTTGTAGGCTATGTTGTTTCTTCAGTGTTAACATCCACTAAGACAAGATTTTTGGAAACTTATACGGGGAGGGGTCCAAACTCCTTGGACTTAAAATCTGAAATTTTAATAAATGCAATTTGTTATTGCAAGATTTCATATCTTATTGTCCTCTTATTGTGCAAAAAGTGCATAGAAATTCAATATTTTTCTTATTTTTTTTTACAAGTGCATAATATGAAATTTTTCGGTGCACTTGATTCAGAAATTGAATTCGTTGGCCATAACCTAAATTTTTTGTTGCCTCCGATTTCCAAAATTTGTAATTCCATTTAATAGTTTTTTAAAAATAAAGTCAAAACTAAGGGATCTAAAAACTTACGTCAAAATATTGGCAATTGTGGGCAGTTTAGTCGTCTGATTTTAAAAATATACATAATCGCTGTTGCATGGTGTCTACCAATATACGTAGACTTTTCTTTAATACTATTTGAATAAATTTTTTAAAGTATTTTACATAAAGTCATTAATTTTACTTAATTATCACCTTTTGTTTCTTAATTTGTTTTATTTGAATAATGCTTTAAATATAACTTTATACTTATATCAATATATAAAAACTATTTTATTTCATCAGATTTTAGAACGGGAATAGTGTGATTTTTGCACTAGTCCAATAAAATTTCCTTAATCTCTAGTAAAAACTACTGAAAAAACTAATTCTCACTCTCTTAGTAAATAGTACCGAACTAGTTCAAAACTGTCAGTTAAGTACCATATCCTTTGTCCGAACGAATTGTTTGTCCTTCTGCTAGTAATGCTAAACTAATACTGCAACTGGTAATGTTAAACTAGTTCTTTAACTATTCCAAAGTGGTAGTTTGGAGACAATTGCCCCCAGCCCTATGACATCTTCATGTTAAATTATACAGTTGTTAGTATGGAGAGGCGGTAGAAATAGGTTCTATAAATAGCAAATCAATTCACTATTACAATAAAAATTCGGAATTTGTAAATAAAATTCGGTAATTAAAGCAGTAATAAAAATTAATAAAAGTGATGGTAAATGGAACTACAAAAATTCCGTTAATTTGACTTTGACAGCGATTGATAGCAGACTATCGCGTGATTTGATTTAAGGATTTTAGGATGAGTAGAAAATGGAAAATGGCAGTTTCAATGGCAAATTGCTCCCTAATCCGACATATTCTCTTGATTTAACCCCAAGTGACTATTTCTAGTTTCCAAACCTCAAGTAATGGCTCGGCGGTAAAAGATTTGACTCCAACGATGAAATTATTTCACAAACAAACTTATTTTGATGACCTCGACAAATCTAATTTTTTTAAAGGGGTAAACAAATTGGAGAAACGTTGGACAAATTGTATAGAGCGCAAAGAAGACTATGTTGAAAATAATATGATGTTTTATAAAAACCTGTGTTTTATTGAAAGAGTCTCGGGCTTCCTAACCTGCTCTTGTAATTAACAGGATATTTAAGTTATTTTTAGCCCTTCTTAGTTTTTTTCCCTTTTTATCTTACCTAGAAACGCACTTTGCCGCAAAAGCTTTGCAGTGACACAAAGTTTCATCCAGCTGCAGTTAATACGAATAATATGAATACAGCAAGAAATTTTTTTTCAGATCCCGAAAGAACATCTGAAATACAACAGGTGGTTGGTATAAGCCTTATTTTCAAGACATCAAATAACACAGTACAACAGCCAATCTGGGGGGTGAGAAATTCCAAGTCAGGGTGATGGTACTAGGTCAGTATAGTAAAACCCTCAAAGGGTTTGGCGTTCGTATGTGTCAGTTTTTTTTATGACCTTTTAAATTTTTTCCTTATCTTGATGTTTTTTCGCTTAGTTGTAACATTTTGGCAAAAACCTAGTTTAACATAACTCGAGAACCACTTGTCCGATTTTGATGAAACAAATTTAGAAAAATTTTGAATTACAATTTCTCTAATCTGTTTCTATACCGTTTTCCTATATGTGCAACACTTTCGAAGTTAAAAATGAATGTATGAAGGGAAAAAAGTATTTTTTGCCTAAATATTTAAATATTTTTTTTTTAAATTCATAAAAAAATCCAAAATGGAAAAAAGTGCCAAAACTAATTACTTTCGCGTAAAGTCACATAACTCATGAGCAAAAAAAGGCATAGATCATGAAAATCGATGCACGCGTTTCTCATTTATTCACAATTAGGTAAATGTATGAATTTCAAAAATTTGCTCCAGATATGCACAACATTATTTGGAGAAAACATTGACACTCACAAGCCGAACTCTCTCTTATTTTTCTACTGTACTAAAAGAGAAATATTGATGTGGCAACACTGGTTCTGTAATGTTCACATAAAACATGCATTGTCATTATACTTCTTCTCTTTCTCACACTGGTTCTGTGAGTTTTGTCATTCAACAAGTGCCGACGAACGCGAACAGTAAAACTGATTTTTCTCCAGTTTTTTAAAAGTGAACAAAACTGAACAGAATATGGAACTGTGCAAGCCAGATATAAATAGCTTTTGCTACTGCTGTGGTCAATATGTCTCAACACATAAAAAAAGGGGACATTTCAGTACTGATTTTGTTCAAACATTCGAGATGTACTTCAACCAAAATGTTATAGTGAACGAAAATTGGGTACCAAATATAGTGTTTTAAAGCTGCTACAACCGTCTAATGGATTGGAAAAATAGAAGACGTGAAAGTATGCCATTCGGTATCCCAATGACTTGGACTAATCCTGGCGAAGGTCACAATCCATTGAATTGCTATGCATGTGCGAATAAAGGAGCCGCAAAAAGGATAAGAAAATCGTATAATTACGTTTGTGTTGCAAGTGCCGCAACACCATTGCCTCATTCGGACCACATTCCTGTGCCAAAAGCTTCTAACCCAGATATTTTCTCTTCTACGACTGCTCCGACATATCATGCACGTGATGATCCCCCATATGAGCCAGCAGTATCCAATGAGCCAATTTCAATAAATCAAAATAAGCTTGATTTAATTGTTGCCAAGTTGGAACTAACACAGCATAAATCGGAAGAGCTGGCTTCCATTTTGAAATCAAACAATTTGTTGGCACCCGGTGTGAAAGTCACAGCTTATCGAAGTCGTCAGGCAACACTCCAAAGCTTATTCCTTGTGAATGATGAAAAAACTTCTGCATATTGCCCGGATGTAGGAAAATTGATGGACGCAATGGAAATAAAATATGAAGCAGATGACTGGTGATTATTTATTGACAGTTCAAAACTCAGCTTGAAGGCGGTTTTACTGCATAAGACCAATAAAAAACCTTCAGTTCCAATCGCCTATAGTACAGAAACGAAAGAAACATATGATGCACTGGAAAATATTTTAAAAATGGTTAACTACGCCAAACATATGTGGCGCATATGCTGCGATTTAAAAGTTGTAGCAATGCTTTGCGGTCTTCAAAGCGGCTATATAAAATATATGTGCTTTTTGTGCGATTGGGACACACGATTTTCCGGTGACCAATATGCATGCCACGGATGGAAACTCAGAGAGCACAGCAGGTTACAAACGGCCAATATTATTCGTGAGCCTCTAGTGCCGAAGGAGAAGATATTGCTGCCTCCACTGCATATTAAACTTGGAATTGTTAAGAATTTTATCAAAACTGTCGCCAAAAGAGATGAAGTTTTCTTGTGTTTGAAACTAATTTACCCGAGACTCAGCGAAAGTAAAATTAAAGAAGGTAAGTTATAATATCACATTCATTTCCCATGATTTTCCATCTTAACAAATTAATTTTTTTCAATCAGGCGTAGTAAATGGTCCAGATATATGAAAGCTGATTAAAAGTGACGCATTCAACAATATTTTGATTTGAAGAAGTAATAGAAGGCTTGTTGGGAAAGCATCGTTCTAACAACTACGATGTTTCTGTCGCAAGGATGTTAAGAGCATTCTCGGAAATTGGTGTCCACATGTCCTTGAAAATCCATTATTTACATCATCATCTGGACTACTTCAGCAAACAATTGGCTACCAAATCTGATGAACAAGGTGAACGCTATCGTCAAGTTGCTATGCCATTTGAAATGAGGTAATACTGATTTTTTATTTTTTCAAACTCATTTTAATAAAACAAAAACTTACAGATATAGAGGCAAAAAGTCGCCGAGTGCAATAATTGCGGAAATTTGCTGGTGGAGTAAGCTTGTTTGGCAAGACAAGGATGATCTTGATGATAAAGAATTTTCAGGAGATGCAGAAGGGCCAACAGTGGAGTCACACATTGACATTATGTGTGGTTCAGAAACTGATGATAGCGATGAATGCGATGCCACTAGTCCCGAACAACCACCATCGAAAAAGTCTAGGCAATATTTATTAAAATAAATAAATAAAATAAAAATAAAAAATTATAAAAATGTTTACTTAATTTTTTTAGTAGTTTATGGCCAGAAGTCTGGAGTTATTGGGGAAAATTTATAAAAAAAGGCGATAAATGACACTTTTTTGAATAAAAACAAATATCAATATTCTTGTCAAAATGGGATACCTTCACTTAATTGTAAATAAAAGCAGAACGCGTTAATCGATTTCTATGATCTATGTCGCATTTTGTTTATAGGTTATGTGACTTTACATGAAATTAATAACACTTGATCCTTTTTTCCGTTTTGGATTTTTTATGAATTTAAAAAAAAAAAATTTAATTTTTAGGTAAAAAAATATTTTTTTTTCTCCACAAATTTATTTTTACCGGCAAAACTGTTGATTATAAAGAAAAAATTTATATGAACGGATAAAAGAAATTGTAATTCTAAATTTTTTTGAGTTTGTTTTAGTAAAATCGGACAAGTGATTCTCGAGTTATGTTAAACTACGTTTTTGCCAAAATGTTACAACTAAGCGAAAAAACATCAAGATAAGGAAAAAATTGAAAAGGTCATAAAAAAAACTGACACATACGAACGCCAAACCCTTTGATGGTTTTACTATACTGACCTAGTACCATCACTCTGACTTGGAATTTCTCACCCCCCAGACAATAATCCCAAAAATGTTCCATAGTGTAATCATCACAGTCATAGCTGCCAGATTTGACGAATTATTATCATTTTTACGATGTTTTGTCCAAAAAAATTACAAATTACCATTTTACGATTTTTCATATTTAAAAAAGAGCCAATTTTGACAGCGACTTTTTTGCATGCAATTCTTGTTTATAAGCGAACGGGGTAACAAAAAGAGCATGGTTTCCGTTTTTTGTGCATGTTTTTGTTACTTCTCTTTCGCACTCATATGTATTCTTCTATTGTTGCTTCGTTTACATTAGGTTTTAGAGTAAAAACAATCACCGTACAAATAGACATAACTTCGGAAACAACTTTGAAAAGTAAAGTGAGAAAATGCATGCAATTAATTGCATCGCATAAATTGACTCTAAGTTATAAAATTATTCTGAAACGGATTGTAGGTTACCTAAAACTAAATAATTCAAAATGGTATGATACTTTAATTAAACCTGGCTTATTAAAAATACAAAATTCAAGTATTTATACGTAAACTGAATTAGTTAAGTAATGTAACATATTAAAAGTTCAACTTTGACCTTAAATTTCTCAATAAATACTACACCGATTTTAATGAAATTGAAACTGGACAAAAGTTCAAGGAATTATGTGTCCAATAAAATAAAAACTTACTAAAATATTTCAATTAGTTCAAAAGTTTTAGAGTTTTGACCAACAAAAAACTATTCTGTGTCACTGTATGTAAAGTTGTTTTCTTTGTAGTTGTGAAAACGAAATATCTGAAATGAAATCTTATTTTAAATAATTTTTATATATAATGAACTCAAGCCACATAAATACGTTATCATTATAAATTTTATTTTTGACTAAAATTGCACAAAAACTTGCGATTAAAATCAATGAGTATGATCTTTACAGTATGTACGATAGTAACCACATGCACTGACTAATTATAGTAATTATTATGTGGTTGTAGTACATACATGTATTATTAATTATATACAGCTGAACCACTGTATAATATACATATATATTTGTTCGTGTATGCGTTTTTTTTAAATTACCAACTATATAAACTAATATATATTTAATACAAAGTACTTATGTATATTACATCCTTGTAAGGTTGTACAAACCAATGTGTGAACAAAGTTTGTAAAATGTTAAAAAAAGAAATGTTTTGTGTGATTAAGGTCAATATGTTATTTTTTTATATTTTTTGGGGAGTCGATGAGGTGAGGTTTTTAGAAAAAATTTGTTTGTGCATGTAAGGTTGGAATGACCACTAAACCAACATACGGATAATGATGACAACCATATCAAATAAGTATGATTGTTAAAGTGAATATGTGTATATTAAAGTTTATCTTTGTAAAGATACTGTTATAAATTTTTTGCTTAAATGCTTTTAATGTCATATGCATGCACTGCAAAGACCAACAGTGTCTGGAAATTTTTAATTTTAATAATAATATTAATTTCATTGCATAATTCAATCTATACATTGTATAAAAATATTTATATTTATTAAAGTAACCCTAGAATAGATCATTAAAAATATTTTCCCACGAAATAATATGGTGAAAAACATAATCTCATATCATAAAACTTGATGCAGCAAGATTAAATTCGTATATCTCTTATATCAACAATTCATAAAATTAGGGACCATGTAAAAATTATTTTATACACATTACAGGTAACTTTTAAAAAATTAAATTAAATAAACTAAATTTAATTTTTTTCGAATATTGTGGCTTAAATAAAGATAAGAAATATTCTCATTATTTATGGAATATGATTTCATCCATGTGGCTGCCGCATCTACCTTTGCAGTGGATATTGTTGGCGCTTTCTTTTTCTATCTCTCGAATGGCGATATTGGCCTTAAGGATGTGGATCGTTTCTGGACTATTAGCATAGCATCGGTCTTTAACGGCACCGCACAAGAAAACTCTAAAAGGGTCGAATCACAGCTCCGAGGCGGTTGACCAAGACGGTTGATAACACGATTAGTGCGCAAATGATCGATTTTTTCATGACCTGTGTAACATGGTGCGCCATCCTGCTGGAGCCACATTCTCATCGGCACACACCATACAAAGACGGGACCCATGAGTGTTGTCCACTACGAAGCCAGTCTCACGAACTTTTTATACAAACTTGCATACAGCACGCTCGGTTGGGCAAACGCACATTTGGGCAACACAGTGAGTAATAAGTTTGCAGTATTTTCCAACGTTGTCCAAGCGTAGAGCGACTAGTTGTGGTCCGCAGAGATATGATACAGAGTGATAATATGTCGAACAGAGAAAATCCATCAGTGTCAAAATAATATATAATTTAAGAAGATACCTATATTTGGACCACCTTGTACATATGTAAATACGTGTATGAGTTTAATACTCTTGTTTAATGAAAATAAATTGTTATGTTTTATATACACTCAGAATATTATGTAATTAACTGTTTGTAGTTTAATAAAAAAGTTTTCCGTTCCATTTAAAAATAAAGGAACATACATTTATTTTCAAAGAAATATCTATTTTAACTTACTTATACATTTGTTCAAAATAATTTACCCATTTTTCCAGTTTCATTTATTTTTTTCATTTGTTTGAAATTTAATAAAAAATTTACCCACAAAACGGAAACTTGTAGTTTATTTGTGTCCATAACAGTTATTACAAATAAAAATTTTGTTTGCTCTCTGTTTCAAAAAAAAAATATTAAAAAAATTTTTCAATACAAATTACAAGAACTTCATAAACACACATACATACACAAACACATTCACACAAAAATTGTCTATAGCTACATATGCATATATATAAAAAAAAACAAAAATTACAAAGAGGGAAACAATTTCAAATAAATGAAAAAAAAAAAACATTTATTTTTTAAGGATTGGTAGGTAAAATTTTGACATTTATTTTAACTGATTATATTATTTGTTTTTACGGATGTGTCAGTTGATTAATCAACATTTAAAAATAAATAACAAATGGTATTTAATTTAAATGAAAATTAAGTAGACCGGTTTTTAAATGAAATATCATTTCTTTTAAATGATATTTTCAGTTATTTTAACTTAAAAACAATTTTAAGTGTACAAATAAATATATAAATATTAACAAAAGTACACAACTACTTACGTAATTGTGAAATAATAAAGAACACGTTAAAAAAAATACTAAATTACGCTGTGCCGAATATTATATTACCCATCGCCTATGCGTAGCACTTGTCAAAAAAATATTTTAAAATTTAATCGATTGCATCAGATGTGATCCTACAAGATATCTATCTGGCAACCATGTCTATCTGGCAACAAATATCACGAAATTTTCCAGATCCATTTAGATATGAACAGATCTGACGGCTATATTTGATCAGATCATAAAGTGTATCACATATGCCATTCCTTATTAAATCTTAATAGATTCTAACATATCTGATTATATCTAACCGCATCTGGTTATATATAATATTTTTTTAAGCCCGAATCTCAAAAATTACCTATGTAAAAATTATTAGTGAAATTGTGGAAGTAAAAAATTTGCTTGAGTTTCACCTCACCTTGCTTGGTGTAAACAAAATTTTAATAGGGAACAAAAAATATTTGAGTTGACAAAATATTTTATTTACCGGTCGTTACTATGAAATTGTGTTACTTATATGTAGATGGCGACAGTAGTTTGACAAAAAACAAAACTTTGGTGAAAAGTTGCAACCTTATAAAATTTAAGTTTCAAGACGCCAAGTGGTTTACTATTTTTTTAAGCATCAAAAAGAAACGACCTCAGCTAATTTTTGAACATGGAAAAAATTTGCCAAAATAATGAATTAAAGTTCAAATTTTTCATCAACATATTCGCCAGATTTAGCTCCCCAGCATTAATTTCTATTTCCAAACTTGAAAATATGGTTCGGTGGTAAAAGATTTGCAGTTGAGGGCCATTTATTTTGGACCGCCCTCATACACCAACTTGTATGGAAAATTTAGAGGTACCTTCAGATATCCACTCTTAACTTTTAACCGATGGACCGACTTTGCTCTTATTCAATACCAAACTTTTCGGAAGGATGCCCATTAATCCAAGTAAAAATAAGCAACCGTGATCACCATATTTACAGACAAAGGTTTTTAAATAGAGAAAATATAAAACATAAAATATCATATTATCGAACAAAATAAAAAATTTGGAATTTTTTGCCTACTAACCAAATTACCCCACTTTCCCCTACTTCATTAGTGAGTTTTATTTATACCATTTCAAAATTAAATATCTAATATTATATGTTAAAAAGTAAATGATGTTATCGTAAAAATACCAATATCTTAAGGTTTAAATAAAAGCAAAGGCGTAAAAGAAAACAACAAAATACCTCTGTTTTATAGAATTCTGAAAGAAAATAAAAATAAAACATTTACTTACCTACTTATCAACACTGACACAAGTACAAACGCACACAAACACAAATTATGTAAATTTTTTAATTAAACTCCGTTATGCAGGTATATTTATTTTTGGTATATTTATTTTTAATTGCTTGAACGTTTTCGGTCTGAAATCTATAGAAAGTTGAAGAAAAAAATGCAGAAGAAAAAAATGACTTATTAAAATGGCAATAAATTATGGCAAACAAAGTACAGATGTACGTGTGTATATAAAGTGTGCAATAATTTCACTTTTATGTCAGTTTTAGTTCGTTTTTTTTTTATTAAGTTTTTAGTTTTTTTTTCGAAAACAAGGCAGCAGTAAATTAAGGTTAGTTGGTTGATTTTCAAAAATAAGAAAATGCATTAATATTTTTCTTTTGAATCAATGTATTGTGTTAATTACCGGATGGTAAGAAAAAGAAAGGAAATAAAGAGAAAGTTCTGTTTACGGGCATTTAGCTTCAGGTATACTTTAACATAAATTTTTGATGCCATGATGAGGCTAAGTATGTGTGTATGTAGGCGCAATGAACTATAAATGATGATGCCTATGGTAACATATGAGGATGTTTGTTTTTTAGATAAATATTGCATATAGATTTTAATTAATTTTATATAACATTAAGTTTTTTCAATATATTTATACCAAAAAATTTGTAGTTTTGGTATCTTAGATGGCTCTCTTATCGTTGAAACGATTTTGCTCACTTGTAACACCAAACTCGTCGGGAGTATAACAAACAATCTGGGTAAAAACTAACAACACAGCTTTTTATTTCGCGACGTGATCGCCATTTCAAGGAACAGGCAGACGGACATGTCTAATTCAGCTTAAAATAACATAAGGATCATAAAAATATATGCTACATTTTGAATTAGAAACTGATATAAATCCTCTCATAAATCTTCCATTTTATAAAATGACCCAAAACGGCCAATATACCTGTTTCGAGATATGCTTGGATGTCTTTAGGGAAGATAGGGGGGAGAATGCCAAAACCTATAATTTTACACCATAGTATAAAACCATATAAAACTGTAGTTTTAATATTTGTTTGTTAAATTTAACAAAAATTGAGTAAAATTAACAAATGTGGTTACCAGCGAAAAAATAGGAATAAATTTTGTTAAAATTACAAATTTTTCTGTTGAGCCAACATATAAATTATTTTGAGTGTATATTTATGGATTTTCAGTTACATTTAATATTTTCATATTAAATGTTTTTTTTTAGAAAAACTGTTTTTATTTTTTGAGTGAGGTAGTGCCAATTAAAACACAGCTTTGGTTTTCAGATTATCAACGTTGAAAACTAATAATTTTTACAAATTAAAAAGTCTAATGTTTGATTAAATCTAAAATATTAAAAGTATCGGTTTAACGTAGATTTGCTTTAAATACTTAACATTTAGAGGTAATAGTGAAAGTACAGCTAAATATTTAAAATATATGTATGAAAATGTATTTTTAGCCTGCTTCGAGATCATAGAAGTTTTTTCAAATGAAAAACTCAAGGGCACGAATAATGTTGATGAAGGTCGTAGCTGACCGGAAAAAGCATTCTGTGTATTCTCCATGATTACTAAATAAAAATAAGAAAATTTTTTCATTAAAAAAAAATTTTTTTTTTTATAATCTCGAAAATACATCGAAATATATTTTCATGTGAGCGCCCCTGTAGGCTAGTTGGTAGCGTGCTAGCTTATCAGTGCGGGGGTCGTGGGTTCAATTCCCACCAGAGGCTCTGGTCTGTTTTCGCTACAACGACCGATAGCCTTTGTTGCTAGTGCTCGGTTAGCGTATTAGTATATAATTTGTAATTGTATGATTAATATAAATAAATAAATAAATAAATAAATAAATAAATATTTTCATATATATACTCAGTTAAAAATAAATGAACATGTATTTATTTTTTAAAGAAATATTTATTTTAACTTTTTTAAAATGTTTTACTGTCATTTACCGATTTTTTTCAGTGTCATTTATTTTTTTTAAATTTAATAAAAAATTACCCACAAAATGGAAATTTCTGGTTTATTTGTTTCCTTTACAGCTATTAGATATTTGAATTTTGTTTGCTGTTTCAAAAAAAATAAAATATGCCAGTTTTGTTTTTTTATTTAAATTGTTTGTTTATATACAAAGTTATTTCAAATCGGAATACAAGAACTTCATAAGCACACACACACATACACACATAAGGCCATTCTACATTTTGCAGAAACAAACAAAAATTCAAAAAACGGAAACAATTTTAAATAAATTAATAATCAGTTATTTTTTGCAGAATTGGTAGGTACAATTTTAGCATATATTTTTAACTGATTAATCATTTGTTTTTACTGATGTGTTAGTTGTTTAAACAGCATTTAAAAATTAATAACAAAAACCATTGGATTTAAATAAAAAGTAAATACAGCGAATTTTAAATGAAATATTATTTCTTTTATAAGGTATTTTCTGTTATTTTAACTTTCAAACTATTTGAAATGTTCTTTTACAGTAACAACAAATAAATTATATCATATGGGTATTACAAAAGTGCCTAAGTTGGGGAAAACGTAAATCGATCAAAAAGTACAATTATAGCTAAATTTCCATAGCAATATTAAAGTTAAAAACGTCTACGTTATAATATTCATACAAAAATATATCGCTTATATGCGTACTGTTTCGTAATTAAAACCATTTTACACTGGCGTTGCTTTTAAGCAACACTATTTAAGATAGATTTAGACAAAAAAGAGGCACGATATAGTTTAAAGTCTTGACTTGGTTGCCATATGCAATTAAAAAAAATAAATTTTAGATATATTCTATACGACTGTTTTGAAAAATTATTTAAAATTTAAAAGAAGATAGATTTTAAAAAATATTATGTTTGGTGATTTGGTTAAAAACATATAAGACTGTTTTTAATATGAGAACAATGTGATGTTTAGTATCTACTTTTGTAAAATTTTTAAAACCTTTTGTAAGCAAAATATTACCCCATTATCTTTTTTTTATGTAAATTTAACAAGCGTAAAAGTATCAAAAATTGGGCAACCAGTTTTGCCATATAAAAATTTTGAAAAGTGTAAAAAAATAGTACGATTTATTATAAAAAATTTCAACAATCGTGAAAGGCAGATAGATAAAATGTTTTACATTAGGCTGATAGTATTTTCTACAAGCAATACAAAAAAATTAAAATTTTCATAAAAACTGTACCAGTTAAATCCACATGAAGCGTCAAAATGTAAGCTTTAATTATGTATGTATATAACCCCTAGAGGCCGCGATAAAAGAACAAATAACAAAAGCAACAAAGACGGCTTACAAGGAAAGAAATGCGTCTTTTTACCAATTTTTAAAATTAAAAAAAAAAAACCAGAACAATGTAATTTTTTTTGTACTCATTACAAAAAACGTAATCGTTAGTTTAAGCAATTGTAAGTATTATTGCTGCTGTATTTTCCTTCACAGCTGTACGCAAAATTTTTAAATATTAAACAAACATTTCGTGAAACTTTGCCAAAAGGTAAAAAACCTGGTCAGTTTGTTTTCGATGAAAAAATTAAAAATATTTTAACTAACTTCTCATAAAATATATGTAAGTCAATCTGCTAGAAGAACTTTAATACCCTTAGGGGAACAATGAACTTTGTTACGAAGACATTATTCATTTAAAACTTTTTATGTCTTATGTGTATACGAAAAGTAGTACACTTAAAAAAGTTTGCAAGTCAAAATAACTGAAAATATCATTTAAAAGAAATGATATTTCATTTAAAAACCGGTCTACTGAATTTTCATTTAAATTAAATGCCATTTGTTATTTATTTTTAAATATTGATTAATCAACTGACACATACGTAAGAAACAACTGACATAATCAGTTAAAATAAATGTCAAAATTTTATCCACCAATCCTTAAAAAATAAATGTTTTTTTCATTTATTTGAAATTATTTCCGTTTTTGTATTTTTTGTTTTTTTTTTTTTAATATACTCGTACAATACAAAATGTATGTATGCATATGAAGCTATAAACACTTTTTGTGTGAATGTATTTGTATATGTATGTGTGTTTATGAAGTTCTTGTAAATTGTATTGAAAAATTTTGTATATATACAACCAATTTAAATAAAAAAACAAATTGAAATTTTTTGAATATTTTTTTTTGAAACAGACAGCAAACAAAATTTAAATTTGTAATAACTGCTACGGACACAAATAAACCACAAGTTTCCGTTTTGTGGGTAAATTTTTATTAAATTCCAAACAAATGAAAAAAATAAATGAAACTGAAAAAAATCGGTAAATGATAGTAAACTATTTCGAATAAATGTATAAAAAAGTTAATATAGATGTTTCTTTGAAAAATAAATGTATCTTCCTTTATTTTTAAATGGAACGGAAAACTTTTTGTTAAACTACAAACAGTTAACTACATAATATTCTGAGTGTATGCTTGACTATTTTAAAATTATCTATGGAAAACATGTAATTACTAAAAAAAGAAAATTCTTATTTTTTTTACCAAAAAATTTAAAAAAATAAAACATTTTATGAACAATTTTTTCTGTACACTCGCGAAATGAGCCTCATATGAATTCCTTTCCAGGGACTATGTTTAAGCAAACTTAGACAAAGCAATGTTGATCAGACATGGAACATTATTATTTGTATTCATAAAAATCTCTTAGAGATGTAATCAGAAATTATTATATTGTGTATGGATAAAAACAGGAAATATTAATTTATTTAAATTATAAATTAAGGGTCTAACGAAAAACTTTATATAAAAAAATGTTACTGCTATAAATTTTGCGGGTTTTATTATAGCTTTTTCTAAAAATTTTGTAATGTTTTTGCTTTTTTTCTTTTGTATGGCTTTGTAAAATACATGAAATGGAAAGCAAACTATAGAAATTAAGTATCACAAATAACACAAGGGTGACACTTGATTTTATACATTTTTGTTAGGGCTCCATATATTGATAAATTTATAATTTTTTTATTGTTGCTTTTTATTATTGTTTTAGTTTATTCTTTGATATTTTAAATATTGTACTGCTGCTGCGGATGAGAACATTTAGTTCTTCATTGAGTTTGTAATTTAACCTAATATTTCTAGCAATTATAAAAACATAGCACCCTGACAAATTCCTTAGACAAGAATTAAATTCGAATGGGGACCAGCCTTTAACAAATCATTTTTTGCACAATTTGTTAAATAAGTTTTAAGGTTTAAGAACATTTAATTGTACTAATGGAAGTCAAAATGTACAGGCTCTGAAGCAATCCATTGTAGTTGCGAGCAGAAGAAATTATTGCTTTTAGGTCATACTCTACATAAAAAGAAACGTTTGTAAAACATAAATTAGAACCTGTTTCAATGCAGTATCGCAGTATAATGATGGGGTATTTTTAAAATATTTTGGAAATGACTCAGCCATTTCTTAGCGTATGAGCGGATTGACAAGAAACTTCACACATACATAGAAAACTTAATTTCTGGCTTAAGCTTGACAAACTCAACGTATTGTAATAAAATTTGGAATAAGATAAAATACATCCCTTGTAACTCTCGTGAAAAAAATTGTTTAAAATCTCTTTAGTTTAGTAATCAAATTTAAGCTCAATATTTTCAGTTGGGATATGATGTTTCCATGACAACTGCATCAAAATATTGATCGATTTTTACCTATTTTCCATAGGGATAGTTCTTGAAGAAATTGACACGTTTATAGAAAATTCCATCCAATTTTCTTTAGAATAGCAATGCGACCAATTAGATCTCTTCTGCTTCCTTTGTTTAATCTCTCTCCATCTGTTTAATCTCAGCTCTTTGGAATATTATTATTTCCTTCACTGCAAATTTCTTTATTCATCCTCTCATAATTCGGATCTGGTCGTGATTTTTGTACCCTAAACAAATATGTTGTCAGGGTATAATGAGTTTGTGATGATGTTTATAACTATCAAAAATATTAGACTTAGACCCACCTACGAGTATACCAATCGACTCGGAATCACTTTCTGAATTGCTTTTAAATGGTTAATAGACACACTAAAAAGTATAGATAACTAGATGAAATTTAGGTTGTACGGTACCTTTAATTATTCCTTTGAATAAAACATAAAATCGGACTACCATATTTGTATCTAATCAAACATAGAAAATATATATATATTTTTCACAAGCTTTTGTGGACGAACCTAGAAGGAACCCAATGAAATTTGGTTAGCATCGATCCATGTTGAGACCTCCTCTCATAGAAAGGTCCTATATCTATTAATTTAAAATTTTAAGAAAATCCGACCATGTTGGGATCTAGAGTCTATATAAACCAACGTTTTGTTATTTGTTTAATTGGACCTTTTGTAGCAATTTCGCTCAGATTTGTTTCTGTATTTTCGGTACTGTTCATGAAAAAGGGTCAAGTTCCCATGCTGAATACTCGGTGTATGATATACACTTGGTGTAGGGTAGGTTTATTATTACCAGAAAATTAAAATAGTGACCTACCAAAGAGACAAATATAAAAATAATCCATTTTCCAACTTTTCCAAAAGTACTTTTTTGGCCAAAATTTAATACACATATTTTTTTCGGTTTTTTTTTTTTTTTGTTGCTGCATTCTAATACTGTAAACTTTAAGTTAACAGATATTATATTTTGTTTTTGTTGTTATAATATGGCAAATAAAAATTAAAAAAAAGGAAATAAAAAAGCGTTTTTTACACACATTTCTTTTGTTTTACCTGCTTGAGTCAAAAAAGTTTTTACTTAATAAAGTTTATTATGGAAAATAAAGCTGATTGCAAGTAATTTAAAAAAAATTATATTAAAGGCGTGAAAAATAAATGGCGAAATTAAGAGAAAGATATTTCATTCAACCCAAAAGATAAAAAAATTTTAATTTTACATAAGATTGAAAAATTTTGAAGCTAATTGAAACAAATAACCTGGAATTTGGGTCATATTTTGCGATTTTATTCGTTTAAAAAAAAACAATTTTTTTAAAAAATACATTTTGAACCAAAATTTATTTTTAAAATAAAATTATTATATTTTTTAAAAATAATTTAATATTTTGAATCAAAACTAATTAAAATTACAAAATAATTTATAATATTGAGGATTTTTTTTGCTATTGATTGCTACAAAACTTTCAAGGTCTTTATCGTCATTAAAAAAGATACATGTATTATTAGAAGATACAATTATGTATGATATATTAAATGATAGCTTAGGGTCTTGTCTTTAAGATGGGTTAATATATAATTTAATAATAGTTAGATTTTGATATATGAATAATTTATTTCAATGTAAAATTTTATTAAATTTTATACTGGTCCACAACGGGTTAATATGAATTTATGGTATAAGTCTCATATGACTTAGCTTCCATATAACACACATCTTGTTAGAATCGATTTGAAAACAAAAACTTTACACTCTAAATAATAATTTAGAATTTCAGAAATATGAAGTCTGATTTCCAGAAGACTACGATATTATTTGCTAAGAGAAACATTTTATTTTACTCACTGAACAACGTTAAACAACGGAGTAAAATACTGGTTTCGGATCATTAACTTTGTCATATAGTAAACTAGTTTCTTAAAAGTTTAAAAATCATTCCCTTGATTTCTACCGAAATTTTAATAAAATCAATTGTAAGGAGGATTTTTGACGATTTGATTAAGAAAATTTATCTGCGAGACCATAGTGCATTTATTCAAAAGTTATGAGGAAAAAGTTGAAGTGACCTCAAAAATTTCCATACAAGTCGGTTCATTTTAACTCGGTTTCATCCTTGTGTTTGAAGAAAAATGTCCACATAAAATTTTCCACCAGATATCTAGAGGTATTTTTATTCAACACAAAAAATATATACCACCAATTGATACCTACCAATTGATACATCAACAATTTGTCTAGAACTATTTGTAGCTGTTAGTCAGACTAAAATATAACAGGGCTCAGAAAATATTTATTATTTTGTAAACTAAGATTGCGCTGACATCTAGTTATTAAACAAGTGTTTAGCGAAAACGCCTATTTAAGACTTTAATCTTTTACAAAAGTTCTTTATTATTTTTCACTCAACACCTAAACCCATGTTTAATAGATAGATGTGAATGCAGTATAATTTTTTTTCTCGATATAAACTACGATTAAAAATTATTCAAAAAATTAAGTAGCACCGTATTATTATTTCCTAATATTTATTTGTATGATTTCAATAAATTTCATAAAAAAAACTTTTTTGATTTAACATGAAATGTAATATTCCCACATAAATTTAGCAGAGTAAAAAAGTTTTTTTTTGGGGAAAATTTTGTTGTCATAAAAATTATTGTTTTACAAACCTTAAGGGAAATTTAAAGTTTTTTTAGTTGGTATAGGAAAACACTTTAAATTTTTATTTTTTATTATATATTCATATTTATTTAAAATATTGAGCGCCCCGGTAGGCTAGTTGGTAGCGTGCTAGCTTATCAGTGCGGGGGTCGTGGGTTCGATTCCCACCAGAGGCTCTGGTCTGTTTTCGCTACAACGAGCTGAAGGCCTTCGTTGCTAGTGCTCGGTTAGGGTATTAAAATATAATTTGTAATTATATGTTTAATAAAATAAATAAATAAATATTTAAAATATTAAATTCCGATTTGCACAACATTAAACTTTTTTTAAATATTTTTAATTTTTTTATATTTATGATTTTTTTCCAAATTTAAGTATTCTTCAAATCATTTTATATTTTTTTCTTTTAGTAAAATTTTTGGTTTAATAAATTTTTGCACTATGTAGGTCAGTTAAGGTGACGTTAAAACTGCAATAACATAATTTTGTGTAGTTTTATGTTAAAAATTTGCGTTCACGTACATAAAACCCTTATTGCATTTTCCCGTTGGCAATGAAGCTGCCTTTAAGAAAGTGAACGACTAAAAGTTGCCACTTAAGTTGTTTTAAACTGTTGGATTTGTTATCGGTTTTTATGTTTGCACAAAAAATTATTTGATTTTGGCTTTGAGCAACAACAATAGAGCATAACAAAGTTCTCTTAAGAAGGAATACTCTTATTCCTTAAAATTGTATTGCGTACGAGGTGAATGATTAATAAACAATTTTAAACAAGAAGATGTGTAATTGTTCAAAAAGAGAGCTGTTTTTTAGTATAGATTTTATAATTATAATTTCTTGAGCATATCTTTTGTCTAAAGCTCAGCTAAGATCTAGTAGTTTTTAAAAACTTTTAGTTCATGTAAAATTTTGAATATAATTTTGTGCTGGCAATAATGCTTCACTTCCATCGTAACTTAAATACTAACAGGGAAAGTATCCCAACCTAAACACTACGATTTGTGATATGTGATAGAAAAAAGAAATCCACGCAAAACTTGACCCAGTTGGGTATCTTTATTGTCTAGCAGCATTTCGTAAACGTTCGCAATGCAAAGTTCGATATACATAACGACTATGTTTTAGCATAGAGTTGTCAAATTTTTCCAAAACTTATGAAAAAGGGCTTTACGAAAAATTAGTTAAAATCCCATATAGCAGGTTTACCAAACATTGAAAAAAGAATTATTCACTGAAATTTAATAGAGAACAATTTATGTTAATTTGGCAGCCATATTAATATACTTATCCATATAAAGTATCGAAAGTATTTTAAAAAAGTACCAGGAAAAAGCCTTCAAAAATCCGTTTTCAACGATACCACTCTTGCATATGGTTTCTTTAGTTTAAATACTTTAAAGAGCTAAAACCACCTGACACCAAAACCCGCGATAGGTCGTCTTTAGACTTCTTTTAATATATTAAAAAAAATAAAAGTGTTTAGTTGGGGTGCTATCCTTGTCAGATTTTTTTTTAATAACTACAAAATGCTATTCACATTGTTTGTCTTCCACATTTATCCTTTTTTAAATGTTTTTCCGTTTACTTAAAATACTGTTTAAACCTCTTTTGGCATTTATATAGTTAGGTTGGACATTCGTACTGATTTTATAGGTGCATCTTTTTGTAAAAAAAAATGTATTTTGAGTTTTTTTATAAAAAAGCAAAATGGAATAATTTACAAGATTAAAGTCCAGTATTTTGACTATATGATACCCTTTAACTAGTATAAATTGTGGAAAGTTTCGGGAAGCAGTCCAAACTCCGGAAAAGTTTCTGATCAATTTTCTATAAACAGTGGGAATTGCCTAAAAGTTCTCTGAAGTAAGGTGGACTTGTATGGGAACTCGATCGAAATATGGTTTGATTTTCTTTGTCTCATATAACATTCACAATCCAAATGGCAAATACCATTTAAGCCAAATTCAAAAACGAGCCCTCTGTGGTATATATTTAGGTCTGAGTATTGAGGATTTCTTTATTTTAATAAGGTCTTGAGCCATTAGAAACTTATCCTTATCCAAAGTTTACATGGAGATGTGGACGGTCTGACATCGTTAAATCGACTGAAAAAGTTGTTCTTATTCGACTGGTAGTCATGTGTTATAAGATGGGTCTAAGTGTGATATATTTCGTGGTTATAAATATCAGCACAAACTCAATATGCCATGACCAAGTAATGGTGTAGGGTATACATAGGAAAAAGAAAATATATGATTTTTCTATATAACATGTCCATCAACTGTTTTAAAAATAAAAATTCTTGTAATCCGAGTGTTGTTTATTAAGAATATTTTGTCGCAAAAGTTTTCAGATTCTTGCAGTGTTTCTATAGGCAAACTACTTTGTACATATTTCACTTCGGGAAAAATGGTCACCTTTTAATATATTTATAACTAAATTGTTAGTATAAAATCTCTTATTCAAACGCATGCTCACGCATTTGTTTCATTAACATTTTGTTCTCTTTCTTGTTATTTATATTTCTCTTTAGCAAAGCTATATATAAGAGATAACAAATTTTGTTAATGTTCACAGCATTTTTGGTAATTGTGACCAAAATGAAATAATAATCGGTCCTAAGGACTACTTACAAGCCTACAAGAAATAAGAATTTAAATCATTAGGATATCGAATCAAATCCTGGTATCGCATCTGTATAAAAGTAGTTATGCTAGTTTTGATAAATAAACTTAGAAATTATAATGCAATTTTAGAAATGCGGGGCAAACGGGAAATGAATTCCCCCATGACGCTCTGCCGAAACCCCTTCGACTACATACTTGGGTTAATTTACTGATAATATAATTTTTGTAATTTTCGAAAGAAATGTATTAAAAATTGTGGTCATTTGAGGAAAATACTTCCCTTAAGGAGCTTCCCTTGCCACTTTTGCTAGAAATATGATACTTAAATTATGGACTTCGGACAAATTCACTGGCCTGGCCAATTCACTATGGCTAGAAACCTAAAATATACAAAACAAGTTGAGTTGAAACATTAAAATTAGGAAACGGAGTTAGTGAATTGATACAGTAAAAAAAGGAACGAAATGAAATGAATTGGAGAATTTGAAACACTACACAATGGGAACGAAATCTTTCATATTATTTCTATTTAAGAGATTTGTTTTAATTTTGTTAATTTCACATTTTAATAATTGTCATTAATATAAAAAATGGTAATGGTCATTACAATTCATAAGATTGCAACAGTAATTAAATCATCAATTATCAACCGCACTCAGCTCATATGGTAGACATTCCCCAGCGGGAAAGGGACGTGTCCCGGACGTGAGCGCATCATTGTCATAGGAACGGTCACTTGGCCGGTTTTTTTGTATAAAAGGACCGGTTACTTTCACATGGACATGCCTAGGAGGGGCGCAACAGCCTTCTGTTACAGGACTGGTCTAAAAGAACATGTCACATAACTAATACCAAAGAACATATTACAGAACAAACGCAAAAGAACATGTCATGAATTTTAAACCCGTCACGTAGTAGGCACTTTAGGAATCGGTTCTCTTTTCACTTATTTCGTGATATGTATTTTCAGAACTGGTTCAGTTTTCAACTATCACGGGAAAGGTCACAATTCTCAACTGACTCCTATTTTCCCGCAGGGTCGCTAAGACTGGAATTTTTAAAATTTATTCGGGTGGTAACCCCACCCTTAACGTAATACCCAAAAATCGTGGATTAAAAATCAGAAGCTAAAAATGTAAGTTACCTGTAGTATAGGCTCATGTACTGATAAGGTACATTTGGGAATATTCGTCAGGAACGTGGTCAAAATAAGAACATAGGATAGTTAAAAAAATCTTGAACAGATTTCGAAAATTTTAAATATGTGTTCCCTTATGTGCTCATTCACAAATAGGGTACTTTATGGATTTTTCTACAAGAATTTATTAAAAATTATCCCAGCCCTTTAGTTACTTCGGTGCAGAGATCTAATGTGATGGGATTTATGAGAATTATTGTCATTAGAGAAAAAAAATAAGAAAATCTCCTCACTACTTTCGCAGCCGAAAACCTTTGGCAACAAATTCGACACTTAGCATTTGTGTTTCCTGCCGTGCGTTGACTGAAGAGATTTTAAAGTTCGTACAAAACAAAGCAAGTAAATTATTTTTAGCTAGACTGATACATTTATTTCGAGCAGACAAAAGATCTCTTCAGAAGCCGTAGTTTTATAAAAGCGATAAAAAAAATATTATATGGCACAATATTTAATTACATTCAATTTCATATTCTTTAGAATTTGCTCTAATATCTTGCTGATCTTATTTGATCTGAAAAATGGTGGATCGATTTAGATACAGCAATATATTTGGGGACTTTATAAGATCTAAATTGATCCGAAAAATGCCAGATCAAATTACATCCAACTGCATTTTTGTGGATTAAGTAAGATCCAAATTTATCCCAAAGATCTCGGATAGAATTGTTTCAGATTAGATATATTCGGAATCTAGATTATAAAAAATTATCAATAATGAAAAAAATTGTTTTAAAACTAAAAATAAAAGAATAAAATGCGAAAAAGAATTATTTGGCAGGGAATTGAAATCGGTCTACCAGAGTTGTATTCGACAAACTATTTTGGTAAAAAACAAAAGGAATTATACGAATTTCTATTTTTAGAAACACACAATTTTAAATTTAACAGAAAATATAAACTACTTCTGAATGTCTGTAAATTCTTTATAGTTTATTTTTTGAATGACTGACTAAAATAGTTAAAAAATGTATTTCTATGTTCAATTTCATTAAAAACAAACTCTACGTATTACTTTTGAAAAAAAAAAACTACAGTCGTTAACGGAAAATATATTGTGAGTGTACGGACTGTTTTTCTTCACTTACTTATTTTACTGAGTGTAAGTGTTATTTAAATCAATTTTTGGGTTCTAAATCTTTTTTTTTTAATTAATAATACTTCGAATCACAAATTATTTCTCAGACGATCAGAAGACTTTTCATAAGATTGACAAACATCAACACATACTCATAATACCCTGTACCACTTATTATAAGTGGTATACGGCATACTCTACTCTTGTTATGTATTAACTGAAAAAAACTCAAGCCATATTATTTTCTGTTAACTGCTTATTAAGCCTGTAGTCATTAGCAGAGGCTGTGCTCGTGTGTGCGTGTGTGTGTGTGTATGGTTGTGTGTACAGCTATGTTTAAATGTATTTGTGTTAGTATTATGTTGGGCAAATAATAAGCCTGGTGTTAACTAGCTAAACTGTTGTAAAAGTCAATGGAAGGAAGATTATATTTTAGATTTTTTAGTCTATGTGTGTGAATGTGCTCCCTTGCTGGTATATTTTTTATTCTGTTCATCGTCAATTTTTTTTTTCATTTTAATTCTTTTTTTTTATGATTGTGAAAGTAAAACATAAAATTTATGATTCGTTATGCGCATTGCAATTGTTGTTATAAATGGGATTCTCTATGCGTACTTGTTCTATGTTCTTTTTTGCTATATTATCTTTACCTTAATAAAGAATGTTTAAACAAAAAATTTACAAAAGAAATTTAAAGTAAAATTGTGAGGTATTTTTTATTATTTTCAAATCTCCGTATTATAAAAAGCTTCATGTTTCAAAATTTACTTCTTTATAACATTTTGAAAAAGTTCCTTTATTATTCCTAATTTTTCTTATTTCAAATATCACTGAAACAATATTGTTCATATTCAGGGTAGCAAAAACTAAATCTCAAACAGTCTTTATCTATTATATATAAATATTTTTGCTATTTTCCTCATCTTTTTGTTTCATGGTTTTTAGTGTTATTTGGATTTTATACATGATTTAGTACTGGAGGGGTCATTATTTATTTTTGCTCCCTTTCGTTTGATTTAAAAACGAAAATAGTTAAAATTTATGAAAAGGAGTCTTTTTCATAATTAAATTTTCCTTTTCGAGTATTACAATGTTTATAATTAAAATACACATACATTTGTATATGAGCATGACAATTTTACATTTTGCAAATAGGGGAGACTTATAAAAATGTTATTACCCCAAATTAGATGCTAACATATGGTATGGTCTTAAGTGTTTTACTGACCCATAAATATGTACATGACTTAATTTATACACATTTTAAAATACACAATTATTTGTTTGTATTTAAAGCTAGATTTAATCTTGTTTAAATATACCTATTTTATTTACGGTAATTACCTAAATATACCTTATTTATACACCCAGAAAACAGTATCAGTTGTGGCCACCGAATTTGTTGCCAATCGAATTCTGGCGGTTACGACAACTGTTTTCATATTAATACATATTTTTAGTTGTAAAAGCCAATATTCAGTTCTTCAATTTAATATTTACATTCCACAGAAATATTATTACATTCCACAAAATTATATTTAAAAAAAAAAATATGTTTTTAGATTTTTCCGGTATCGAACTCGGGCAATCAGATTCATAGTACTTTAATTTTCTTTGATATATTTGCCATTTAAATATTTTAATATTTTATTTTAATTAAAAAAATAATTTTTTAAAAGTTTGCCTTTTCCGGTATTTGAACTCAGAAATTTGGAGTACAGAGGTACCTCTCTACCCACCACACCACAAACACTTACAAATTTTGATGGCTAAATTTAAATTTAAACAATTTGTAAGGAAAACTAATCTAAGTATTATGTTTGTTATCAATACCAATCATTAGTGACGTCTATTGTCAATACAATCCACAATTCGTTTGCTTCTAATGAAACCCTAATTAAATGATTTATTTGATCAGAGTAACCGTACTTTTAGTTACCACTTTTGAATATCGAAAATTCTTTTTGAATTTGATAGATTATACTATATTTCTAATGTATTTACTTAATAAAGGGTTGTTTCCACCGCACACAAATACTAAACGAATTTTATTTTTAAAGGTGATTGCAAATACCAAAAATTGAATAATAGGATTGATTTTTAGTTTCTTTTTCCTTCTTTTAGTTCCCAATACAACATTTTTGCCTTATTAATGAATTTTAGGTTATGCCAAATAAAATTAAATCCTCACAAATAAATGTTAATAGTTTTAATCGATTTGCAACCAATTTTTTTTTAAGTTTTCCAAATAAAATTTAAAAACTAACAAATTATAGTTCATGAACGGCCATTCAAAATGGGAAATTGAGAAAAGAAATTGGAAAAACTTACTTTCTAGCTCAAGAATTAAGAATTGACCAAATTTTTTTAAATATGGCAGGATGAATGTACGAAAAATCATTTAAACAGAGAGAGGATGCACTCACAGAGATAAACTTGTAAGTATAGCAGAAAAAGCCTGTAAAAACTGGATTTCCAAACCTTAATTAGATAAAAAAGCAAAAATAAAACAAAATTTTAATCATATTAAGCTAATTATTTTATTCTTTATTTATGTTAATCATATAATTGCAAATTATATCCTAATACCCTAACCAAGCACTAGCATAAACAGACGTGAGCCACCACCTCGCACTAATAGCCAGCATGCTACCAACTAGCCCACCTGGGCGCTCACATATCAGTTAAAACTTAATTTTCATATATCAGTTAAATATTAATTAGCTAGAAATGACAATTCACCCTTCTAAAATCATCAAATAATTTGGATGAATTGAGCCGATAGCCTATGCAGCTAGTGCTCTTTTATATTTGAATATTAGATTTTGTAATTCATTTATAGATCTAAATAAGTATAATAATAATGGAAATAAATACCCAGCCAGAAAAATACGAACGGCAAAGCATCGGCCCAGTGCTTTTACCGGTGGTGCCAACGTTGGTAGAACGAAAGGTTTTGGAAACTATAGCGCTTTGCCAATTCCAAAATGTTAACACCGGGCTGGGTTTGGCCAATTTATTTTATTTTAAAAACGTTAGGAGAGCACTGGCGAAACAATTAATGAAGTGCATTTGAAATAAAAACATAAGTGCTTTGCCAGCTCCAATTTTGGAATTTTGAGCCTAATTTATATATATTATAATATAATATATTTTTTTAAATTCATATTCGATTTCTTACGTTTTTTATAATTTTTAAATGTTATTTTTTAAAAGAAAAACAAAACTTGAAAGACACATAAAAATTAACAAAGAAGATGTTTGAATTTATAAATTCTATTGTTGATGGTTATTTAAACAATTTTTTGTTTGTATTTATAAAACAGAGGTGTGCAATTGTTTAATAACAAATCAAATTAATTGCTCTAGAATTTGTAATAAAATTAAAATATATAAATAACAAGAGTGTCAAGTAATAAATGTTTTTTTTTAGTACTGGAAAATTATTTTTTGTATTTATTTATACATATTTTAATTTTTAATTTTTTCCCAAGATATACAGTAGTGGTAAAAACATTTGGAACTGAGATCGCATTTTAACTTTCCATTCATTAATTCTATCCAAATCACATTTCGTTTTTAGATTGTTTTTGTTAAAATATAGAAACAAACAAATTCCGTTAAAGTAAAACAATAAAAAATTAATTTTAAAAGATGTATTCAAAATGCTGGTGTTCAAAACATATGCAATTCTTATTACTCTTAAGAGTAACTAACAAATTCTAGGAAATAAAAGTACTCGCATTCCTTTTATTAATTCGTGATTTAGATCTTTGCATTTTAGTAAAAAAGTTATTTTTTATTTATTTATTTATTTATTTATTTAGTAGTATTTAAAATACTTTAATTTACATAATATTTATACTTATACTAAAAGTATTTTAGCTCTTTTACTAGGTATTATTTTTTACAAATTCTACAATATGTCTTTTAAATCTGTTTGGGTTATATTCTGTTTTACATCGTTCGGCAAAGAGTTATAAAGTTGTAATCCTTTGTAGTACAGTGAGCGTTGCATTGTAGTTGTTGGTGCCCTTTGTAGCCTTAAATTATCCATATTCTTCAATTGGTATGGTTGAGCCACTCTAACGTATATTATTTGTTCCTTTAGGTATTCCGGTGCTGCTCCATTTGTTATCTTCTGAATAAACTTTAAGGTATTTAATTCCAGCCGTTGTTTAATATTTAACCATTTTAGTGATTTTAACATAAAATAATATGTGTATACCGATTTCCTTTTAAAATCACACGCATTGCTTTATTTTGGAGCATTTGGAGTCGTTCAATTTGGGTAGTTGTACAGCACGAATATAATATTGTTGACCCAAATTCAAAGTGGGGTTTAACGATCGTGTTATATATGTTTATTGCTGTCAATGTCGATATCTGCTTCCTTAAACGTTTAAAAAAGCCATTTTTTCCCATTTTTTTACAAATATAATCGATATGGCTTTTAAAATTCAAGTTTTTGTCGATTACAAAGCCCAAATACTTAACTTGTTCTACTTTTTCAATTATTTCGTTGTTAATTTTAAAGATTATATTGCTATTAGTGTTTATTTCCATAATTTTTGTTTTTCGATCGTTAAGCTTCAGTTTATTAATTTTTAACAAATAGTTCACATTATCCATGTCTTTTTCAGATGCTCATAACATTGACAGTCCAAGTCCCCTTCAGCAAAAATAAGTGTATCATCTGCATATAAGATTATTTCACATTTGTCTACTACATTGGGCATGTCATTTATGTATATAATAAAAAGTAAGGCTCCCAATATTGATCCCTGTGGCACTCCAAATTCATTATCTATTTTATTAGATTTGACATTATTCAATTTTGTAATTTGCTTTCTATTTGTTAAATATGATTTAAACCATTTTAGTTCAATATCCTGGATACCGTAGTTATATAGTTTTTGCAGTAGTATATTTTTGTCTATAGTTTCAAATGCCGGTTTGAAATCTAAGAATATTGCAATAATTTTTTTATTTCTTTCTATTTTCATTCTATTTGTTATGTAGTTTACTGTTGTTTCACATGAATAATTTTTCCTGAATCCCGATTGATATTTTGATAATAAATATTTTGATTCTAAATAATACTCCAATTGATCTTTTACCACTTTTTCGATAACTTTCTCTTTGGTCTTTGGTGTGTTTATTGGTCTAAATTCTTCACAATTTCTTGTTTTGGCAATCTTCTCAATAGGTGTTACCATCGACTCCTTCCAATTTTCAGGAAATGTTCCAGTTGTTAGTGACTTATTTATTATATCTAGCATGGGTTTTCCTATAATATTCCAGCCATTAAGTATCATTTTACTAGAAACTTTATTATAGTCCGGCTTATTTTTCAAATTTTAACATATTATTCTTGAAATTTAAATTTAGAGTTTATCACAGGTCTTCTGTTTATATATTGCACATTGTTTATATTATCTTTTTTTATTTTAATACTATTAACAAAGTACTTGTTAAAAATTGTTAGGCTGTCAGACCTATTCTTCTTTTTTTAGCATTCAGCTTATTTTGGTACACCGGGCATTCTCTATCCATTGTAGTGTGATTTTCATCCAACCCCAAGTTCAATCTGGTCTTCATTTTTACACAATTAATACATTTATTTAAAATGTCCTTACTGCATTCATTTGATTTGTGGTTACCATGACATTTGAAATATACTTCTTGATTTTGGCACTCTGTTGATTTATGATTAAAACCTCTACATTTAAAACATTGTAATACATCTGTGCCATCAAAGATTCAACATTTTTCCCATCCAATGTTCACTTTTTGTGCATTCATTACTTTTATATATGATTCATGGTATATCTTAACTTTCGCGCTAAATATTGTTTGATTATTTCTTTTGTGTTCAAATAATTTTATTACCGCCAATTCGCTGTTATTAAGAATATCGTTTTCTTTTTTTTAATTTTTCAATAATTTCATTTTCAGTCATTTTAAACGTCATGCCCGTTACTTTAATTTTCATTTCTGCTTGGTTTGGTACTTTAATTTCATATATTTCGCTCATTTCATTTTGTAAAGCCTCTTTTTTCCTCGTTACTTTCACTTTGAATTACCACGGATACATTTTTCCTTTGCTCAACATTTATAATTTTAAAATTTGTTGGGTTCACTTTGTCATTTAAGTCTTCTTTAGTTTTCTTAACATCCTGTTTTTCTTTGGGTTTCATAATAAGGGGATTTTGTTTATTTTTATCTGGTAACCCTGTTTTACTTTTTACATCTGAAAATGATAGCTTACTTGTTTTGACATTCGTTTCTGTTATAACCTTTTTTATTTCATTACACAGCTTTTTATTCTTTTCTTCGATTGTGTTACACATTTCTTTATGTTTGCGTGAGGGCAAAATATGCAAATAAAAGAAAAAAATACAATTTTGAATTGTTTAGAAAAAGATCTCAGATTTTATTAAAATTTTTATATATTACCGTCGGTGACGATGAGCACAATAGGTATCCAAAAAACGAATGAATATCTCAAAAAAGGAAACAACTTATCTATAGTGATGAGCAACAATGTTTAATACCCGTTAACGGTTTTACTCGCTAGAATCTGTGTAAAAACTCCCAACAAAGTTGTACAAAAAGGGAAGTAATATTTAGATTCTAACAGAGCATTAACCCACCAAAGGCAAAGGTGCCGAAAAATACTCGGACACAAAATTAATGATTTGTAATTAAACATTGCCGGCCACCTTGCAACATCCAGGTGTGTTGCAAACCAAATCTTAAAGTTATCCTTAAACTAACAAGAGGTATAGTTCAGTTTATAAATAAAAGAATGTGAGCTTGATTTCAAATATTTTTTTTTCCAAATAACACTTACAACTAATTTGGCCAGTAGGGACCACGCAGAAAATTTATATATAAATGTTTATTTAAAAGCTATGTTAAGTGGGTCAGTAGGGACCCCGTAGACTTTAAAATTACGAAAATTTTAATAAGTATTTTGTGTATGTGGGCCAGTAGGGACCCCGTAGAAATAAAAAAGTATAGTGGGTCAGGAAGGACCCCGAAGCGGCCTGTAAAGACCGATTACATAAATAGCGTGATAATTAAAGTTAATTAGTCAGAATGACCAGTTTTGTGATCGGTCGCTTTACAACCCCGTTTAAAGTACGTATATCCGCAACCCTTACATGTCCATCGCTTCCAGGATAAACTTTAATGACCCTGCCTAACCGCCACGATGTCGGAGGTAACTGCTCGTGTCTAACTACGACCAAGTCGTTTACCTGAGGGTCGCGTTGCGGATTTTGCCATTTATACAAAGCTCGTTAAATACTCTTCTTTCCAGCTCGTTAAATACTCTTCTTTCCATCGACGGCAGAAGAGTTGAGCAAGTGCCTTCATTTTCCGAAATCGATTAACTAAACTCAAAGTGGGGTCGTGTATCGCAGGCTCAGAAGGGGCCAGAATTGAAGAACCAATCAAAAAATGACCAGGAGTCAGGGCTACCGGTTCCTGAGGATTGTCTGTCATAGGACAAAGAGGGCGCGAATTCAAGCAAGCTTCAATTCGGGGAAGAACCGTAGAGAATTCCTCAAATGTATATTTAAAAGCTTGTGCCTCTTTCCTAAAATGTAGTTTGAAACTCTTTACACCGGCTTCCCAAAGACCGCCCATATGAGGAGCCCCAGCTGGGATAAAACGCCACGACAGACCCTGTACGTTGTACGCCGAACACAACGTCGATTGGCTTTCTTTTATAAAAGCCTTAAAATCTCTTTCTATTTCGCGCGAAGCGCCGACAAAATTTGTTCCGTTGTCAGAAAATATGGTATTTGGACAACCTCGAAATAAATCTGTGAAAAGCTGCTAAAAAAGAAGCAGTAGACAAGTCAGAAGTTGCCTCTAAATGAATCGCTTTCGTAGAAAAGCAAACGAAAACACAAACGTAGCCTTTAGTTATCTTACAAGCCCTTCCAGTGAAACTCTTGATATCAAAGGGGCCTGCGAAGTCAACACCAGTAGTAGTGAATGGCCTATCGATAGTGCTTCGTTCAGGAGGAAGAGCTGCCATAATCTGAGCACAAGATCTTTTCCGGTCAATAATGCACCGTTTGCAACGACTGATGACTCCACGAATTTTAGACTTTAATCGTGGGATCCAATATTCAATGCGAAGTATTCGCAAAATTAACTGATTTCCACCGTGAATGGAAATCAAATGAGTATATTCCGTTAAAAGTAGCGTAAATCTACTGGAATATGGCAAAGTTATAGGATGCCTCTCTGTGTATGATAGACACGGCGATTTAGCTAAACGACCATTCATTCTAATGACGCCATCCTTATCAAGAAAAGGATTTAAAGGTATAAGCGAACTTTTCGAACATAAAGGTTTTTTCTCCAAGAGACATTTATATTCATCAGCGAAATAGTATTTTTGAGCGACAATGGCCAAACGCAATTTGGTTCTTTTCACCTCAAGACTAGAAAGCGTTTGATCAACATACTGATTTCGACCTGATTTATGAGCTGGGTGAATATTATAAATGAAGCGCAAAACATACGAGAGAACACGAAGTGCTCGATCAAGACTCGAATAATTCGTAAGAATATCCTCATATACGTCGACTCCTCCGGAGTCCGTAAAAAACGAAGCATGAGTTCGAACAACCCGACACTCAATGTCTGTAGTAAGGCAAGAAAGATCAGATATATTCCACTTAGCCCTGTCTTGTCGAAGCCATTGTGGACCATGCCACCAAAGTTCACTAATCGCCAGCTCAGAGGGAGAAGTTCCCCGACTACCTAAATCTGCAGGATTGTCCCCAGATCGGACATGGTACCAATTATGGTTTCCAACGTTTTCCTGAATACGACAAACTCTATTCACAACAAAAGTGGTCCAAGAACAAGGTGCCTTTTTTAACCAGGAAAGGACTATAGTAGAATCAGTCCAACAATAAATCTGATTAACTTTATTATCAATTTCACTTACCACTGTTTTCAAAAGTTCAGATGCCAATACTGCACCGCAAAGTTCAAGTCGCGGTAATGAAATTGATTTAATAGGAGCCACTTTAGTCCTCGCCGAAAGCAAATGTGTCTGAACTTCTCCGGTAGAGGTCTCAATACGAATATAAATCACCCCAGCGTATGCCTTTTTCGAGGCATCAGAAAAGACATGAAGTTCGACCGAAGTTTCTGGAGTAAAATGAACCCATCGTGGAATCTGTATAGTATTAACTTCATGATAGGAAGCAACAAATTTCTACCACTCTTTTCAGTAGCGAGCGGAAGCAAATCATCCCAATTGATATTATCCAGCCAAATTTTTTGCATAATAATTTTCGCGACAACAATAACAGGACCCAACCAACCAACAGGATCGAACAATTTCGCTATCGTAGATAAAACTTCCCTCTTTGTATAACCTGACCTATGTCCCATAGGAGTCACATTAAAATAAAAAGAGTCCAATCGAGCGTTCCATTGGATTCCCAAAGTCTTTGAGCTACTATACTCCACAAACGTCAATAATTTAGCGTCAACTAAATGTTCCGAAGGGAGACCGTTTAAAATCATACGTTCGTTTGAAGTCCATTTTCTAAGTTAAAACTTTGCAGAAGACAAGGCCGCTATCAGCTGGTCACGAGCGATCAAAGCAGTAGAAACATCGTGAGTTTCCGTCAAAACGTCGTCAACGTACATACACTTTCGAAGAATGTGTGATGCCAGAGGAAACTCAGCTTCAGAATCGTCCGCTAACTGTAATAAAGTCCGAATCGCAAGATATGGAGCGCAATTGACACCAAAGGTCACAGTCTGTAACTCATATTCCCTAACGTCCTCCGATGGAGAATTTCGAAAAAAAATACGCTGAAATGGGGTATGAGAAGAATCGACCAAAATTTGCCTATACATCTGGGTAATATCACAATTAAAAACAAATCTAAAAAGGCGCCACCGAAGAATCAAGAGGACCAAGTCTGCCTGTAAAGTAGGCCCAACATATAAGCAATCGTTAAGACAATTCCCATAGGAAGTCTTATTTGAAGCGTTGAAGACAACCCGCAACTTTGTAGTTTTCCTTTCAGGTTTAATAACGGGGTGATGAGGCAAATAACAAGACAAATTAGGATTAAAAATAGGGTTCGAAACAGGTTTCATGTGACCGAGATCTAAATATTCCCTAACGACGTTGCCATACACCTCCTTAATCTCAGGTTTTCGCTGAAGGGAAGATTCGGTCCTAAGATACTGTGCCAAGACACTTAACCTAGACGATCCTAACGAAAGAGTTTTAGGAAATTCGGGTTTAAAAGGCAGAGTCACAATATATCTACCATCAGGGGAGCGACGACTAGTCGCTTTGTAATTTTCCTCACAATATTTGTCAAAAACAGATAAATTTTTCGTTTTGGGAGCCTCCTCAAGTTCCCAGAAACGAAGAAGATTTTTATTAAGATTATCTTCTTCTGAGAAGTCTACATGAGTAGAATAGACTTGAACTCGAGGTTGCACTAGTGGACCAGAAATGATCCAGCCGAAAACCGTGTTCTGAGCTATCAAAGAACCCAAGATATCCCGAGGAAAGTCTTTTACGATAATTCTAGGATACAGTTCAGAACCGAGCAAAAGATCGACAGGTCGACTGTCATAGAAATTAGTATCAGCCAAACGAAGATTTGGCAAAATTTCCCTTATATTTGAAGGTACTTTAAAAGACGGAATATTCCCAGAAATATTGTTCAACACAAGAAGTAAGGCCTCTAATGAAAAAGCGGAATCAATAGGAGAGCAAACTTTTACTGAACAAAGTTTTTTCGACGAAGTCGAGATTAATTCCACACCTAAAACGCCGACCTTCGTAGAAAGCGTCGGAAGTTTCAAACGATTCGCTAAACGTTCCGAAATGAACGAAGTTTTGGAGGCGGGATCAATAAGTGCGCGGGCAGGGTACGTAATACCCTGGTGAACAATGTTAACCATAGCCGTCCCTAAAAGCACGTTTCTATTTACAGAAGCATGAAATACCTGTCTATTAAGAGGCAATGCGGAATTACCGCCATTAGAAGTGGACTCTATATTTGGATCAACTGATGCCAGATTGGGAAGACGAGGAGCTGTACCCGAACCAGCAGCCGAATTAGAAGAAGTATTCTTCAGAGTTGATGCCTCACCAGCAGCGGAATCGCGATGCAACAGAGTGTGATGCCGTTTATTACACTTTGAACAACTATGAATGCTGTTGCAATCTTTAGCTTCATGTGTCCTTGAGAGGCAATTGACACAACAATGAAATTTCTTTACATTCGAATACCTATCAGCAACCGATGAACTTTTAAATCGAGGGCAAGAGCGCAAAAAATGCACCTGATTTTTACACAAAACGCATGAAGTGTTTGTAGAAGATGAAGCCGCAGTATGATGGTATTTCATCTTTAATTCAGCGGACCTTTTCGAATGATGTGAACCCCTAAGATCACGAGAGCACTCTAAAGTGTCGATCCTTTCTGTCAGAAAGCGGTCTAAATCACTCCAGAGGGACAACGCCTTTTTATCCTTAACGGACTGCTCCCAAAGATTAACGGTGATCGCAGGTAACCGCTGAATACACATAAAAACGATCATATGCGAACTTAAATCCCCGGTCGCGGAAATGTCCAAAGCAGACAAGGCAGAAAGACAACCGTTTATACCGCGTTGTAAAGTTTTTAAACCCTCATCCGTTTCCTTGTCAAGGAACGGAAGATCGAAAAGCATAATGAGCTGGTGGTTCAACAGTCGACGTAAATTCTCGTATTTGTCTGTTAAACTTTTCCAGGCAATATCGAAACCTTTATTCGTAAGCGGCGCTTTTGAAACAATTTCCCGCGCATCGCCACTTGTTTTCTCCAAAAGAGCAAACAATCGCACAATTGGACTAAGACGCGAGTTATTAATGTAAACCGCTGTAAAAAGATCGCGAAAAGTGGGCCAAGAAATAACTTTACTGTCAAAAACAGGTATATTGCACGGCGGAATGTTGAAATTGTGGCAAAAATCATCAGAGTTGACCGGTAAAACCGGAGACTGATTGCGGATGGTATCAGCGTTTCGCGGTTCAAAATTATACAATTTTTCGTTAATAGCAGCTAAGCAGTTGACGTACGCATTAAAAGTCGCGTCGTATTTCGCCTCAGCTGCGTCTACATCAGCTGGTTCAGCGCTATCCACATTTTCCAAAAAACTTAAACACGATTTATAAGACAATTTAACGCTTTCCCACAGAACACTTAGTTCCTTTCCGCGTATTTCGAGCGTAAATACCGTGTGTACATTCTCGCGAAGTTCATAAAATTTGGATTCGAATTTTATAAGAGCATCGGACTCTCTAATAAAAATATCCAAAGCGTTATCAGACATTTTATTATAAGTTTATAAAAAAATAATTAAGATCCGAAAAAGTGCAAAAAAATTCGAAAAAGTTCGAAAAAACCCGAAGAAATCCAAAAAGATAAGAAAATTTACTAAGAAAATCAAAGATTTTTCAAATTTTCAAAGAGTAATATAAAAGAATTCGAAAATATATAAAAATCAAAAATTTCCGAAAACCCACGAAAAAATCCAAAAAAAAATCGAAAATTTACGAAGAATATTAAAGTACTTTTAAAATTTCGCAATGAATTTGACCAAAAATCCGAAACAAATAATCCCAAAATTTTTTGAAATTAAGAAACACAAACTCTATACGTCGCGACTAAAACGGACAGTAGGGTGCTTATACGCAGTTTATTAAAGCAATAACAACAACGAAGCTGTAATGTTAAATTGTTTGTAAACAACACAGTTTGTATGTTTGTATATTAAAATTAAAGGAATAGCACAAAGAGAATAGAAAAAAAATAAAAACCACTTGTATATATGTAAGTATGTATATTACAAATTATTAGGAAAAAAAATCACTTTTAACCAACCCTACGGCTTTTTGCAAAAAATCAAAAATTAAACTTTATTATATATTTATGCCTTTTTTTTTTTTGGTAATGAAACACAATTATTTTTATAAATTTTTAGGGAAAAAATAATAATGTCCGTCCGTGTAAATAAACTCACGACACCAAAGAGAATTTAATAAAAACAATTGTTGTAAAGCAATAAAAATAAGGGTTGTTAAGCGATCTCAAAACAACATTAACCAAGGTATCAAAAGAAAAATTTCTTAATTTTATTAAATTAATTTTATTAAATGAATAAATTTAATATACTTATATATGCACTAAACCTTTTTTTTATTTTTTAACACTAAAAAGCTCACATATAACTGAACTATACTCACCTTGTATTAAATAAAATAATTTGATGAATATAAAATTTTGTTATAGTTGTTTCCAAAGCACCAAGATGGAGGCTGCGGGAAAATTAAAATGTTGTATAAATTAATTTGTCGTTCCAGACTTTTAAAAACAATATCCGGCTCGAAGGATCAAAATGTTTGCGTGAGGGCAAAATATGCAAATAAAAGAAAAAAATACAATTTTGAATTGTTTAGAAAAAGATCTCAGATTTTATTAAAATTTTTATATATTACCGTCGGTGACGATGAGCACAATAGGTATCCAAAAAACGAATGAATATCTCAAAAAAGGAGACAACTTATCTAAAGTGATGAGCAACAATGTTTAATACCCGTTAACGGTTTTACTCGCTAGAATCTGTGTAAAAACTCCCAACAAAGTTGTACAAAAAGGGAAGTAATATTTAGATTCTAACAGAGCATTAACCCACCAAAGGCAAAGGTGCCGAAAAATACTCGGACACAAAATTAATGATTTGTAATTAAACACTTTAGTTTTATTTTCGTGTTCATTTATAGTTCCGTATAATTTTTTAATTTCTTTTACATTTGAATCACACGAATTTTGCGCTTCATCTATTTTCTTAAGCCTTGCTCCATATCTTCTCTCAATTACTTTGAGAAGATGTTCAATTTCATTTTCTTTTAGTGCCGCTTTGAATTCGCCTTTGTACTCGGCCAAGTTTTCTTTGTTTTTGTTTACACTTTCCAGTATTTCACCAAGTGCCAAATCCACATTATGTATGTATTGAAGGCAATCATCACATAAAAAACGCGAGTAATTATCCAACCCCGAACGTTTATTTGCGCCATGAAAAACTTTTTTGCAAATTCCTTCACACATTATACCTGTCTCTCCACGTATGGCGGTTTTACAATGATGACAATCAGCCATCTTTGTAAATTTTGATTTTAATATTTCATTTTTGTATTTAAAAGTTTTATATTTAAAAAAAAAAACAAATTTTTATCTCCACACACCGAAAAACACCTTATTAATGGGTTTATAATAGTCCTGTCTATTGTTTTAACCGATTAATATTTTATTTTAAATTTTTATCAGAGCTTTTAGAAATTTCATTTCGCTTGTTCGCTTGTTATTTTTTTGTTAGATCATAATTATTTTGCTATAAGATTTTTAATAAGATATTGGAAGCATTAATATCGTAAGAATTTCTTTTGTGAAAAATGGCAGGAAACAAATACAATTCTGATTTCAAGATCAAAATTTTAAATGACTTTTAAAATGGACTTCTCAAAAACACATTTCTTTAAAATGTTCTGTTCCGCAATCAACAATTTGCCGCATTGTTAATAGTGGTAACATCCATACAACTCACAAAGGAGGGAGATCCCATACTACTACTGATAGAAAAGACAGAAAAATTTAAAACTGAACTTTCCATAGATGCCAGTCTTTTCACCATTAAAAGAAGAGCCCAAGATTATGGTCTTAGAAGTTTTATATGCACAAAAAAACCCTTTATGACGGAAAAAATAGAACACATCGGCTTAACTTTGCCAGCACCCATTTAAATTGGACTCTCAGCCTCCGGGGTTCAGATGGAAGAGCCTACGTTTGATGACTACGAGGCGAAAAGTTTAATCCCAGATACACAATAGCCACAGTGAGGCACGGAGGTGGAAACATTATGGTGTGGGGTATTTTTCGGGATATTTGTTTGGCCCAATTCACCGTATTATTAAAACAATCAAGGGCACAATATGTATAGAGACCTTTTAAACTCAGATATGCTTACATATGCTGAATGGGAAATGCCACTTTTATGGACATGGATAACGACCCTAAACATACGGCAGGGGTTGTAAAAGTATGGTTGGAGGAAAATAATATTAGTATCGTGTCGTAAACGCCACAATCTTGCAATCTCAACCCGATTGAGAATATGTGCTTGATTGCAAAACGGAATATTGGTAATAAACCATCCGAAATGGTGATGAACTCTTCGTCGAGTTGAAAAAGCAGTGGAATGAAATTCCCGAAGATTATATTAAAAAGCTCATAGCCTCAATGCTAAAAAGATGTTCTGAAGTAATAAAAAATAACGGTTATGCTACAAAATATTGAATATTGAAATCAATTGTTGGATTTGTATAATAATTTCTTTAAGAGTTGCATTTTGAACACTTGCATTTAGACTAATTTTTTAAACTTAATTTTTTATTATGGTAAATTTATGAATATTCTTTTTTGTTTTTCTAAAATAATATTCAATAACTAAATATAATAAAAAAATTAAAAAACCGTATGCTGGAAGTCATTGTTAAAAAAATATAGAATTAGGCAAAGTGTGATTTCAGTTGCAAATGTTTTGAACACCACTGTATATTTTTATAAAATTTGACAAAAATAATTTTACCAATATTTAAAATTAATCAATAAGCGTTTCTGGAAATCCCATATCATATCTGATATATCCAGTATTAACTTTAATCGACCTGTGTATTTTGCATACAAAGATTAAAAAATGTAAACTTTCTTTATCGGTTTTCCGAATAATGACATTTAGCTTTGGCACAAAACATTAATAAGCTGACGATATGTATACATTTTCCACATTGTTGATAACGTATGAGTGTTATTAATTACATATTCATTCTAACACCATGTAGCCTTTTTATTTAATAAATATGAAAATATTTGACTGTTATTATTTCAATTAATTTATTGAATTACAACCATTGATTAAAGTTAAGTGCTATAGATTTAGAGCATTTAATACTACTGAAAGCAATGCAATAACTATTATTTTAAACAATTATACATAGTTTTAAAAAAAATAATTAAATCAAATTTTTATTTTATAATTTGATAGAAAATAATATTTGTTGCTAAGACATGATTTATTTTACCTTTGGCTATAGTATTTATATTGCTTAAAGTGTAATACATGGAAATGTGCCAACATAATTTTTGATGCACTTATAAAAACTCGATAAACAATCATATTTGCCAATATCTTATTTAGTATTGATTTAATAAAATATATGTGCCAGACGTAATAGAAAAATATAATTCAAGGCTATGAAATATAATACAAATTTCTTGTTGCAATACTTTTGTATTTTTTTATATACATATATAAACTGTCACACTGTTGTCGTTTTTATATGTTTCGAATTACTGTTATTGGGTCATGTATTATTAGGCCTCAGCTTAGTTATGGGATTTATTAATGAATTTATATAATTTCGTTAAATATTCCATATTTTGTTTTTGATATTGAAAAAATTTATTTTTTCCTAAATCTACCTTAATTCGCTAATATAATGTGAAAGACAAAATTAATATATTGAGATATAGGCAGAGCATTTAATAACTTCTCGATTAGAGTATTAAACAAAACAATAAGGAAACTGATTTTATAAATAATTTAAAGCTATTCTTTGATGTGTAGAATTCTATATGTGGTTTTAGTAATTTCTGTAAATTTATGTTAATGGCATTTAAGTGAATGAAATCCTTAGTTAAGGTACTATTAAGAGAAAAATTGGTACGATGAGGTGAAATATTTAAGACGTTGGTGTATCTTCAATTTCTTGGTGGTAATTAAAGAAAGAAAATCAGGGCAGACCTAGAAATAAATAGCTTGATAGACAAGGTAATGATTCAACATAATTAAATTATCTAAGAGCAAATTTAATATAAACTCGTTGTACCATTTTTAAACGAGAGATTCGAATTTTACAATGGGGGATCCAAATGATTGCTGCATATTCCAGCTCTGACCTAATGAAATCATTATAAATTAACCGTTATGTATATGGATCCAAAAATACAGAACAATTTCTTTTCAAAAACGCTAACATTTTATAAGCTTTCGGAACAATATATTCAATATGCGGTATAAACGACAGGGAAGAATCAAAAGTACAATTTCCTATCCTAAATACAGACTGAGTAGGATTAATGGATCTACTAAATAAAAAATATGTAAACATTTAGTTGCAGGTTAACATTTAACTGCAGATTAATCAAAGTACACCACGCAAAAAGGTTGTCCAATTCAATTTGTAAATCAAAAACATTACGCAATGACTCAGTTTCAATAAATATTTTCAAATCATCAGCATATGTAAGAAATTTGGATTCAACAAAGCAGGACCATATCAGCTTATTTGGTTATAAAATTAAAAATAACCCCTGGGCACCGTGAACATCCTTTAATGTTGGTTATCCACTTTTTTTCAATCAGCTGAGCTTACACCAGCGGTCGGCAGAAATAGGGAATATGAATGTATTGGTGTTTTACACCGTAAGAAATTACTTTATCTTCCAGAATAGAATATCCGTATTCATTGAATTAAAATAGTTCATGTTTTTAAAGAATATTTAAAGAAAATAAAAATAATTTTTCCCACTCAACGTTCCACATTTCTAATTTAAAATGCAAACGAAAAACAAAATAAATACCTACAATAAAATAAATACCTATAATAAAAAAAAGCAAATTTTTAGAGTGTACTTAACTTCTTCAACAAAGTGGCATATAATTGCTCTGTTAAAAGTTAGCATGCTACTAAATGAAATAATTCTATTTTTTGTGCTCTTAGCTGCGAGACTTTTTGACATTCGTGTTGTGTACGTGCAAGAAGCCGATTGTGTTCGGCATCTGTGTGATATGATTGCCGATCACTGGCTTGCACTCACAATTATTCCATGTATTTTTCGTACAATATACAAATATTACAAAACATTCGTATATTACAAATTTCATTAATTTATAAATTTTGTAAATAATACAATGATATCGTTAATTATTTTTAGTATAAAATTATAATATCACAAAATTTTCGTACTCCTCAGCTGATGGTAATAAGTTTACAAATTTCGTTTTGTTTTTGCACAAAATTATTTTGCGTTTTAACAAAATATTAATATTTTTATAAATATGTTTAGTATTTTTATGAAATTTCGTAAATTATAGAAATACAAATTTGCTACTATTTGCGATGTCATTTGTATATATTAACAAATTTTTCGTAATGTCAAAATAATCAAATCTTTGGAAAAGTGAAGCACAGTTTCTGTGTATTTTACCTATGGATAATTATGAGTGTATTACTTGTTGTAATTTTTATTAATTTTTATAAATAATAACCAGATGTGAGTGCCAATGTTATCAACTCTAATATAAAATTTGACATGCCATTTTCTGAAAAGTAGCTTTTTTATGTATTGCCAGTTAGTTAAATTTATACTAATTTCCAACACTACAAATAAGCACATAACCACATAATCTGTAAACAAGGGTATAGGTTGCGCAAAGTTGGTTATTTTATTTTAATGTATTTTGTTGTTTTTTATATAAACATTTAATCACACAACCTGATAACCAGCCTACCGTGATGAACAACCTTAATAATTTCTTAAAACTTTAGAAATGCAAGACAACTTGGAAATTGGTTCTCGTAAGAATTTTAGCTTCAAAAGTAGTCGAATTGTATGCCAATTGGGCTAGGCCGCGGGAACCTAACATAAACCAGGACAAAACTGAAATATGCCTTTTCACTCGGAAGACGAGTATTATTAATTATGATGGCCCTCATTTCCTAGGCAAAACCATTTGCGTCTCGACCCATCAGATCCATCTTGGCTTATGCGGCAGTGTTATTGTGGACATCATCGAAAAAAAGTGAAATATTAAGCTACTTCAGAAAATACAGCGCCTATGTTGCGTAGGCATCATCGATAGAAGCTATTGAGAATGATTCCCTATTGGCTATGCTACCATTGAATGCAAGTGGTGAATGGATTTTTCGCTGTAGCAAGACTAACCACCGGAAGATTTAGGACGAAATACGATCTTCAAGACGTAAAAAACTGAAACTCACAATAAACGAAGCCCGAGAAGAGAAGGTACCTTTTTGGGAGATAAATGAGGCATTCACTTCTATACAGATGGTTCGAAAATCGATGGAAAGTATAGCTGACATCTTTCTATTCGGGTGAAGATAATGACAATCACGGAATTCATTAAATTTATTAATATATTGTGTCACCGGATATACAAGCATCTTTAAGGATATCCAAGCGACTATCTAGGCAATCTCTTCCAACCCTGTAAGATGAGTCACTAGCCTGGGGTGCAAGGTACGAAACCAATAACTTATCAATCAGGTATGGTGTTGATACTATATGTGTTTCGAGGTATTGTCACATCATGGGTGCAATCAGTTTCGGGAACTCGAAACCTTTTCAGATTTTTACGGCTGATCTACGTGAATGGACTTCTTTACTATAAACCATAATCTAACTAATATTTTGAGTAATTAACAGTAACAAAAATTTCATTGCGAAATTTTGTTAAACTTTATAATACACAGAAAAAGGTATCACAAAATTTTAAGTATTGAAAAATATTTATTAAAATACAAATTCGATTTCTAACAATTTATTGTTGGAAAATTGTTATTTATAAATTGTTATTGTTATTGTTCACATATTTAAAAGTTCTTTAAAAATAAAAAGTTACACAAAATAACAAGAATTTATTTGTATTTACAAATTCCACTGTTAGTGCTTATGAAAAAATTATTTATATTTACAGAATTTTGTATTTTTTTCTGTGTAGAATTCAGGAAGTTATGTCATAATATTATTTTCAATTCGTAGAACACAACAACATCCACATCATTAACCCTTAAAATAAACACAATTTTCCCTTTAGATAACATTTGTAATACGATTTAGCCGAATTTTTAGGATGTAGATTATCTTTAAACTCAGTTTCTCGCTGTTTGTAACTAGAATACTGATTTTGAAATTTGGTTTATTTTATATTATTTCAATGAAGACCAAATTCTATGCAAAGTTGTTCCGACAAATTTATGTTAATAAACTTGGAAATGGCTGTGAAAATTCGTTTTCGGTCTAACTAAACCAAGTTTAACCGACATCCCAAAAACTCGCCCTTAATTCGTATTAGGAGGTAATGGCACACCCATTTCATACAAATATTTGCAATACTCCACAGAAACATTTAAGTTTCACCCAATAGCATTTTTAATACACTTCTTTAAATACAGAGTGAAACACTGGAATTTAAAGAAATTTAGAGCCTGTAAAATTAAGAAATTTTAGACTTGATCTTTTAAAAACTTATATTTCTTTATTTTGCTAACGATTTTTTATTTTTGTATAGAATAATGTATTGTGCAAAATTTCTTCAAACCAATTTTTTTTTACGTAAAAACCAATTAACTATGCTTTAACAAAAGATCTTCGAAACAAGTAACTCAAACACTATTTTTAAGTAAAGGATAATAAAATATGTATATGGTCATATATGAACTTTGAATGTTCCTGTATGATAACGTATGTTTATGAATAATCATATATTATCCAATGTATGGTACTGCATGTTTATATATAATTCGATATTTTCCATACACATATTTTTCCAGAAGCATAAAAAATTTATTAAGAAGTCTTCCAGTACGCTGTCCCAACATCATTCGTACTAGAAGGTATTATTGTATTTTATTATTTATTTGCTTGATTGACAGTTAACACCATGTTGGCAAATTTTCTTTTATCGAAAGGAAATTTCAAAAAACTATTTTTAATTTGTTGTAAAAATATAGCAGGCAAACTACACGTACCTACTGCACAGAGTTCAAGGGTAAGTAACACTGATTTAATATATCCGATCACATACTCGTGCATTACTTCAACCATTACACTTTAAGAAAGAAAGAATGAACAAATGAATAAAAGAAGCACTATGAAGTCAGGTCTATCATTATAACACACGTACTAAAATCTTAAACTAAATTCACTATGAAGCAATGTTTTTACATGTATTAAAGAGAAGGATGTATAGTGTGATATATGAAGAAGTATGTGTGTATGTGTACGTGTGATAGTACATATGTGAACTTATCTTATAAACATGATTGATTGTTTACATTTTTACAAGTATACAGTAGCGAGTGTGTGTGTGTATGTGTGAAATAAACTAACCAATTACAATTAAATACGTAGACTAACAACACTAAAGGCGGAAGTATGGAAACTTGACACTTATAAGTACCCCCGTCACGTTCGGTGACATGTTGAAATAAAATTTTCTAAATATTTAGTTTTTAAGATTCTAACGAGTGTCTTGGATTACCGCTATAACTATGCAAGATGTTTTAAGGTAATAAATAACAGTTCGTTGCCTTTTTGACGCAACTTTTAAGAAAATTTTGTTATGTTATTTTTTCTTTTGTTGTTGAAGGTAAAAACGAAAACATATAGTAAAAATACAAAAAAAAAAAAATAGAACAAATTAATAACTTTAGAAAAAGTGTGCACTTGATGAAATAATAAGAAAATTCTTTTAACTTAGTATAAAATATTTTTCAGTTAGAACGTGCTTTTACCTGCAGAAGCATACACTTAAAGCATAAGAACTTGCAAGGAAGGTATCCCCGTAGATCATATATAGAATAAGATATGTTATGGAGGACAGAGAAAAAAATGGGCACGGAATTTGTTAGCAACACAATCTGCTGTCTGGAGGTAAAAAGGAAGGGTAAAAATATAAATTTTATTTTATGGGAACATATCTTAAATTAATGAAATTAAAATTAATTTGTATATAGAGATAAAGTACTTCAGAAAGAAAAAGTATATATCTACGATCTCTATGGTTTAGTTCAAAGGGAAAAGGCTTTGGGAAAATCGTTAATAGCCCAAATTAGTAAGAATATCGAAAAAGTCAAGACTTCCTTTTATAAAGACAAGCGACACTCACGAAATCTGTTTTTACTAATTAATATGTTGATTTCTTTGAAAACGGAACAAAAGAAATATGAAAGTTATTGAAAAATTGAGGGCTTAAAATATGGCAGCGCTGTAATTGCATGAGATGACAAACAGAACTGTTGTTGCCAGCCATCTGATGAAGAGTTTGTAAAATTTTTGAAGATTTTAGTCCATAGCCCTGTTATGGTATTTTCCTTCGGTAAGGTTAAGTGCTATGGAAATACCGAAGGAGGGCGTTGCAATGTAAATATAAGAGATAGAAAACTCATACATATTATTTTTCTAAGTTTATATTGCAGTCGCTAGGAATCGAACTTGCAACGTTCTGTGTAACAGTCCAACGTGTTAACCATTACACCACAGCGACAACATATAAATATATTTGGTAACTGTAACTCATAACTTTTCCATATAAAATATCCTAAAGTTAGCGTGATTTTCCATATATTGTATACCACTGGATAGGCCTTTCAAATGATTTTCCTTTGATACCGAATTTTTATGGAAGAAACATAAACTTTCTTAAACATAGTTTTCTCCCCTTGTGATACTTTCCATGTCAGTTCAAAGCAAATGATTAATTTGCAGAAATACTAATGTCTGAAGATATTTGATTTTAGTTATTATTTCCACTTATTTTACTAAAACCCTAAGAGAATATGTATACGTCTGCATTTATACGAGGTCTGTCTTTAAAAAGCAGAACTTATTCCAAATTCATAAAATGAAATCATAAACCTACCGATTATCAATATGGAGAAACTAGGCTTTCCGTGCAATGTCACATATTGCCGCAAGATCCTATGGATTTGTCGCAGCTTGTGGCGGCTTTAGTTTTACTCTTGCAACTTGAAATATAAGTTTAAAAATTATGTAAGTCTTGTAACATTATAAACTGCGAATGTAAAAGCTACAATTTTTTTAAATTATTAGAAATCCGGTTTTAGGTTTTGTTTCAGCCAGGAAATGTGCCTACTCAGGTCGTGTTTTTCTGAAAATAACCCGACATTCTTCCCGTTGTCTAGTAAGTATAACAAATACATTTTTTAGGGTTTAGTATATTCACATCTTGAGCCAAGACTACTGCTCTCATATTCCGGGTCTTAAACATGAACATTAAAGAATAGGAAATTCTAATGGGCGACGATTTCGAGTGCAGGATTACTAAGGCTCACCATGGGTAAGTAAGTAGATCAGTAGCCTCTCAATGAGGCCTTTTGTCCTTACACCGGAGTGGCCAGCCTAATTATGAAATATATCGCTGTTGTGAGGTGGCCTTAGTAATGCAAAAAACTCCAAGGTTATGCTGCTTGGGCATTAGCCGCACAATTATATCGAGTTCTACCAGGGCAATTGATACAATACTCTCCAGTTAAGTACACTCAGAATATTTCGTAGTTTACTGTCTAAAATTAAAAAAAAATCCGTTCCATTTAAAAATAGAGAAACATACATTTATTTTTCAAAGAAATTTCTATATTAACTTTTTTACACATTTGTTCGAAATGATATATTATCAATTGCCGATTTTTCTCCAAGTCAGGGTGATGGTACTAGGTCAGTATAGTAAAACCTTCAAAGGGTTTGGCGTTCATATGTGTCAGTTTTTTTTATGACCTTTTAAATTTTTTCCTTATCTTGATGTTTTTTCGCTTAGTTGTAACATTTTGGCAAAAACGTAGTTTAACATAACTCGGGAACCACTTGTCCGATTTTGATGAAACAAATTTAGAAAAATTAAGAATTACAATTTCTCTAATCTGTTTTTATACCGTTTTCCTGCAACACTTTCGAAGTTAAAAAAAAAATGAATGTATGAAGGGAAAAAAGTATTTTTTGCCTAAAAATTTAAATATTTTTTTTTTTAAATTCATAAAAAATCCAAAATGGAAAAAAGTGCCAAAACTAATTACTTTCGCGTAAAGTCACATAACTCATGAGCAAAAAAAGGCATAGATCATGAAAATCGATGCACGCGTTTCTCATTTATTCACAATTAGGTAAATGTATGAATTTCAAAAATTTGCTCCAGATATGCACAACATTATTTGGAGAAAACATTGACACTCACAAGCCGAACTCTCTCTTATTTTTCTACTGTACTAAAAAGAAAAATATTGATGTGGCAACACTGGTTCTGTAATGTTCACATAAAACATGCATTGTCATTATACTTCTTCTCTTTCTCACACTGGTTCTGTGATTTTTGTCATTCAACAAGTGCCGACGAACGCGAACAGTAAAAGTGATTTTTCTCCAGTTTTTTAAAAGTGAACAAAACTGAACAGAATATGGAACTGTGCAAGCCAGACATAAATAGCTTTTGCTACTGCTGTGGTCAATATGTCTCAACACATAAAAAAAGGGGAAATTTCAGAACTGATTTTGTTCAAACATACGAGATGTACTTCAACCAAAATATTATAGTGAACGAAAATTGGGTACCAAATATAGTGTGTAAAAGCTGCTACAACCCTCTAATGGATTGGAAAAATAGAAGACGTGAAAGTATGCCATTCGGTATCCCAATGACTTGGACTAATCCTGGCGAAGGTCCGCAAAAAGGATAAGAAAATCGTATAATTACGTTGGTGTTGCAAGTGCCGCAACACCATTGCCTCATTCGGACCACATTCCTGTGCCAAAAGCTTCTAGCCCAGATATTTTCTCTTCTACGACTGCTCCGACATATCATGCACGTGATGATCCCCCATATGAGCCATCAGTATTCAATGAGCCAATTTTAATAAATCAAAATAAGCTTGATTCAATTGTTGCCAAGTTGGAATTAACACAGCATGAATCGGAAGAGCTGGCTTCCATTTTGAAATCAAACAATTTGTTGGCACCCGGTGTGAAAGTCACAGCTTATGGAAATCGTCAGGCAACACTCCAAAGTTTATTCCTTGTGAATGATGAAAAAACTTCTGCATATTGCCCGGATGTAGGAAAACTGTTGGACGCAATGGAAATAAAATATGAAGCAGATGCCTGGAGATTATTTATTGACAGTTCAAAACTCAGCTTGAAGGCGGTTTTACTGCATAAGACCAATAAAAAACCTTCAGTTCCAATCGCCTATAGTACAGAAACGAAAGAAACATATGATGCACTGGAAAATATTTTAAAAATGGTTAACTACGCCAAACATATGTGGCGCATATGCTGCGATTTAAAAGTTGTAGCAATGCTTTGCGGTCTTCAAAGCGGCTATATAAAATATATGTGCTTTTTGTGCGATTGGGACACACGATTTTCCGGTGACCAATATGCATGCCACGGATGGAAACTCAGAGATCACAGCAGGTTACAAACGGCCAATATTATTCGTGAGCCTCTAGTGCCGAAGGAGAAGATATTGCTGCCTCCACTGCATATTAAACTTGGAATTGTTAAGAATTTTATCAAAACTGTCGCCAAAAGAGATGAAGTTTTCTTGTGTTTGAAACTAATTTACCCGAGACTCAGCGAAAGTAAAATTAAAGAAGGTAAGTTATAATATCACATTCATTTCCCATGATTTTCCATCTTAACAAATTAATTTTTTCCAATCAGGCGTAGTCGTAGATATACGAAAGCTGATTAAAAGTGACGCATTCAACAGTATTTTGATTGACGCTGAAATGAATGCATGGCAGGCAATCAAAGAAGTAATAGAAGGCTTGTTGGGAAAGCATCGTTCTAACAACTACGATATTTCTGTCGCAAGGATGTTAAGAGCATTCTCGGAAATTGGTGTCCACATGTCCTTGAAAATCCATTATTTTCATCATCATCTGGACAACTTCAGCAAACAATTGGCTACCGAATCTGGTGAACAAGGTGAACGCTATCATCAAGTTGCTATGCCATTTGAAATGAGGTAATACTGATTTTTTATTTTTTCATTTTAATAAAACAAAAACTTACAGATATAGAGGCAAAAAGTCGCCGAGTGCAATAATTGCGGAAATTTGCTGGTGGAGTAAGCTTGTGTGGCAAGACAAGGATGATCTTGATGATAAAGAATTTTCAGGAGATGCAGAAGGGCCAACAGTGGAGTCACACATTGACATTATGTGTGGTTCAGAAACTGATGATAGCGATGAATGCGATGCCACTAGTCCCGAACAACCACCATCGAAAAAGTCTAGGCAATATTTATTAAAATAAATAAAAATAAATAAATAAAATAAAAATAAAAAATTATAAAAATGTTTACTTAATTTTTTTAGTAGTTTATGGCCAGAAGTCTGGAGTTATTGGGGAAAATTTATAAAAAAGGCGATAAATGACACTTTTTTGAATAAAAACAAATATCAATATTCTTGTCAAAATGGGATACCTTCACTTAATTGTAAATAAAAGCAGAACGCGTTAATCGATTTCTATGATCTATGTCGCATTTTGTTTATAGGTTATGTGACTTTACATGAAATTAATAAAACTTAAACCTTTTTCCCGTTTTGGATTTTTTATGAATTTAAAAAAAAAAAATTGAATTTTTATGCAAAAAAATATTTTTTTTTCCCCACAAATTTATTTTTACCGGCAAAACTGTTGATTATAAAGAAAAACGTTATATGAACGGATTAAAGAAATTGTAATTCTAAATTTTTTTGAGTTTGTTTTAGCAAAATCGGACAAGTGGTTCTCGAGTTATGTTAAACTATGTTTTTGTCAAAATGTTACAACTAAGCGAAAAAACATCAAGATAAGGAAAAAATTTAAAAGGTCATAAAAAAACTGACACTTACGAACGCCAAACCCTTTGAGGGTTTTACTATACTGACCTAGTACCATCACCCTGACTTGGAATTTCTCACCCCCCGGACAATAATCCCAAAAATGTTCCATAGTGTTATTTTAAGTGTGGGCCTTAGAATTAGTTTAGTATTTTTTGCAGGCACCTGGATATAGTAATGTGCTTGGAAGTTGTGACTATTATGGAGTGCATTTTCTTTTTATATGTGACTGATTAACCGGCGAAGTTGTCATTTTCACTAATAATTGGACTGCGGTTATGGCCAAATGCGATATCTTTATTGGTGAAAACAGGACTTTTGGACAGTGAACTAAGAACATACCCAGGAAGATTTTGGACAGGAATGAAGTTGACGCGATCACGAAGGTTCTCTGGGAAATCCAGGATATGGGCAAAACGTAGAAAAGGGAAGGAGCTGGAAGGACTTTTGTGTCATAAAATCAACTTTAACTCCCTGAATGAGATTCCATCTTTAAGACCATGTATAATCTAACGCCTAGAAAATATTAACTTTTCTTTAACGAACCTATAAAGAATGTCTCAAATTCTTCAAACGGAATGACAACAGGTCTATCGTATAACGAGTTATACAAAAGCCATTTTTTCGATTAATTCGTTTGCAGATAACTAGGAAGATGTTAATAAGCCATGAAGCACTGAGGCATGTCCATGGCGCTCATATTAAAGAAAAAATTCTCTATACTTGTCATCATCAATAACCCAATTGGAATCTCCATTTTTAAGAATTGTATTATTTCATCTGTCATAAGAGTTGGTGTAAAAGAACAAGCTTTTTTCTTCAACAAATAACCGAAAATTTAACTGGGCATGGGAAAAGAGAACACTTGAGAACATAAACGGTGCCAAGGAAGGTTCTTCATGCTAAATATACCGATTTTGATGAAACTTTTAGCATTTCATCCGTAGACATCAATGTGATATTGTTTTAGAGATATTTTCAAATTTATTTGTGTTACATTTTCAGGTACCTAGTTAAATTTTTTTGACTTGACTCGAAAAGCAAATTACAACGCATTAAATCCTTTAATTTAGTAAACAATCAATAATGAATTAAGAGCAAAATTTTTTTTTTTTTCTATTATTGACAAATCAAATCTAGTTACAGTAAATGTTTGCATGTTATTGTATGGAAATTATTTTAGTGTTATTTTATAATAAACATTATTTAAATAAAAAATAGATTATTATTTTTTAATTTGAAAATGATATATACAAATTTTCATTTTTTGAATTAAATAGTAAAATCTATTTGTAAAATATTTTCTGAAATCAGCAGCAAAAATCAGTAAATATTCTGTAAAGATTAAGTAATTTGTAAAATGTATATATCAAAAATTCAGTACACAAATACTAAAAAGGAATTGTAATTCGTTTTCAAAATTATCGAACAACCTACGCAGGCATGTCTTTCTTTCTGGTAGCAAAGTGTATAAACGGTTCACACACATCTTCATCTAAACAATAAAACAACCTAAAACAATACAACTTTTCCCAGTGTTGGAGGTGAGTGTTACTTTAGTTTCAATTTATTTTCGCAAAGGTATAAGATGTGGTAAAGTATAATTTATTTAAATCTACCGAGGATTTATTAATTACATGTTGGTTGCGTAATATATTTGATGTGTTGAATTTCTTAATGAGTGTTTTTTTTTCATTTAAAGGGTAAGAGTTTTTTAAAGATATGTAATTATAAGGATTACCATAAGAGGTAAATTACACAGGTAACTGTTGTGTTATATAAGTTATCGCTCCATTAGCCATACGTAACGTGACGTATAGAAATACATAGACAAGAAATTCGTGCTAACAGTGAAATTCGTATTCAATGAAATGACTAAGTTGTAGTAATTAAATTTTTCGGAAAACCACCAGAGACAAGATTAATTTGATTGTTACAAATAGAAAAATTCGGTTGCTGTAACTAAACCATTAAATATGCTATAAATTCGGTTCTCACCCCGAATTTGATTTTTGTGTGAATGCAACAAGGCCTTATGAAGCAAATGATCCATTTCTTTATCAATTAATATTAATGTAGTAAACTTTTTGGTATGGGACAATGGACACATTTTTAGTTTAAGTCTGAGCTCCATGGATTTGCCTCAGTGCTTGTCTAACCCATCACTCAAAGCTCAGAGAATACAATAACGGAATAACAACTAATAATAAGAAATGGTACGAACGTGGCAAAAATAATGAAGTTATTACATATTGTTATATTGGAATACTTCAATAAATAAGTCTACTACTATACGCAGCTAGTTTTAAATGCAAATGAAAGGAAGTAAAAAATTGGATACAAAAAAAAATAAATTTTCAGAAAAAGAAGTAAGATGTATAGATAAAGTACTTATTACTAGGCCAACCAAAAACATCTCAAAAACCGATAATAGTGTAATGGTTTTTTCTACTTTTTCTAGAACTACTAAGTAGTCTAAATGTAGTTCAATATGCTATAATGAGAAGCGATCACCCAATTTTTAAAATAGTACTTTTTCTAAACAGAGAATATTAGAATAAGTTCAAAATTTTTGTATTTATTTATTTTTCTTTATTTAAAATGAGATTTTCTAACTTTGGAAAAGAAAATAAAATATAAAATATTTTAGATCATATAATCATATTATTTTTTATAAATTGTTTTTTATTTCAAAGACAAATGAAAATTTTTATAAGTAAGTTATAGAGAATAAAAATTTAAAAAATTCCTCACCTTATTTACCTTAAACACAAGGATACAGTGAAAAGTATAATTCAAAAATATTGTGTAATCATTAACTATCAACATAAATTTAAAATTGTTTAAGAGAAACACTTCATAAGCTTCATAAGCTTTGTTATTGGATACTTTAAGAATTTAAGTTCATAATAAAAACTGTAAACAAGTAAGAGCGGCTAATTTCGGCTATGCCGAATCTTATATACCCTTCACCATGGTTGGGAAAAAACTGAAGTTTATATATGGACATATATGGAATAGACAGATTTATATACGGACGCCTTTAAGAGGAAATTAACCATTTAGTTTGGAGATAAAACTTGGACTCGCGAAGATTTATGGTTCCAGAAAATAGGTATTTTAAAAAAATTTATGTTTTGGGCATAACTTTTTTGTATCTGAACCGATATTTCCGAGTTTTTCAGCAAATATGTTATACTAAAGATTTTCGATCTTTTGCTATATAAGACGTATCCATAGGTCATAATACAGCTCTAGAATAGTGTTTGTTGTTTGTGTATAAAAGGTGAAGAGGTAAAAGAAAAGAATTTCAATAAATCGTTAAAAGAAATCACTACAACTGCATGTGTTTTATTTCTACAAAATAGTTTGATTTAGCTGGCAAATTTGCATTTGGGATTTTATTTCGCTTTTTTATTAGAAATATTTGTAATTTCTTTAGCTTAATTTTAAAAATTTGAAGGAAAATAGTTTATAATTTTTTTTATAAATTATTATAAGTTATGACCTAAAATAGTTGCACTCAAAGGTAAATTATGTATAAAATTTTCTTAATATGTGAGAAATAAAATGGTTTAAAAATCTTTTTATAAATTCTTTTAAATCGGAGCAAAAAATAGAAATAAAACCATTTGTATTTTGTTTGTATCAGAGGGTTTTTATAAAAATTTTGATGTTTTTAGCCTATTTATGGATTATTTAATTATTAATATAAAATTTTATTTAAATTAATTATTAAATGTAAAAAAAAACAAAAAATAAACGTAAAAAAATCTTAAGAAAATAAAAAAAAAATGTACAAAAAAAAGTGAATTGACCGGGATTCGAACCCGCGACGCTTCCACCTGTGGTGAAAGGTATAAAAACGTTTGTATTTTGTTTGTATCAGAGGGTTTTTATAAAAATGTTGATGTTTTTAGCCTAAAGAAAAGAATTTTAAAACATGGATGTGTTGTTATGCTCAAAATTCTACATACATATTAAACAAAGGGATTTTACTGGAAAAATTAGAGGTAGTCCTGGTTTTTTGCTAATATCTCAGCCATTTATCATCATGTCTGTGTTCTTCGGAAAACCCATTTCAACACACAGACGGACAGACGGACATAGTTAAATCAACTTCGCTCTTCATAAGGACCCAGAATATATATACTTTATAGGGTCTAAGATCAATATTGTAGAAATTACAAACGGAATGACAAACTTATATATACCCTTCCACCTGTGGTGAAGGGTATCAAAATAGAAGATAAATATAAATTGTTAAATTTCGTTGATGTTAGTCTAATTGTGTGTTGTTTTCGGGTTAGACAATCATTAAAGCATTAACCCAACATAGGCGTGGATACTGAAGAGGCGAAATAACTAAGTATTCTATGCTGCTGGCTCCGTCGAATTTTTTCAATTTGTATTGTCTATAATTTAGTAATAAAAATTTTCATGTTTCTTAAAAATAAAAAAACAATTTATAAAAGAGAATATGATTGTATGATCTAAAATCCTATTAAATAACATTCATATTGAAAAAATTTATAAAATTTTCGTAGTTTTATGTTTTTATATATTTTATTTAAAGAAAAACAATTTTCTAATTGAGAACAAAATTAATCGTTTCGACCCCTTACACAGTTTTTTGTTTAATGCACGCATCTCTTAAAAGAAAAATTTAAAAAAGTGTGAAAAAGACTAACATCATAATACCATAAACAGTTAAAATAAAAAATCAAATAAAAGATTTAAATTCGAACACTTGCACTATGTGATATCCTACACCACGGTATGCTTTGGATCATATTACGGACAGCAGATCTTATTCCGGGAAGAAATTTCATTTGAATTTTAATTTTTTCTTTCACATTGTATTAACGCGTAAGTGTAAGCCTTAGATTAAAACAGAATTTATTTTAAATTAAGAAACTGAATATGGAATTTTTAACGAAATAAATTAAATTCAAGTGACTAAAGAACAGGTCTATTAGTTATTTTTAAATTTAGAATTTAATCAACATTGTTTTTTTACTTCACTTCAAGAGTTTGATTTTGTTGACTAGTGATTTTTATGATTATTGCCTAGTGAGTAGATCGAACCGAAAGTGTTAAATGTCTCTATTATTTGGGGCAGTTTCCCCGTTTTGAGTTTCTTTAAAAAGTATTACAAAAAATGTTAAAAATATACAAATAATAACAAAAAGTATTATAAATATTTAATCTATATTATGTATATATTTTCACCCTGTTTTCATAAGGCAAACCGAATAAATCTGCAAGAAGAATTGGGTGTATTTTGTTAGTGTAACAAAAACAAAATACATACAATTCGAACTGAGGAACTATTACCAACTCATTAGAAAAAATAGGGAGTTAATTTAAGAATAAATTTTGAAAAACAATTATTGGTTTAGAAATGCCAGAACTTTATAACAAATGACAAATTATCCCGCATCTTCCCCACATACAATAAAGCAAACACACAAACAATAATAAGAGCCTAAACGATATCCGTTAAACCATAAAAAACTAAAAAATGAAATGTATTTTAAGTGAAAGTTTACTCATTACATTTCATGTACACGTTAACTATCAACGTGAATTATTATCAACGTTGAAAATTCAATGTTTATTACTTTTCACACCTAACGTAACCCCTTTTCGTTACTTACTATACAGTTTTGATGACAAATGTTCGATTTTACCACAAATATTTATTAAACTTTAACCGGTTCAACTAAGATTTGCTTAAAATACTTAACGTTGGAAGATAAGTGCAGAAGTACAGGTGAAAAATATTAATTGTCAATTTTGAATTATTTAGTTCATTAATTAGATATGTGTTTCAATTAAATATTTGTTTGATTAACATCACATAATATAATACTATATGGTTTTAATATGTAAACAATGCCAATAAGGCATCAAAATATATTGTACAACTGCTAAACACATGATGGCATATATCCAAAAAGACATAAGAAACATAGAAATACAATTTGCTTTAATTAAAATATAAACAATATTTTTATATAAAACAAATATAAAAGATTGTCAAAGTTAGTTAAATCTAATGTCCATCTGTGCGGACATGCAAAATATTTATAACAATCTGAAGACTTAATCTACAATATATTTAAATTTATTTTATTTTATGGAAAATACATATCTGTTGCTGCACGTGTTAGTAGATTTAAGCTGTAGGACATTGAAAAAAAATAAAGCAATTGTTTAAATACACAGATTATTATGTAAATTGAATTTGTAATGATTGAATTTATAATTCAAATGTAAGTAAAGTTAATTAGAATTATCACGTTTTTACATATACACTCACAATATATTTTCCGTTACCGACTGTAGTTTATTTAAAAAGTAATACGTAAAGTTTATTTTTAAAAGAAGAATCAATTGAAATTCATAGAAATATATTTTTTAACTTTTTGAATCAGTCATTCAAAAAACAAACTATAAAAATTTACAGACATTCAGTAGGAGTTGATATTTTCTGTTAAATGTAAAATTTTATGTTTTCTGTTTTTAAAAATTCAAATTGATATAATTCTTATTTGTTTTTTTACCAAAATAGTTTGTATATATACAAAATTATTTCAATAAAAATTATAAGAAATTATTCAAATATAGATACACACAAGAAAATAAAAAAAAATATATGTCTGTGTGTGTTGTGTTTTGTAAAATTTCTTACAAATAAAAAAAATTTTCAATTTAAAAAACAAACCCAAAAAGCGTTTTTTTCTACTTTTTTTCAGTTAAAAATTTATGGTTATTTTAAACAACTTTCTATTGTTATTACTACTTTTGTCGATTATTAAACAATGATTGAAAATGAACAACAAAATGGGCTGAATATAATGAAAAATCAGTAGTCCTCTTTTTGATTGTATTTTCGATTAATTTAATGTGTATTTTAGATTATTTTTAACGAAATAATATTGTGAGTGTAGATATTATTGTAAATAGTTAAGGTCATTCACAAAGCCTATGCTAGATTATGTATTGTACTTTAAAATAGAGACTTGTTAAAATTTAATAATTCTTTTAGTTTTCTTCAATCTTCTTGATTTGTGTAATATTTTTTATTGAGCTAAAGAAAAAATACAACAATAAATATATAAAAGGACGATACAATACTTTTACTTATGTTTAAGTGTTCTAACCCAAAAGATAATCTTCTTATAATACAATAAAATATCAAACAGTTATTTTTAATTTGTACTGTTGATAGAAGACCGGCCTGTTGATATTTCAAGTCAAAATTTTGAATAAAAAATTTGTAAAAAAAATTACAAAAATCATTGAAAGGCTGAAATTAAAATGGTATAAAAGTAATAAATATTATCAACAACTTGAAAAAATTAGTAAATTTCAAACCAACAGCGAATTTAAAAAAAAAAACGTAGTAAAAATATAAGGTATAATTGTGACAATATTTGCGCATTAATTCGTGAGTGGTGTTAACGCAATTTGAAATAAAGCACCCGTAGCTCAAACAATTAGACGTCTGGCGACCTGATTTGAGTAGAGTAGCACAACACGGACCGCCAAAGCCACGAAATGCTCCGAAACGGCCATACGGCTGAAAACATCAAAGAAGTGCCCAAAAATATGGCATGAGCCCGAAACATCAACAATAAAACGTTCTCATCATTGGACTTGAAAATGTTGCATACAAAATTCAGACGTCGCCAGATTTCGAAACTCAACGACGAATAGATAATTTTTCATCAAAATTGATCATGGGTGAGGAGGCACATTTTAATCTCAGCGGCAACACCAGTAAGCGAAATTACTCGCTCTCAGAGTCACCATGTGGTGTGCAGTTACATCGGAAAAGCCGATTGGATATAATTTTATTCAATGGACCCCTATAGAGCCATGCTGACCGAATTTTGTGTTACTGCATATTTTCAAAAGTATTCAAAAACGAATTTTTCAAGAAAAAATGTCATAACTCAAAAAGTTAATGTCTTATAATAATTTTACTGCCATATTCGGACTTAGCTCATAATAAGACATGAAGAGACACCTTGTTATATTTCATTTTTTTTTTTTACATTAGCGTAACCTAAAAATAACATTTTGCGAATTTGAACAAAATTTTACATACTTATATTCGTAAGTTTGGGGCAAATGAGCCACGCCTTCCCGTTATTAGATCAGCCTAGTTTTTTCCAAAATGTATTTTTATACTTAGGCGAATATTTCTGGACGGTGTTATGGTCCATTTCTCACAAAATATTTTGGCCCATACAAGTAAGGTGCAGCCTACTGCGGTATAACTAAGCAATTTAAATAATAAAAACATTGCTGTTTTTCATAATAAATAATTTTATGTTCTACAAATTTAATAAAATCAGGTATTAAAATATTTTTTTGCCAATAACTTACTAAACAGTCGGTTGTCAGCACTAATATATTTAGTTCCTTTGATTACAACCACACGAAATATTCTTAAAAATATTTGATCTCTAGAATTATTCAATAATTTATTATTATAATTTTCACACATTGTCTGGCAGCCGGAATAAATACACCACCTTAATTCTGACATTACTATGTAGGGTGCAATGTTCGTAGTATAAAAGACAAACATGGCGCACGATTAATACACATTTAATAGATTTATCCGCAATGAAATAGTATGCGTATGATTAATATTTATTCGTATACTAATCATATGGCATCAAGACTTTGTTACTTTTTGGTACTTACATATTAAAACGATATGTATGACATGACAAAAAACATTCATTAATCACACAACATGTTAACAATGACATTCAACATCTTAAAAACGTATAGTTCATATAATTAACTAATTTTTTTCTAATAAATATATAAATTCACTAACAAGCCAATTTATATGAGGCCAAATTAATAGTCATGATAAGTGATTAAAAAGTGCACATAAAAAGGAGGATGGTTTTTTTAATATTTCTTCTAAAGGCAGAACAGCTAATTCGATATTAAATAAAATACATTTGAAGACATGTTTCTTTTTTCTGCTGTATTTAAAGACACCATACAAAATTTTTTTTTCGTTTTTAAAACACTCAAGCACTAAACATGAGAGAAGGGCGAAAAAAAAGTGTTCATACATTTTGCTTCTCGACAACATCTCCTTAGAATTATGGACTTACATCTCAAGTGTTGCGACTTTGCATATTATCTGATAGTATCCATAAGTTAAAAGCCTAAAAAAAATAAAAATAACGAAAAAGCACATTATTAAAAATCATAATTAGAAATTAAGACAAGGTACTTAAATTGTGCACTCTATTAGCTTGTGAATTCAAATCTATAATAGGGTTAAGTATGACTAGCTTAAAAGCCTGATAGATAGTAACCAGTTGTTTGCAATATCGGAATATATTAAAAAGATATTTGTATTCTATTCTTTTAATTGTTTAACCTTCGTTCTGTTTCGAAACCGTTCACTAAACGTTTCAATTTAAAGCTTCTGACTTCTAACTTAAAGGATTTACCGCAAATTTACTAAAATTATTTTTCAGTGTATGTCTATGCTGGAGAAAAAACCTATGACAAATTTTAAGCTCCTAGGAGACGCTTTTTTCCTATTTATTACAATTTTCGTCACGTTCTTGTTTAATATTCCAAAAAGTTCCTGTACTAGCCCAATTCCCGTTTAAATATCGTAATATCTGACCTTTGTGGATGTCTACGCCAGAGTATGAGTTTTGATGTTACATATCAAGTTCCTATTTTCAGCGGATTTGGGTGTGTAATTTGGGGGCGCTACTTTAACTTCCATTTCAATCAGGCAATTAGCACTTACATCAAGTGAATCACAACTTAATTTTAGATATCTAACCAAGGCAGTTTGTGTAAGGATTGAAATCGAAGACGTTTCTACTTTAAAACCCACACATTTTAAATTTTAGGTTTCTAAACAAAGCGGTTTGGCAGGCAGTTCCTATGGAATATTTGTAAAGGTACCTTAACAGTCAACTAATTACTTGAATCTTGTTCGACGTTAAGGCAAGAACTTTTTCCTTTTTTCCACCACATATGAAAATTTATAAAAATCTCATTTTAGCAAATGTCTGCCAAACATGGAACTACATAATTGATAAGAGTTAAATTAATGTGAAATACTATTCATTATCATTTTCCTAATTAATACAAAAATTTTAATGTTGAATGTTGTTGATTTTTTTTATTTTTTAGTACTATTAATCATATAATTACAAATTATATACTAATAGCCAAAACGTGCACTAGCAACGAAGGCTATCGGCTCGTTGTAGCGCAAACAGAACAGAGCCTCTGGTGGGAATCGAACCCATGACCCCCGCATTGTTAAGCTAGCACGCTACACTCAGAAAAAGAAGTTAGTAGACAAATTTGTTAACGGTTTCAATCCCACTTTACTATATTGTACTGGTTTTTAGTAAAAAAATTATTATTTAGTAAATTTTTTTGTTATTTACATTTTAAAAAATTACAGAATTTTTACAGAATATTTACAAATTTTTGGTGCTAACTTTAGAAATCATTTTTCAAATTTATAAAAACCGCTAATTTTAAATTAAAAATTTACTAATTTTATGGAAGTGAAAAATGATAGAAATATTATTTCTATCCCTTCTTTTCAACCTAATCTAATCTATACAAACAAACTTAAATTGCCTTAAAATGTTACATAGGTTGAAAAAAGGGATCGGAAGTAAAGATACTTTTCACAACCGACTAATGTCCACAAATAGGACATTTACTTAAAATAGCACTAAAAACTTTTTTTGTTTAAAAAATCAACCCTAAAACAACTAAATTTTTACCCTAAAATCGAAAAAATGTGCTAACAATATTTTTCAAAACAAAAATTTGCAAACTAAAACAAAATTATAAATTCGTTTAGGTTTTTACTATTTTTAAAGCCTTTAATTTTTTTAATTTTGTCTAAAATATTTAAAAAAAATAAAAAATATTTCTCTATAAAAAAATATGAATTTGTATATTCGAATTCGTAAGGCAATTTTAAAATAAATTATCAGCTTTAAAATGTTACAAGTGTATCTAAAATAATTTTTTTTTATAAATTTATATTTTGCTTTATTTTACAATTCATTGAGTTTACAGAAATTTACTAAAATTTAGTAGGGCTTAATAATTTTGTATACTTGTTTGATTGTACTAATATTTAAAATATTGAGTAAATTTTTTTTGCTTATTTTAGAAAACCGATTTTGAATTCCATTAAATTAATGGATTGTAGCTTTAATTAACCACATAAGGCCCTAATGGCTCGGTTATGTAAATGAAGATTTAAAAAAAAATCAACTTTACAAATGGTTTGCTAAAACTTTGTAGCGGCTACCAATTTTTCTACTAACTGCATTGTACTACACGTAAGCTGACGTGTGTTGACAAAATTAGCAAGAAATACCGCTGGGCTCAAATTAGCAAAATTTCCCGTATGAACAGCAAAATTTTGAATTGCTATTACAGACTTTTTTGGTGAGTGTACCAACTAGCCTACCGGGGAGCTTAAATGTTTTAAGTTTCACTACCAAACATATGCACCAATTAACAAAAATTTTTATCATTGAAATCTAGACTCACTCCATTCCATTTGTTTTCCTGTGTTTAGTGTTTCAATTCCCTGGCCTAGTGTTTTAATTCTATTCGTTACCCACTTCCATTTCAACTCGTACCTTTTGTCTAATGGTAAGGTACATTAAAATATATATTTTTTTACAATACCCCTTATTCCCCGTTTAATGCCATTTGATCTTCAAATTTCCGTTTTCTAGGCAGAGCGGTTTTAGCAGACTGTTAAGGTCGGTATTTTGTGCCTTTTGATGCCCTATTTTAGCATGCTCCTGCAGAAAATGCAAAAAGTATCTGAACAGTGAAATATCTCATACTGCAACTATTTTATCAAGCCCATACATATTTAAAAATTCAAGTTTCTAGCCAAAGCGGTTTGGGCTGGCCGTCGAAGAGGACACCTCGCCCCCAATTTTAACACGCTTTGGCAAAACTTGTAAAATGTAACAATACAGTGAGTCAGCCCATACTTCAGAGATTACATATTTAAAGTTTTATGTTTCTTGCCAAGTGGATTTGGGCAGACCGTCAAGGGGAAGACTTTTCACCTTTTTGCTCCTACCCTTGCGTATTTCAAAAAATTCCATCTTAACAGAAGTCTATGCGGGAGAAGTAACACAGAGAGTAGCTAACTGTACGTTTTGAAAATAACTATATTATTTTCATTAAAAAAATTAAAAAATATTTATATATTTTAATGTACCTTATTAATGGGGTTATGATGGTGTCTTTTTTAATATATTTTATTTGAATACTTAAACAAATAGAAGGAGATAATTTGAAATTTTCTGAATTTTCAAATCAAACCCCAATAAAATGTTCTCATAATTGTTTTTTGATTGCCATTTATTTATACAATTTTTTGAGAGTTGTAAAGTTTTGCGAAGCATTGTTACCACCGCGTAACGTTGTTGTAATATGTATTGAAAAATAACTATTAACAAGTACTCATAATAATTCCGTGTATTTCTACTTGGGTGGTTAATAAATCAAAACGTGTTAATTTTTGTTTTGAATACGAAGGCAAAAATGACATCCAAAATAAAAATTGCACTCAACGAGATTTTTATTAGAATGAAAATTAGGCCTAGCAGCTTGTTAGAATAGACTTTATTAATAATGATTTATGAGCATGTCGACTAACTCTGTATTTTAAAATTAAAGACCATCTTATGATTGCGAGTATTTTTTTAAGTTTAATCACTAAACTTTTAAAATAATTTAGCAACAATGAGTTTAACAACATTTCTTTAGAAAAAAAAACTCATGTAAACTCTATGCTAAATTATCATTAAAGAAAAGGGTATTAATTCAATGTTATGATATCGAGTTCTATTGATTCATTGTAGCATCTACGTATTGTGGGCTGTGTGATACTGTTCTATCGATATTACCATGGGGTGTGTTCTGCTGAGATAAGTGAACTTATCCCTCGAAACCTGGTTTTTGTCCGGAATACTCGCTTGTCCTACAGAGCTCATCCCTTTGTGGTCAATTTTCCAGGGAATTGCACAACACATTACTGGGAGAATTTCTTCGTAAGTCAGACTAGCCGTATGTGGAATAAACTCTCTGCAGAGGTCTTTCCTGACAACTATAATACACACAAAAAAATAAAATTCATAATTATTTATGAAAATCGTTCATAATTTTAAAGGTTCATATTATATATGAAGCTTATTTAATATTTATGAAGTGTTCCTAACTTCCCAGTGTTTTTTTATAAATTCGATCATAATTATTATGAACATTCTTCATAATTAAATATTATGAAAATTTCATAACTTGAAAATGATTCTACAATTTACTACGTTATTCGATGACGGCGGACATACATAATATTAACATGTTCATATGCTTTAAGAACGGGTTCAAAATTAAGAAATACTTAATATTATATATCATATTTTATTGTTTTTATATTTGTTACCTAATTTTAATAATTATTTTTTTTTTTTTGTTAACTTTAAATTTAAACTCTCGAAAAAATAATAATTAAACTCTAAAAAAACAATACACAGAGCAGTTTTATTTATGTCATGGAGAGTTTCCTAGCTTATATGAATAGGTACATAAAATAAATGTATAGTATGAATTATTTCCTAACTAAATTCCCAGTATTAAATGTATTTATGCACTCGTTCCTTAATAATAAGATTTTGTACATTGGCGAATTTTTTAAGTCCTTTTTCATAAATAATAAGTATATCTACATATATTTTAAGAACCATTTCATAATAAAGGAGTACACAAACTTTCCCAGTATTTTTTTTAATAATCTGTTCATAAATACAACCTGATTTTATGAAAAAGTTCTTAAATTAGTACATTGGCAAATTTTCATAAAATATTCATAAATAGTATGAATTTGTTTTTTGTGTGTATAGACAAATTCAAGTCTAATATCCAAAAACATAAGTCCGACTTTCCTCCTTCTCATAATTTATTTTCCTGATATCAACACAATGCACTGCATTTAAAAGGGGCAATTCCTGAGTGTTAATACGAGTACAATTAAAAAAAAAATAATCTAGGGAAATCTTACAAGCTAATGAAAATTTTATCGTCTAAATAATTCTTAAGAATTTGAAATGAAAATATAAGAATGTGACGTGAAAAAGCTCATCATGCTGGATTTTTTACGAACTGATAACATAAATACGAATTCTTTCATTGATTTTACTTACAAATTTTAAAATATATATTTCGATGGAGTTAGATTTTAATTTAATTCTTCTATTTAATGCTCTATTTTAACAGCTACTATACCAAATATATTGGTTTATTTTTTCAACAGGCTTGAAAAATTTCTTTTAAAGTGATTCAAAAAGTATTCCTAAGGTTAAATGTCTAGTTTTATCGGTGAAAATAAATTCATACGTATTCAGTGCTTCTATGATAATTGTGCAGAAAAGTTTGGTATTTTTACCAGAATTGAAAGATATACCCCATGCTAAACCGGTTTAACATTTTAAGTAATCGAACATTACTAGTCCCAACTTTTTAATACTTTCTTCAAGACAACACATAGTTTCTAATTGCAGAGCAATTAGTTACAATTACCAGGTAATAAGCTATTTTCCATTTTACATTAATTTTTCACCTTTAGAAGTGCAAATATTAAAGTGGGAGTATTAACATATTATACCTTATTTATAAAATGAATAAATGAAACACTAAAACAAGAGATTGTCAAGGACACACCTTAATTAGAGAAAAATTCTTAAGGATATTCTACAATTTATTATTGCTGCATGTGAAAGGATGATTGAATGCCTGAATGTGAGTGATAGAAATATTAAATACAATTTATATATTTTTATTTTTTTAATTTTATTTTAAAATTTATATCAATATATTAAATAATAAAATATCAGCATTAACTATGCAGAGATCTGAAATTTAATGGGGTTATTCTACGTGAAAATTTGTCACGTTCAAATATATAACCCTAATATATTTAGCACAGGTTGAGTCACTAATATAAAAATTATATTTAGGTAAATAAAATAAATATTGAGGTAAATTTATGTATATACCTTTAGCAAAATTTAATATTCCTAAATATGGTCGAGTTGCATATTTCGATGTGACAACTTTTCATATAGTTACGGAATAACCCCACAATTATATATAATTTTTAAGAGAAAATAAAATAACGCGTAATCGTGAATTTGTGTTTTGTTAAAATATTTGTATGGGAACATATCCTACACTCTAATAAATTTCTGTTGAAATTTACCTTACTTATAGTAGGAAACTGTACTCCTACTATAAATGGGGTAAATTTACTATATGTGCGTAAACGAAAAAAAGTAAACACATTATGCGTAAGTTGGTACACTTATAATGGGTAATTTTACATTGAAAGTGCGTAAAAATTAATGAAATTTTAAAAGTAATTCGAAAATTTACTAAAATTGTGCGTAAAAAACCTATTTGAAGAGTATATATACGCATGAAATGCCTAAAAAGGCATTTCCATATGCGTAATTATATAAAAATAATGCGTATATTAACCAACGCATGGCTTAAATTAGACTGCAGAAAAATATTTTTTTTTTGAAAGAATAAATTTATTTTATGTACAAGCATGTGTGTTTCAATAATAGTGAATTATAATTATAATACGTAATATATTTCGAATGGGTATTTGCTGTGATGATTGATGTTCATCTTGAATTTAAATTCACAATATTCACAAATATTATATTTATAAACTTTTAAAAAATTAATTTTCGTTTTTAGCTTTTTTTATTTTTTAATATTTTCCAATTTCCAAATGTCAAAATATTTATTACCATTCTAAGTATATTTACAAAATTTTTGCGTAAAATTTTAATTGAACAAAAGAATACCAATTTTAGGCACAAAGTGTTTAATTTTAAATACATTATGTCAAAAATACTTTTTGTGTGTACATATTATTGTATATAAAAGTGTGTACAAAACATTTTTAGGCATTTGGTGTTTGTATTTACCGAATTTTTGTAATATTACATAAAACTTTACCCATTTTATTGTAGTACATTTACAAACATTTTTTAGAGTGTATTTATACGTTAGGTTAGAAATGGCTGCCGACATATTTATTTATTTATTTATTTAGGTCTACGGACAAAAATCCTTACAGACCAATTATTGAAAATTTACATAATATACAAAATAACAATGATTTAAATAGAAATTTAATTAAACTGATTAAGGTACAAAATAATTTTACGTTTTATGACATTGACGTTAACAGAAAAATCAATAAGAAAATAAAAATCATTATAATGTTTACACAATTTACTAAGAGGATCAGAATTAGCATAATTAGTTTGAGAAACTTGTAAATAGATTGGAATGTAGAAGCGTGTTGATCGATGAGGAACATTAAAGTTTATGTTGCTAAGTAGGAAGTCTGAGAAAACTGCACCATTTATTAGGTTGAATAAAAATGAAACACTAAGCATAGTTCTTCTGCTATCCAAGGTTGGTAATTTTATTAATGCAAGCCTTGTAGTATAAGGAGGAAGAATAACGTTAGGATTCCATGTTGAATTACCCAAACAAAAAAGAAGAAACCGTTTTTGGACTGATTCTATAATTTGCTTAAGATAATCCGCATCCGGATCCCAAATAACAGATCCATATTCCAAGATTGGTCTGACTAAAGATGTGTATAACCGTTTAGTGATGATTGGTTCAGTAAACTCCTTGGCCCATCGTTTTATAAAAGCCAACACGCCGCGAGCTTTGTTTACCATCATAAATATGTGTTTCTTGAAATTTAATTTAGGATCCAGAAGAATTCCAAGATCTAAAAATTCAGTAACCAATTCAAGTTGATGTCCGCCCAGTGAAAAATTATATAAAGCATTATTATTTCGTGAAAAATGCATATGTTTACATTTCTTTAAATTTAGTTCCATTAAATTAAGCACGCACCACTTGAATAATTCGCCCATGTAGGTTCAACAAAACATGTTTCCGTTGTAATACAAAGAAGAAATTAATATGCGCAGGGTAAGAGCCAAACCGTTGAGATTCCCAGACAAATAGACTTATGCTACCAAAACTAAATGACGAAATAGAACAGCACTAATTGTAGTAATAAAATAGTATAACCATAAAATTTTAGTGTTCGAGCGAACAGTTAAGTACAAAATCTCTAGACTACATTATATAAAATCCTGCATCATGCAATAGAAGAAATTAACAAAATAACTATAATTTTTGACAATGACGGCTTTAAAAAAAAACAAAACAAAATCGATTTTTGGCATAAATTTTGGCCTAGAATTTAAAGAAAAGGTTAAAATCTTTTGTGAATTTTTGTATACCCTTTTTTATGAAGTAATAACAAGCAAAGCATTAAATATAATAATTCAAGCGGTTCCTTTAAGGCGTATCGAGTTATAATAAGATATATTTTTTTGCACAAATGTTAATTTTTTTTCGATTATTATGTGATACTTGTCCTATAGCTAAACATAACCAACAACAAAAGAAATAAAATATATATTTGTACTAATGCCAGTTAAAAAAGGGGTATTCGGCTTTTGTACTTTTGCTTTTCTTAAGTTTGTTTTTATTTAACTTTAACACAAAACAAGCAAATATTTTTAATTGTTGTTAGTGGGTCTTACATTAATTCAGCGTGATTATGTTCATGTTGATAATTAAGAATTCTCTGCTGTTATGAGGATTGTACCGACAATGTTTGTTTTGTTTATTATATTCTGTTTGGTCAAACGTTTTAATAAGAAAATAAGAACGTAAGTATTAAAAAATCGTTATTGTTTTTATATTCATTTGTTCCTTTTTTCTTTTTGGCAAAGGATTCTTAGACCTTAATAATTGCTAAAAATCGGGTTAAAATTTAAAAAGAGGCTAAAATAATAAATACACAAAAATTAGAGTGGAAAGTTTCCTTGGAACATGGAACACTTTTTACTAAGTTTATGTATTTACATAAATTCGCTTTGTAATGAAAAAAAATCATTAATTTCTTTTTTTTTTCTGTTTGGTTGTTAAATTACGATACTTAAATAGTCACTGTGGTTTGAGATATATATACTGTGTTTAACTCAGAACTACGTGGGGAGTTTTTTAGCTTGTATTAAATATAAAAGGCTTTTGAATTTCTAAAAGGAATTTCATTTGAATATTTTCAATAATTTATGCAGACAAACAAAAATTGTCATAAACTTAAGCTGTATCCTCAAAAATATCATTAAATGGAATTTGCCTCATTAATTACAATATTAGTTTCTAAAAACCTACAACAAACAAAACCACTGTAATGTCTATTTAAAAGGATTTACAAAGCCACAAAATTAGTTGTTTCTTCTTATTTACTCTGTCATAAAAAAACATTGTTACAATTTATATCTTTAGTTAAAATAAACGAAAAGGTATATAGCAGCTAAAAAGTTGGAGAGAATGAGTAAGAATTTTTTACTATTAATCAAAACATGTTTCTAATAATTTTCATGTTGAAATATTTTAATCCTTACTGCCATTTTAAGTTTTCACTACTTGTGTCAATGTACGTTTTTGTAGCATTTCTTGGTTATTTAGAAAAAGATGCAGTTATTTTGATTCCGGTGTTGTGAAAATTTGGATCGGAACCAATAATTTTTACATAGGGGTGTCATAGGGTGGAAGTTTTCTTATATGATCCTTTTTCATTGAATCTAAAGCCCATCTTATAGTTTTGTCAAAATGTAGATATTTTGATGTTCCCAAATAAATTTTGAATTTTTTATTTAAATTTTAACGCGTATAGAAACAGTTTTTTAGGATCCATATAAAATTTTCTATATCAATGGCTATAAGTTGACCATTCGTAACAGGCAACAAACAGACAAATTTAGTTGCATATTAAACAATTTTTCATTTAGCATCTTTTTCTCAAGTAAAACTGTTTGAAAAGTAGTAGTTAGCAACTTACGACCATCGGGGTTCAACTGAATACTTTTATAGACAAATAAAGTTGCAAAGTACAACAAGTGCTTTTCGACAGTTTACAAAGCTTTTATTAATTCACATTCAGTAATAAAGCCTTATTTTTTAAATTATTTGAAAAGAGCTAAATTTCCTTAAAAATCACATTTTTGAATAAGAACTGCTTTAGAATAGGAAAATCAAAACTAAATGATACTTGGAATCGATGAAAAATTAATTCCTTAAGAATCATTTCATTTATTTTTACTAAGAACTTGCACACATCATCTTAGAACTTGTTTTAAATTTCATAAATATTTACCTTTAAGATATCACCCAAAGTTATTTTCGCTGTGTGATGGTGTTAAAGACTTTGAATGTAAGATAGCTTACTCAAAATAAACATCTTTCTTTTTCACTTTAACGTGCGACCCATGAAAATCACATAAATTTTTTAAGTATTGGTTTTTGAAAAAAACGAACACAAAAGCAAAGGGAGAAAAACTAATGAAAATTTTTGAAGTCTGTATTTGGCGGTATAGAAACGAACACACGAAAACGGAGTCCAAACTTCTAGTTTTCGAAAACTCAATTATGAGGTCCGTTAATTTTACGTATTTACTGACCCTAAACGTACAGTTTACAGTCTGTACGTATTGGAGAGTCCAAAAAAAATTTTTTTTTTTTGGGAGAATTTAATTTGTAATTATATGATTAATATAAATATGTAAATAAATAAATAATAAATAGTATTGAAAAATTCTCTGATAATGCATATTTTTTTGCATTTAATCCAGTTGATACAAACGAACTAACTTTTTTCACAGAATTACTCTGTGACACTAAGGATTTTTTGCCAATGATATTGTTAAATTTTTTGAGGAAAATCCCCAATTCCTAGAAACTTCAGTTTATATGGAAAGATTTTAGATTTTCTAAACATTTTTATTATAGAAATTTAACAGATTCCTATTAAATAAAGTGTTTCTCCAAAAGAACACACTATTCAAACATCATGACAAGATTCTATTCAAATCATCATGACAAGATTGACATTAAACGTTTGTAAAACATTTCATTACTGTCCGAGTAGGAAAGTTTGTATATACTTTGAAACCAAGGACCCTTGAAACCAGGATGAACAAACTACAAAATTTTTAGCCACCCATGATGCCATGAAGCCATGATGCCATGATGCCAAATGATGCGACTACAAAAATTCTTAGCCGAAACCACAAGCTGATTTTCAGGAAAACTTAGCCTCTAGCAAGGGTTATAGCGCAAGTTCAGTGATTGTGATGTGAATACATACATGTTTGAATTGTTACAACCCTTGCTAGCGGCTAAGTTTTTCTGAAAATCGGCTAAGAATGTTGTGGTCTCGGCTAAGAATTGTTGTAGTCGCATCATGGCTTCGTGACATCATGGCATCATGGGTGGCTAAATATTTGGTAGTTTGTTCATCCTGGTTTCAAGGGTCCTTGGTGAAACTCTACACGTTAGCCGGTCATGCTTTCAATTTTTTTTTTGCCTAATTTTTTTTGTCCAGCTGTTTGAGAGTAAAATAAATCACCAATTCTTTAATAAAGGGTGGTTAAATTTTAAGTGCCGATGTTGAATGTAAACGTCAAGTTCTCTTTTGCCTTTCATTTGACATTTCTCAATTTCAGACTAACTCAATTTGAACCATGGAAAGATACACAATCGAGCAACGCGTTAAAGTTATTCAGGCTTATTATGAAAATGGGCGTTCAAATCAAAATGCATTCTGTGCACTTCGTGATTTTTTTTTTGTTCAGCATAATCGACCAAATTTGTCCACAATAGCGAGAATTGTGGGCAAATTTCAGCAAACCGGGACTGTGAAAACACCTGTGCATGCTCGTCCAGTTCGTTCTGCGGAAAACATTGCTGTTGTTCGCGATAGTATGCCATGAGGTCGACCAAGCATTTACCGCGAATGGTGTTTGCTATCGCGAGATGATAACGAACTTGTTGTGGCCAGGAATTGAGGATATTACCCTGGACGATATGTGGTTTCAATAGGACGGTGCCACTTGCCACACAGCTAACGAAACAATGACTCTTTTGCGCCACAAATTCAATTACCGTGTTATCTCAAGTGGTGGCGATGTCAATTGGCCGCAAAGATCATGTGATTTGAGATAATTCGGCACATTAACGACATAAAACCTCAATTATGCCTCAGCGTCATCGAAAATTTGGATCATCGGATGGAGGTGTGGAGGTATGCCATTTGGCCGATATTTTGTTCCACTCATAATTGAACCATACCATATTATCATAATAAAAATAAATGACAATAATTTCATAAATAAATTGTGTTTTATTCAAAATCAACATCGGCCCTTAAAATTTAACCACCCAATATTATGGTGGTGTGCTTGGGATCGTTGTCTTTTTTACGGATTTCTTCTTGCAACTCTTCTATATTGTCCATTTGCACTTTTAATAGGACTTTGTTTCACTTTTCGTACAACGAATTACATTTCAGTCCCATTTTGTTTATATGGCTTTGCCGATTTGTGACGATTTTGAAAATAATTTATATTTATTAATTATATATTTTACAGCTTGGTGGCTTCCTTCAATCTTTAAACAAATTTCACGCAAAATGTTTTCTTCTTTTTAATATTTTAACGTAAGTTCACTAATATCCAGGGATTACGTAGAAATCTTTCGATTTGAACTGGTTATTAGTAATTTCCAACTGAAATTAAGATCCTTATTTTTTTCTTGTAAATAAAAAAAACTGTTGGTTTCCTTATTAATGTAATAAGCACAGTGTATTGAATCTCTTGTGTAAAAAATAAGAATTTTTTTTAAATAACATATAAGCCGATTTTGCATTTAATATATTACATCATACCTTCTCAATAATTAACAGAACTTGCTGCTTATATTTTTGTTTATGTATATACAGTGTTGCTCCTTCTTATAAAATTATAACTGATTGAATGCAACCAATTATTTTTCTTCTGTATTCTGGAATTATGTTTTTTTTTTAACCAAACGATTAAATTGCGTTGTTTTCTGTTCATTTTTAATTGAAATTTTCATACTCAGGCAAATAACAACGTAAGAAAATTTTTCTGGAAGCTTAATGTAAAAATAAAATTGGTAATGTGGTAAACAAAATTCACGCTAAAAGACTTTAGTAAAAGTAAATAAATTTATTTATATAGACTTATAGTGCTACAAATACTTTTAAATATTATAAATTGTGCGTGTTAACAAATTTGTATGCAAAACAACAGCAAAAAGTCTGCAACAAGTTTATTTTATTTATTATGCATTAGCATATTATGTACCAGAATATTATTTGTTGAAAGGTAGCCTTTCCATTCTCTAAAGTTTAATTTTAGCTTGAAGAATTACAATATTCATGACGACAGATGATTCAATCCATTAGCAATTAGGTTGTTAACAAAGGGTGTACTAAGCGCTGTACATGTTGTATTGTTATCTTAAAACCAGAGTTGTTAAAATTTACAGTAAGTAGCATAATACATCATTAAGATCCATGTGATATGTTCAAGTGCGCTAACAAACGACAACCCAAAGGAATATCGTCGTTATAGTAAAATATAATCAACTTTGTTGGCAACTCTGTTTTAATGGTATGAAACATAATATACTTTTATATAAACATCATATGCACACTAAGAGCTAGATTTTGGATGTAGTTCAACCTTGTTTATCGGTTTAACTTGGTTTAAGCTTGGAATGTTGTTTTTGAGATCCAGTTTTTTTTGTTTTAATTTGAGTTTAACTGGGCAAAATTGGCCAGTTAATCCTATGTTACAGATATCAAAACACACAGCTCATGAAAAGCGTCTCTAAATAAATCAGCTGTTTCGTAAATACTTAAAAAATGTTTACAAATTAAAAATAAAAATGGATTATTCCTCATATGATGAAGATTTCAGCGATTCTGAGACATATGCAAATTTAAATTAGACCATAACAAGAACGCCTAAGACAATTAGAACTCGTCCAAATAATTTATTTATATTTGTGAACACTTGCTTTTATTTTATAAAATATTTGTTTTGATTTTTTATTAAGTATTTTCAATGTTACCATATGTTTGGCAATAAAATATAAAATTTTGTTTGAATAAAATATGGCAGCATTACCTTATCTGTCAAGTCTTAAATTATTATTTTCAGTTTAACTAATAAGTCACTAAACCAAGTTTAACTCATATCCAAAAAACTAGCTCTAAGAATATTTCTTCCACAAAAACAAAAAAAATCAAACAACACATACAACACTTTTCACACCTTGTGAACTCAAAATATTGTATAATATATTCTTTATGTTTATATTTACGAATAAGGAAAAATTGCATGAATGACTTAAAATGTATAAAAATAAAATCCTCAATAATAATGGAAAATATTAATTAAAATAAAAGAAAATTTGCATGACTTATAAAATTTAAAAAATGCTTAAGTATATTTTTCTTATTCTTGCTATTGTTTGTCGCTCATTTTGAAGCCCGAGTGTTGATGAGAAAATACCGTCAGTGAAAAGATTTAAGTGTTGTACGAACTGTCTAGCGACCTTACAAAGATGCAGGAATTGTAAAAGATACGATTTTTGTAATTTGTGCAAGCAAAAGCATCAGTCTGTGCTTTATAGGGAAGAGTTCAATCATACACTCAGAATATTAAGTAGTTTACTATTTGTAGTTTAATTAAAAATAAATCTACACAGAAAAAAAGACTCATAAAATTTTAAGTAATTAAAAATATTTGTTAAAAGTTAAATTAGATTTCTAACAATTTTTTGTTTGCATTTTTTGTAAATTGTTATTTTTCATGTAAAAATTCTTTGAAAATAAAAATTGAAGTTGCAAAATAAAAACAAAAAGTTTTTTGTATATTACAAAACTGTTCTATGGAAGATGTTCAATATTACAAGCAGAATTTCGTAATTTTATACTGTGTACATTTATTTTTCAAAAATATTTATTTAAACTTTTTATACATTTGCTCAAAATGACTTACTGTCATTTGCCGATTTCTTTTAGGTTTTATTTATTTTTTCATTTGTTTGAAATTTAAAAAAAATTTACCTAAAACGGAAATTTATGGTTTATTTGTTTTTGTAACAATTTTTTTTTGTTTCCGTTATAGTTATTACAAAATTTAAATTTTGCTTGCTGTCTGTTGAAAAAAAAAATTCAAAAAATTACCATTTTTTTTATTCAAAATTATATAAAATTATTTTAAGTCAAAGTACAAAAGCTTTATAAACACACACACATATGGCCATCCACACAAAATGTGTCTATAGACTGAGTGAGTATACATTTTAAAATTAAAAAACCGAATATACAATCGCTACCCAAGAACCATATCTAATGATTAGCTAAGATAAA
>OX456525.1:100467837-100660837 GCA_949748255.1 Eustalomyia histrio
ATGCCAATGTTGATTAGAACAACGAACTTTTTTGCATTCACAAATTAATTTTTGCACATAGTACCGACCATTGTTAGCCTTTTAAACAACAACTTCTGATCAAGTTCGTAAGATGTGAAAATGTTATCCGTAGTAATGTTATGACCCTTCAGTTCACGAAATAAATCCAAATATACACGTTTACCTTGTTTTTTCAGCTATAATAGCTTGCGTACCCAAATAGAGTTTGATTTTTCAAACGTAACAAGTTTCAAAGCAAGCTAATAGCCAAATTTTAATTCTATATTGTTCAGGCTTAGAAGTGATGTATTGTCGAAACTTGCATATTCCACGAAAACCAAATAATTCTTCAAATAAAGCAATTGGTTGTAATAATCAGCCAATCGTTCCAGCAGGATCGTGAACTGATTGGGGGTTTTATGCTGTACCGACTTTTGAGACAAACAATGTCTCCTCCGTTCCATCGACAACTTTGTTTTGATACATTGCATTAAATTCAGAATGAGTTTCACTTTTTTTCGAATTATTATTTTCTTCTGGCGAGTAATTTTTATCACTATCTGAAAAATCTTCATCATCAATAACATTTAAAATAGCTTCAAGCTCTTCGTTGGAAGGATATTGTTACGATTTTACCCTTTACAAAATCGTTGATTTATTTACCTTTTAAATAAATCGAGTTCTTTCTATATTGCAAATAATAAACACCGTTTGAAATTTTTTATAGCTCTATTTATTTATAACAGGCACTAAAAATTACAGAAAAACACTTTAATAGCACACTTTATTTACACGATGCAGATAGACTAAACGTTACCCACACTTTAGTTCTTCACACTTTGCGTTTTACTTATGAACTGAACTGCTGCGTCACCGAGTACCAGTATTTATATGAGTAGTCAGGTATTCTACACTCTAATTAATTTCTGTTGAAATTTACCAAACTTATAGTAGGAAACTGTACTCCTACCATAATTTGGGTAAATTTACTCTGTGTGCGTAAATGAAAAAAAGTACACACATTATGCATTAATTGATGAACACAAAATAGGTAAAATTACATTAAAAGTGCCTAAAATTGAAATAAAATTTTAAAATTGAAGGGTAAACTTACCAAATTTGTGCGTAAAGTAACACGATTTTCCTGTATATTTACACATATAATTCGTAAAAATCCTAAAAAAGGCGCATATTTTCTACTACGATGTTTGTTTTGTAATAAAAATAATAAATTTATTGTTTAGTAATTCACAATAAAAATAAAAACAATAAATTTATTTTTTAGAAACTCACAAAAAGAATAAAATCAGTAATTGATAAATTTAAAAAAACTAATAAATTTTAAAAACTAATAAAGTTTTCTTTTTATATTTTGAAAATGTTTTAGATTTTTTATTTCAATTTCAATATGTGATAATTTTTTTACCATTATAATGTAGTAAATTTAAAAACTTTGAGCGTAAAATTTGTATTCAATAAAATAATAATAATTTTAGGCATAATGTGTTTAATTGTAAACACATAGTGTCTAGAAATACTTCGTGTGTATTATTGTATATGAAAATGTGCGCAAAAAAGTTTTACGCGTTTGGTGTTTATATTTACCGAATTATCGTAATATTACATAAAGCTTTACGAATTTTATGGTATTAAATTTACAAGCATTTTTAGAGTGTAGTTCTTTTCAGTTTATTACGACACTAGATTTTTCCAGCTATCAAAATTCGCGTAAATAAATTTCTAGTTGTGGAAATTTCTTGTAACAATATTTTGGTCTAACCATGTTGACCTGATCAACTACAAATTAATAACTTTATAAATTTTAAACGAACTTTTGCTCTCTCTATGTAAGAGTATATTTACATGTAACTTTCACACTCAAAGGAAACAACTCACTGACTTACTTCTTCATATCTTTGAAAATGGTTTGCAGACATGTTAGAACATGTTTATATGTTGATATACGTAAGTAGTTTGTAAGAATATCAAACGACAAAAAAAATATAATTCCTAGTCCAAAATACATAGAAATTAAATATGTGTGGAAAACTACACATTAGTGTTTTGATTAATTGATGCGTTTTCTATGCTAAATTGATGGGTCAGGAAATGCCAAGAAATTTCATAAACATGGTTTTAAAATTTTTTTTTCAAAAATTTATAAAATATATTAATTTTGTGTGGTCTTCCACACAAGGGTGAGATGAAGGTTAAAGCGTGATAAAAATGCAGTTAAAAAATCGAAAAGTACCAATTTAATAAAATATAAGTTCGAACTCCTTGAAATTAAAATATTCACTACAAAAAGGATAACAATTATACATATACATATAAATTGGCAAATCATTAGAAAAATAATTCGATTTTCTTTATAATATATTCCAATATTTAAAACTGAAGGTAGTAAATGATATGTGATTGTTATTCAATAATTCAGTGAAACAAAAAATGTTGATTCATCTCTGGAATATGTAACTTCATAATTTTGCTATTTAAATAAATGTTATAAAAATGTATTGAGTCAGCCATTCATTCAAATTTATTTAATAATTATTAATGATCGTTGTAAATGTTTGCACAGTTGGGACTTTTGGAAAAGGCGATATTTTTGTCATAATTTTGTAATGCATTTGATTTATAAAAGTTAATTTTAAAAGCGATTTTTCTTCATTCGCCAAATACATGTTTTATAATTAATACTTAGTTTAAAAGTTTTAATTTTAACACTTTTTTATATTTCAGTATGTCCCACTGTCTCATATTATACTAAATAAAACATATAATAAATTTTAACAATCTTATATTTCTTTTGGAATGCTTCATATTTTAATTAATATCCGCTTCATTTTTGTTTTTGTTAGTTTTCCAATTATTCATCAATAACGGATTGTAGTATTTATTGATAATTATATAAAATAACACTTGAAATAAAACATAAATGAAATATTTTTTATGCTAAAAAACTTAAACATTAATTAAAAAGTAAATAATTGATATTTTAATAAAAAAAAACAAAACAAATTCAAAAATGGATTAATGTTTTAAATAGTACAATAAAAAAATAGTCATCACAATTGTGTTTAATAGTCATAAAAATATAATACATTTTAAGTTATAAAAAACAAATTTCACAATAGCCGTTTGTTTGATGTTTGCTAGAATAATTTTATCCAACAAAGAATAAAATTTATCATTTTTTAATTTGCAAATATTTAAATCAAAAAAGTTTTTAATGAAAAAATTTCATAAAGTTTACAAATAAAAATTGTATGTATCTTCTCTAACAAAAATTCTATACTTTATTATTAACTTTATCAGTCTGATTGCAAGTTAGCTTCTGTGGCACTAAAAATAACACAAATTTTATCCAACAAATATCTTTTGTGTCTACCTGCGTATAAAATAATTTAAGATGCATAATTAATTAATTGCAAGTTTGCCGAAGAATAATATACACCATTGTGGTTAAACACAATTGTGGGATTATTACGTGACCTATTTAAAAATTAATGGTTTGTTTACACTGCATTGCATTAATTAGCTCCGTGTTAGTAAGGTTGTCCGGACACATCATATCAAGTAAAACAAGGTAGCGCAAAAGGTATCAGCCTATTTGTAAGTGTTGCATGGTATATCAGTTTGCATTTGTCATTCGTGAAGTAGATACGTGCGAAATTTACAGTGAGAAACAAATTTTCGGTATAGCCCTTAATAACATGACATAATAGTGTTAACAAAACGTGAATTTCGGCCAAAATATCCTAATAGTACAGTGCCAACAGTGAAAAAAATTCGAAGTCTGGCGACCTGATTTAAAGAGAGCAGTACATAAAGGATAGAAAAAGCTCCGGAAAACCCTAAAACGGCTTTTTGGCTGAAAACATTGAAACAATGCGAAAATATATGTTAGAAGAGCCCGAAACATTCACAACATACAGTAATATAAAGTGGCAACCGAATTAAAAAATGTATTTTTGTTGCGACAACCAATAAATTCGGTTAAAGCAACCAAATTTAAATATTATTGCCGAATATTTTGGGTGTTGCAACCAAAATTCAGTTGTATTAACCAACTTTTGTTGTGGAGACTAATATTCCGTTGTACTAACCTATTTCAGTTTCAGTAGACGAATTTCAGATGGTACACCCAGAGAAAAGATTTGTTGCAATTCGATCAAACCCATTAACATTAATTTGTGAGGATTTAATTATATTTGTAATAACTTAAAATCCATTAAGAAAGCAAAAATGTTATATTGGGAATTAAAAAAAGGGAAAAGAAACCAAAAATCAATCCTATTTTTCAATTATTGGTACTTCCAATCATCTTTAAAAATAAAATTCGTTTAGTATTTGTGTGCGGTGGAAGCAACCATTTATTTAGTCAATATATTAGAAATTTAGTACAATCTATCAAATTTATTAAAAAATTGTCAATATTCAAAAGTGGTAACTACAAGTGCGGTTATTCTGATTAAATATATCATTTAATTAGGGTTTCAGTAGAAGCAACCGAATTGTGGGTTGCATTGATAATACGTCACTAATGATTGGAATTCATAAACAAATTTTATACTATAGCATTTGATTTCCTAACAAGTTATTTAAATTCGAAATTAGCCACCAAAATTTATAAGTGTAGAGAGGTGGTCTCAGTGCTCCGAATTTCCGATTTCAAATCCCGGAAAAGGCTAACATTTAAAATATATTTTTTTTTAATTAAAACAAAATATTCAAATGTTTAAATGGCAAATATATCAAAGAAAATTAAAATTAGTTGTGGTGAAGTAAGCAAGAGTGTGAACTATGATTCTGATTGCCCAGTTTCGATGCCAGAAAAATCTAAAAATAAAATTTTTCTTAAAATTGAATTTTTTGGAATGTAATAATATTTCTGTGGAATGTAAATATTAAATTGTGCAACTGAATATTGGCTTTTACAACTAAAAATATACTTTAATATGAAGACAGATGTCGTAACCGCCAGAATTTGATTGGCAACAAAATCGGTGGCCACAACTGATACTGTTTTCTGGGTGTAGCTGACAAAAACATTTGTCTGTGTGCAAGAAAACGTGGTGATAGTCACGCTATTACCATGAACATTTATTTCTAACAGAGCGAAAACACTTGTCATAGTGCTTGGCGTATTTTGAAAGATACCTTCCTAGCGGGCTTCTAATTTAACTGTTCCGAACCTCTTCCTCTGGCGATATTTGAAGTCGTAGGCTTACGCGAACAATTTTCCCTCATTGCAGAACTCTTAAGAACAATATTCGATCCGAAGTTGAAAACGTGAAAACGTAACTTGCTACTTTTGAGAACTATTTTTCCAAAAAGTTTAACTACAAAATACTAAAATTAAAGTTACTCCTTAAACACTTTGAAATCCTTTTTCAGAATATATATATTTTTGTCTAAGATATATTAACATTGTCCATTTTTAACGCTGATTGGGAAGAATAAATTTTTCGGCTGTTTTTTCACTTACTTTTCAAAAATTAATTATGTCGGTTTGCTAGAGAAGCACAATTTATTCTTATGTACAACATATGGTATATGAAAAAATTTATATATTTGCGGAACTAAAGGTTTTATAATCTTGACAACGTTAGTTTAAGCTAAATAAAATTTAATTCAAAATATTTTTTAAAAAAATTTCCACTAACAAGAAATGTGCCCCATAATACACTTTTTTTTAAGGAAAAATTTATTATCAGCTTGTCTCGACTTGTGAATCACCCGGCAATTTTAGGGGATTTCAAAATGATTTGTTTTTTTTTTTTTTTGATTTTTTAAGATATTTATACTAAAAAGACCGTGGTACACCCAGAAAACAAATTCGTGATGACAACCGAATTTGTTGCCAGTCGAATGGTACAGTTGCAGCAACCGAATTTTTCGGTTGTGGCTACCGAATTGTTAATTAGGCAAACGATATACTGCTGTCACATTCAAATTACTCATATCTCAATTGTTTTTTTTATGTCACAGCCCAAAAATTCGGTTACCACAATTGAACCAATCGATTTGCTACAAATTCGGTTGTCAGCACGAATCTGTTTTTTCTGTGTATCATTGTAATGGGATGTTTTAGGGCTTTTCCTGGTACTTTACTTTTTTCTTTCTTATTAAATTTTTTTTATGCTATTTCGGATTTTGTGAAATTTTTCGCGATATCCTGTGTTGGTACTTTTTGAACAAATTCGCTACTACTTCCTAATTTCTCAAACTTCCTAATTTCTCGAATATATTATTTTAATAAAATTTTTTATATAGAATTGCAATTTTTTCGACATGCTTCCGAACAAAAGCGTACCCGAAAATGTTCGAATTTGTTTCCCCTATTTTACCCACTATATCCCAAGGTGACCGAAAAGGTAGGAAAGGTTGTTCTTAGGTGTTTAAGTTGGCGTAGTTTCCTGGTATAGTAAGTTGCATTAAAAATTTATCATTTAATGAATAGATCTGTATAGAAATTGAATTTTCAAACGAACGGCAATGCGTATGAGTGTTAAAAAATATATAAAAAATATAACTCATACGACCCGTACACTATGAAACATAAAATAACACAGTTCAACACACAAAAAATATACGTGTGTCGGCGTTTTGATAGATCACATCAGCTCTGGCATGTTCTTGCAACATATCGGTATATAAAAGTATGTTTTCTTTACACCTAATGTGTAGGGTATGTTCAGCAATTTTGTAGATAATGGTATGGGAAACATTTTTGTAGAACATATTAACCTTCTATCGTGGCATTTTTTGGCTTTATTATAACAAATTGTAAGAAACAACCCGAAAAAGTGGAAGGGCGGGGATGAAATGTTCTACAAAAATGTTCACCATAAAATTCTACACCATATGTCAGTACACACAAAAACCCAAAACTTAACACAAACTCCAAAAACCAATCAAATTCAAGATTGTCCATTAAAGGTTAATTTAGTTATTGTTCACATATTCAGTTTACAAACTGCGCTCATCAAACAAAGTAGTGTTTAACATTAACCGTTTAACTATTTGTGTTCTCTTCTAATCGGTGCTTCTTAGTGCAAAACAAACTATACACAAACCTTTTGTTTTTTTCTTTACAAGTTTAATATTTATATTCTCTATACAGTTGTAAGCTTAATACTTTAACATGACCCCAAAACCTGGGGGCAATTACTTTGCCCCCCTGGATCCGGATCCTGACCCAGTTCGAAAAAGTAAAAGAAATGGAAATGTGGACTTAAATAACATTAACGTTTTCCCTAACTTAGATGCAATCCATAAACCTAAACACTACAATCCTAAATTTATATTAATTAAAAGTAATGTCAAAGATAAACCATTAAAAGACTTTAATATATTCTTAGTATCTAAAGCCCTAGAGGCAGTAACATCCGAAAAATTAGAAGGCCTCTTTACCCGTGAAGGTGATTTGTTAGTTTTAACTCAAAATTTTATCCAAACAAATAAATTTTTTAAAACAAAAGCATTAATTGGTGTATGCCCTGTAACAGTCATTCTATATCCACGTCTCAATACTACTAAGGGAGTAGTGTTTGCACCCCCGTTAAAGAACTTATCGGAAGTAGAAATAACAGAAGGACTGAAAGACCAAGGAGTAGTAGAGTGTCATAAAGTTAAAAAAATTCATTGATAACCATCTTACAAATACCTTTTTGCATATTCTTTCGTTTGATCGGTATGCAGTACCAACCGAATTAAAAATAGGAGTTCTTATTTTCAAAGTAAACCCATATATACCACAACCTTTACAATGTAAAAACTGCTTCAAGTTGGGTCATACAAAAAAACATTGCAAAACTGATCCAAGATGTGAGGTCAGTGCTTCTGGGGCCTATGACCCCGTACCATGCACCAAAGTAGAATGTATAAATTGTAAACATGAACACAATGCTCTTAACAAAAATTGCCCAACTATTAAAATACGACAACAAATTATCAAAATAAAAACAACGAACAACTGTTCATTCACAGAAGCTAATCAAAAAGTATTTGAATTAAATGAAACAACAACTTCAGAAATTCCAAAAGAATCATTAGATGAAGCAATGGAAAAACGTAGAAAAAGAATAACACAACTAAAAAAACAATCAAATGAATCAATTACTACAGAAAACTCTCAACAAAATTTAAATGCAATCAACTCAAAAAATAATAATATTAATACAACAACAACTACTCTCTTAGATCGAACAAACTGTCTTAAAACAAAAGAAATTTTGGAAAAATATACTCCCAACAAAAATCAGTCTTCGAAAAACAGCAAAACAACAACTTCAATTCTCAACAATGTAACTGAAACAGATGATAACATTAACCCAGCAAACAAAATGGATACCATATAATATATCACTTTGATATACATCTGTATATCTCTGGTGATAAATACGAACTTCTATTAAATTTATTCTAATAATTGTTATGGTCCTAAGTATTCTCCAGTGGAATAGGAACGGATATCAAAACAATTTACATGAACTACAACTTCTAATTAATGATATATCACAGACGTGATAGCGCTACAAGAAACACATGTTAAAAAAACATAATAAAATATATTATCGTTGTACGCTCCACCAACAAAGTCTATATCAAATGCCGACATAAAAATCTTAAATAATCATATAGACTCGACAACAATAACTCTTTGGGGTTCAAATAGCTCTGATCAACGAGGTAAATTTTTAGAACAATTTTATCAACAATCTAACCTAATAATACTAAATAATGGTTTCCCCACACACTACTCAACTCGCTCAACACTTACTCATGTAGATATTTCTATTGCGTCGGCTTCACTGTTTCCCTTCCTTACATGGGAAATAGACAACCAACTTCATGGTAGCGACCACTTTCCCATCTACATCACATTCAACAAAATAATAGATAATACAATTAAAGCCCTAAACAATCACATCATATTTAAAACTGATCTCCCAGACTGGCCTAAATACACAAATGTATTAAACTCAAAATAAGTAGATTTTCAATTAACAAAAAACAACAACAAAGATGTAGCGAAACTAAAAAAAGTTATTATAGCTTCAGCCAATGACTCAATACCCAAGTACAACCGCAATTCTAAACACAAAATAGTGCACTGGTGGAACAAGAATTTATCTCAATTACGGAAATGTAAGCAAAAAAGTTGGCAATAGTTTAAGAAAAGTCCTACTATTGATATTAAATTAGAATACCGAAGGGCAAACGCCCTATTTAAAAAACATGCCAAATTAGCCAAAAAAGAAAGCTTTTACGAATTTACATTAGAAATTAACCCTTCATCATCTATTCAAGCTGTATGGCGTAAAGTAAACAAAATTTATGGAAAAAACTTGGTATATAGGATTCAAAATATAGAACACAACAACACTATTTATACCCAACCAGAAAGAATAGCTCTTCTCTTTGGTAACGAGTGGTCCTATCAATCAAGCGACTCAAATTTTAGCCAAAATTTTATGACTAACAAGTACGCAACTCAAATTTTAAACGATTATACACCTAACCCTTCTTCAAAATTTATCGACTCGGATATTACGCTAAAAGAAGTTAACTCTTCACTATATTCCTTAAAAGGGAAAACTGCGGGCTTTGACAAAGTAAACTATCCTATGCTTAAAAACATGCCTACTTTAGGCAAAACAAATATTGTAAAAATATTTAATAATATATTTAATTCCGGTAACATACCGCAAGACTGGGGATATAGCTTATATCTTTACTTCCATGCATAAGCAAATTACTAGAGAAAATAATCGCTAAAAGGTTAGCGTGGTTTCTCCAAAAAATAAGCTCATTCATCCAAAACAAGTGGCCTTTAAAACTCGTAAAGGTACTAGTGATGCTTTATTATATCTGGATCAACAAATTACCAAATCTCTTTACACCGGTAACCAACTCACAATTTTATCAATGGACTTTGAAAAAGCCTTCGATAGAATAGGCATGCATGCCCTCATTTCTCAACTTAAAGAATGGCGTAAAATTTGTACTTAGCTTTTTAACCAATAGAAAATTTAGGGTAAAAATTCATAATACTTATTCACCAATTTTTCCTCTTGACAATGGTATACCACAGGGGTCACCCCTCCCAGTTGTTTTATTCCAAATTGCTTATGAAAAAATCAACAATATTATTTTGAAAAAACCGTCCTTTAACCATTGCATGTATGCTGACGATTTATGCATTATTATTAAGTTGAAAAAACAACAACAAGCAATAGATCAAGAAAAAATCGAGAACTTAATAACAGAGTTAATAAATTGGTGTGACAAGTATGGAGCTAAAATTTCATTTTTGAAAACTAAAACTATACATTTTTGCCGTAAACGCAGTTGTTCTCAACCATCACTGACTATAGAGTCCTCTCTAATGTCTCTTCCTAAACAAAGTACGTCTCAAGAAGTTAACATTTCACTCTTTCAGCAGAAAAAAGAAGAATACAATAAGAATGGGTGGAAGTTTTGCTATACAGATGGATCAAAATCAAATAGTGTAGGAGACTCCACTATTTGCTGTAGTAGACAACAACTTTCAAACAATTCAATTCGGTTTGATTCACCAAAATAACCCAATTTTCCATGCAGTAGCAGAAGCCATATAAAACGCAATTAAATGGGCTAAAAAACAGCGCTCAAAACACATAATCTGTTCTGATTCGAAATCATGTATAACTGCAATACAAAATTTAACAAATAGTGAAAATATTATGTGTGAAATAAGAGACAACCTAATCCGATTTCTAAATAAAATCAAATTAATGTGGATACCAGGCAATTCTTATATTGCAGGCAACGAAGCAGCTGACAAAGCTGCAAAAGAAACGCTTAGATTTCCACTTGAAATGAGCTGCACTCAAAACAAAAGTTTAATTTACACAGCAATTCGTCATTATACTTCAAAAAACGTCAAAATGAATGGAATGCTTACTCCCATATTTACAAACAATTTAACCCAGAGGGAGTACCACCTGTATATCCAGTGAATATACCAAGAGTGAATTTACTAAAATACAAAAGAATGAGATTAGGGCATAGCCGGCTGACACATCAACACCTCATGGAGAAGTCCCAAACACCACAATGCTCGTTCTGCAACAATTCGATCATTACAATGAATGTAGTTATATCAAATCTTTTTGTAGGACAAATAATGTATCTCTGTCTAATATACTTTTCGACATTACAAAAGAAAACGTTCATAATCTAATCAATCTTTTAAAGCAATTGAATATATATAGTAAAATTTAATATAAATATTTTCTTGAAGTAATGACTTTAATTTAAAATCATTTTATTTTGTAAATATTACCAAAGATTATAAAACAACACTGTTTTATATTTACATTTGTAATAATCTTCTTTATATTAATTTTCATTTTTAACTAAGAGCTGATGGCCTTAGAAGCTAGCGCTCTACCCTCTCAAATTATGTAATAATTTATTATTATATAGTTATTCAATAAATAAATAAATAAATAAATGTATTCCATCTCTGACGAGAAGGTTTGATAATCAAATACCGAATACTTTTGTATCTACGACACTATGCCTTTAGTTTTGTTCCTAACCTTCTTCTTAATTTTTTTTTTTGTTATCATCGTTTTCCCACTCAAAATTGAAGTAAGGAAATTTGAAAAATGGGCCCTACACTTCAGATATAAAGAAAACAAAGCTTTTTTATACCGATATGCAGCAAGAACAGGCCAGAGCTGGGAAATTCCGATGTGATCTATAAAAACGCCGACACACGTATATACATTTTTTGTTGGTTTCCTTAACAAGAATCAATCGTCGGAACACCGTTTTTGGAAAAAGATTGAAATTACTGTACAGTGTAAGTTATTATTAACTCGAACATAACTATAAATCAGTGCCGACCAAAATGAGAAAATTTAAAAAATGAGAATGGTTAGGAGATGTTACACTGAAAATGAGAATGTATTGGTGCTATTGCACTGCAAAAAAGTCTCTTCATATAAATTGTTTATATAGTTAAATTATTCCCACTTTGCATTCCTCATGTCGTTTTAATGTATGATAATAGAAAAAAACATTTATTAAAACCAAGAAATATTCTTGCCTTTATTAAAATGTCTGGTTGCTGTTAAATATTATCAGTATACGTCATACTTGAGAATTTTTCTTTACCATTAAAAGTTCATTGGCGAGTTGAGGTTCGAATTGTTGTCGCATGCGCCTTATTCTTTAGATTTGATTCAAAGTGACTGTTTCGTATTTCAATACTTTATGAAATGGCTTGGCAGAAAAAGTTTCGAGTCGAATGACGATGTCATCTCTGCAACAGAAGTCTTTTTTTACTTTTCGGAGTCCTTAAAAAATTGATGAATCGTTTATGAAATGTATTGAGCAAAAAATAGAATATGTTGCAAAATAAAAAATGAGTTTTTCTGTGTTTTTAAAGGGCTTATTGACATCTCCTAGTATTTTGGTATAAAACGTCTCATGACATGAGGAAAAACTTTCGCAAATATAAGATTTTTGAACTGAATTGTGGTACACGCGACTTTTTGAGGTACTCTCATCCCAAGTAGAAAAATACGATCAGCACAGTGTTTGCCAAGCATCGATGACGGTTGACTATTCATTGGCATAACAATAGGCAATAGTAAGAAAAATCTAGCCCATAAGTGAAATACGGAGTTAGACATTAAAATTTCAGTTACCGAAACATATAGGACCAATGGTGAATACTCGTGTCTTAAATTTATGGGTACAATTTGTAACACTTCGTTATATTTAAACTTAGTTTAACGGTATTTGTTACTTGAATACTGCTTCGTAAAAATACGTTTTTTTAATATTTAAACTAAAATTCTAAGCGAGAAAAGATGTCCCAACAAATTTTTGTTAATAAACTTTCAGTTTGAATAAACCAAGTTAACTGGCACACCAAAAACTCGGCCTAATTTTTACTGAAAATGTAGACAGACAGATAAAATGTCTTTATTTTATAAATAGAAATTTAATTTGCATTTGAAAATTTTTTCTTAAACAATATATAAATAATAATTTATATTTGAACATTATATTCCGAAAAATGTTGTAGTTATTTATAGAAATGAATGTATTATGAACACTTCCAATTTCTATAATAATTTAATTCTGTGGCCATCCAGGCATACTGGCTAAAATTAAATAAATATATCTTACTTTAAAGTATATGTAAATTATATTTACAAATTTGCACCTGTTCACTAGGGAGACAGCGGTTTGCATGTTAATTATATATTATATAATTTTTAGAAACGCTGGGCTGGGCATGTGCTTATATTAGTTTTTTCCCTTTACTGTTTCACTAAGACCATTCTCATTATATTTGACTTTCTACACACAGACATTAAGATCAGTATTAAACTATAAAAACCACCGAAATTCTCTTAACGATAATATATATTATATCAAATGATCTAACATCTGCGGAAACAATTCCATTATCCAATTTTTTGGTTGTAGCAGTTATATGTTAGCGGTAACAAATTAAAAGTTCTTCATTATAAGCCAAATCAAAAGAAAAAAAATCAGAAAAAAATATTATTTTAAGATCATAAAAGGCGAAGAATATTTTGGGGATAATTTTTGTTGTCATGAAAATTAAAAAATTTAGGTAAAGATAAAAATACACATACTGCATACTTAGGAATTTTTCATTAACATTGAAATTTCATTACCATTAGTCGAAAACTAATTCAAATGAAAAAAAAAATTTCATTAACATTTAATGCTAATGAAATTTTTCCATTAAAAATTTCATTTATGCACAAATGCATAAAAAACTAATTATAATTGATTGAAATCTCATTTGTTAAAAAAAAAAGAAAATCAAAAAAGTTGCTTTTTACAAAAAATAATAAAAGAAAATATATAATACACAAATATTAACTCGAATAAATAAATATCAACATATATATTAAAACATAAAATGACGGCTAATAATGCAAATGTTTTATTTTAATTGATGCATAAGTATTGGTAATGCAATTTAAAAACATTGGCGCATAATCATAGTTAAAATAAAGTATACTTTAAGAGTTCTAAAGTCGACTTTTCTTAAAAGTATACTTTAGGCATACTATAGACAAGTAAAAGTATACTTTAATCGCTAAAGTCTGCTTTAAACACAGCGTACACAGTGAAGACACGGTGATTAGAGCGCCTTTTTTTCTTTTACGGCCTTTTAGAAAAATACGTGGAAACTACTATTTTAATACACTATAAAAGCAACTGCGCTATGAAAAACTGTAGGTGAAACAACTGTATGACAATTATTCTGTCTCTCTTCCTTGCGTCTGATTTTCCAATTCGTCAGCTTATTATTGGTTTGGCCCAATCACCATTTTTGTAATAATAGAGGCGATTGGATTATATATAATATCAATATCCTCTTTCTAATTCTGAAACCCGTTTTTCGATATCTGGCATCATAACTGAGATAACTAATAACAACTTTGATATAAAATTAAGAATGAAAACCATTTTCATTGTTTTTCTTTCAAATCTTTGGGCAAACTAATAATAAGCTGACGATTAATTAAATGTGTTTTGTGAGTGTGTTTATTTGCTTATACATTTCACAGATCATATAAATGTGAAACTTTGTTTTATGTTTTGTTCTTTTGAATACTGAGATAAAATAAAAAAAATACATTAATTATGTGCAAAAATGCTATAAAAACATAAAACAGTTTTTGTTATTACAATATGTAACCCAAGTATAAAATTTGTTGTGAGTTTGTACTAAGTTTATGAAACAACAATTTTAGTAAATACAGTCATGTTGCACTTCTATGGTATCTCTTTGATATTTTTGGCGATCATATGTTTTAAACCATGCTGTGTAGTTGTTCACTTTTACACATTATTTTTTTTTATACATTGTTTTTAAATCTCTTTCTCGCCTAGGACATGAAATACAACAACAGCCCTCACCATACGGTTTTGGATCACTCGTTTGACAGCTGTCACTTTTGACATCACTGGTATACCCTGTGGCTTTAAAATTAAAACTAGCTGAAGTTGACTCTATCCAATTTAACAACACACAACAGCTGTTTTCCGCCAAGAAAATTTTTGTGAAAAAAAAATGTTTGAATTGCAAATTATTAAAAGGAAAATTATATCAATAAAAACGATATTTTGCATAACATGTATTAAGTTAATAAATTTTTATTAATAAAGTTTTTTCCTTTTTACATTTTGCAATTGCAAATCTTTTATTTACACACTTTTCATTTTTTTCGGCAAATATAAAATCAGCTGATCAATGTTGCCACCTGCTTTTTTTAAGTACAAAATGTATGCGGTCATTTGGCACATTTGATGGATACCCATTTAGAGCCGGTTCAACTTAAAACTGGCTTTAATTCTGACTATAATAGCAAAATAGATAATAACAAGTTTTTAATATAAAGTTGATTTTAAAAAAAGCCGACTTTAGTGCGGGACTATGATTACGGGCCATTGTTATTAATCAATAAAATTAGATTTTTACACCACTTCTATTAATTCAAACAATGGTAAAGAAATTTATTTTATTACAATTGTTATCAATGTAATGGTAATAGAATCATCAATCAATTAATTAGTCTAATCAATGCATTAGTCCCATGTATAACATATTCCCAGCAATTATAAATGAAAGAGATTCCTGAAGAATCAATTTTTCATTAATTCTAAAGTATCATTTTGTTTTAATTTTCCTCTTCTAAGGCAGTTTTTTTCACAACAACAAAAACTGTAATTCTGAATGAAATTACCTCTTTTCAAATCTGAGACGGATAACTTGTTTTAAAAACAACCAAGGAAAAAGAATTTTGCATAGTAATTTCCTTTAGGGTGTGTGATATACAAGCCTGTTCAAAACCATGAGTTGCTTGTGGGTTGGGTGGTTCTTAAGGAGACTGACGATGACCTGGTGGCTCAGGTCGAAAGTGTGCACCTCTGATCCTGACAATTAGATTGTGAGTGTGTTTCCTATTTGTAAGTAACATTAAATTATGATCTCGAGCCTGATAAAATTTAAAAATATATAATAAGGACAGATATATCGAATAATATATACAAAATTTACCAAGGTTAACATTAACCACAGACATTTGTAGCTATGGTAAATTACAAAATTTTGGTTATTTCGAAACAAGTTATCAAAGTTTTTGTTTGTATAAACTTTTAACTTACAATTTACAAAATTTCCAATTCTTAAAATCAATACAAAAAGCAAAAACAAAAAAATTATTGTAGTAAAATTTTCCAGAATTTCCAATAAAGTAACTTAATAAATAAGGCGCGATTACTAATGTTCCGTTATAATTTAACCAACAGTCAATTTCAAACTTTATATGGGAAACAACTACAAATGTGTCAGACATTGTGAAAATGATGCCACGGCGCGAATACCATCAGTATTCTGTGATAATATATCAAAATATCAAAAGATCTCATTTTTTACTAAATCATAAGAGCTGTTGTACATGCAATGAAAATGATCATAAAGGAAAACTTCCACCCTATGATAGCACTATTGGTGCCGACTCCAATTTTCATAACAGCGGAATCAAATTTACTGCTTCTTTTGCTTTGTTTTTTTTTGCTGGGTTTCTTTTACATCAGTAAAGTGAAAACCTTTTAAATTCCAAGACACATTGTAACCTTAGTTTTTCGAAGAGTGCAGGTCGAGTTAGAAATTCTTGAGTTATATTTGATTTCAGCACATTGAGTTTCCTCAAAGAATAATATGTAGTTTACTGTTTGTTGTTTAATAAAAAAGTTTTCAGTTCAGTTAAAATTAAAGGAACATATATTTATTTTCAAGGAAATATTTATTTTAACTTTTTTATACAATTGCTTAAATTGATTTACTCTCATTTACCAATTTTATTTAGTTTTAATTAGATTTTTCATTTGTTAGAAATTAAATAAAAAATTTATCCACAAAACGGAAATTTGTGGTTTATTTGTTTCTGTTACAGTTATTACAAATTTAAAATTTTTTTGGTGTCTGTTTCAAAAAAAAAATATATATATATTCAAACAATTCCAATTTGTTTTTTATTTAAATTGTTTGTTTATATACAAAATTATTTAAATTCAAACTACATGAACACACGCAAATATATAGTCATTCACTCAATATGTGTCTATAGACTGTGTGAGTAAACATTTTGTAGATTAAAAATAAACATAAATACAAAAACCGGAAGCAATTTTAAATAAATGAATAAATCAGTTATTTCATACGGAATTGATATCTAAAATATTAACATTTATTTTTAACTAATTATTTATAATTTTTTATTGATGTGTGACTTATTTAAACAACATTAAAAATATATAACAAAAACCATTTAATTTAAAAGAAATGTAAGTAAAACGATTTTTAAATGAAATATAATTTCTTTTAAATGGTATTTTATTTTATTTTTACTTACAAACTATTTTAAATAAAGTTTCCTATGCAGTTTTAGGCTTACCAAAAAAAGTTACATTTAAAAATGAAAATGCTACCCCTGACCTTAAAAAAGTTTAATAATGTGTCTGTATATTTTTCCATTGTCTAAAGTGATATGTAATTTTTGATATTTTAAAAAAGTTGTATCCCTAATATTCATAGTAACATATGATTTCTTGTTATCAATTGAAAAATATTATTCAAATTTCGATTTATTTTGTTATTTAAATTAATATTTCTCATCACTTTCATATACCCACAATTGAATTTATTTTTAAAATGTATACAAAAAAATACAATAAAACAATACCCACATAAATGTTACAAATCAAATTGAGAATTTTTAATTAAAAAAAAAATATATATAGTTTTAAAATATGACAAAGTAGTTTAAAATTTATATTTTATTTATTTTATTTACATGCATATGCATATATTTTATTTATGTATATAATGTATTTACATATCAAAAAATACCTATAAAAAGGTGTCCCTTTAATTACGAAATGTCGAAAATCTAAAATTGAGATAACGCTCTAGAGTGAGCTTGGCCGCAAGTGTACAAGAGCTAACTAAATAGTATTGTTTTCTTTGGCTTTTAAGTATATTTTGCTAATAAAATACGCACATATATAGCTGTTTTTCATTTCCGATTGTGGACACATTTGGTCGATTATGCTGACCAAAAAAACTGACATTTTGATTTGAACGCCCATTTTCATAATAAGCCTGACTTACTTTAACGCGTTGCTTGATTGTGTATCTTTCCATGTTTCAAATTGAGTTAGTCTGAAATTGAAAAATGTCAAACGAAATGCAGAAAAAAACTTGACGTTTAGGTGTGGTTCACATTCAACATCGGCTCTTAAAATTTATACACCCTTTATAAGTATTAAAACATCAACTTTTAAATAAAAACCTTACTTTGGCTTTGGAGACTAGAGCAAACCTAATATGTTTGATTTTTTTTTTTAATAAAAACTCTTAAAAAACTATATAACATATAAAGAACAAATTGAACATTTTCTTATAAAGCATACACAAAAAATTTGTTAAAAGTTGGCTTGAAAGAAATTACTGTTAATTAATAGATGTTTTCTAAATTATTCATCACACAGTTTTGAGAGCTTAAACAACTTTTTTATGAAATATTTCTTAAAATTTACATATGACAAATTTGTTTAATTAAAGTAGAAGTATTTCTTGGAGTGAAGAGCAGACCGTAAATGATTGTCAGGTGGTACAGCTTTCTGGTGTGTAGGCTATCGCTTTACTCTGGAGACACAAACACAACACTTTTTATCTTTGGCTTAATATAAATTTACTTTTAATTTTGCATTTTTTTTCTTATTTAAATTTATTTTTTATTTTTTCTTTCAATTTTAATTTCAAATTTCTTTATAATTTATTATAAAGCACATTTTATTTTAATTCAGTTTTTATCGTCTTGTATTATTATAAAATATTTTGGTTTCCAATTTTAAATTAATATTTTACAGTTTTTTATTAAGAGTATAAAGTTTATTATTCTATTTTAATTTACAATTTTACTTTATGTTTCCTATTATTTATTAATGTTTTTTAAGATAGCCAGCTGCTGTGGCATTTCACTCAGTTAGTGGGAAAAGAGGCAGAGCAGAAAACATGAGCTGCATTCCCACTAACTGAATAAGGATGCCGCAATGCTTTGAGTGCAAGGCGGCAGGGCCGCTGCCAAACCTAACTTTATATTAATGAATTTTTGCACAACATCAATGAAATTTTACTGAAATTAAGTACAGTTAATATAATATAATATATCAGGTGTTTACAGTATCATAAACAAGACTTAAATTTGTATACCTTTAAAATCGCTTTAAAAATTAATTAGTTCGGTAGAATAATTAAAAATCTGTTCTGTAATAAATAAGTATAATAATATATTCAACAACAAATTTCAAAAAAAATCATATATAGTAAAAAGATTAAAGTCGGACATGCCGACTTTACGATACCCCACAAAAACATAATTTGGGTAAAATTTTGGGGAAAATCGGAATGAAATTGCCGTAAGCGTTTATTTAAGAAAATGCCGGCAAGGTGGTTTTAAATGGGGATTAGATCCAAGTATTGTTTGATTTTTTTTCAAATTTGATGGGTTGATATTTGATACCATATATAACATCATACATGTCTAAATTCCATTTAATCCCCTTAAGACCTTTAGTTTGATAAAAGTTTATTTATGGCGGGATGTTTAGCATGTGAATATAACCTAATACGTTTACGTCTGACTAATCCTGTCTTAAGGTAACGGTTTTTTTCAAATCACTGAGAGAAAATGAAAAATATATCAGTAGAAATTAAGTTCTATTAGCTTAAAAGTTCAAATCAACACAAATTATAGAACTAACAAAAATCTCTGATTTACATTCAGCTGAGCTGTTAAAAAAACAATAGTTTTTAGAACAAAGAACACACTTTAGAGCTTATAAATGATTGATAACAATTGTAATAAAATAAAATTAATTACCATTGTTTCAATTAATGACAATGATTTATAGTTATTATATAAATTATAATTTATAATTATAAACGTTATTTATAATTATAAACGTTATTTATATTAATAAACGTTATTTATAATTATAAACGTTATTGAACAATTTTAATAAATAGCACTGTGCTACACTACAGATAAAGCTAATGCGATTACGCTGAATTCAATTTGGCTGATGAATAAAATTAATTCGATTACGCTAAATGGTGATAACCGTTTTTCAAAGTTAGCGCTTGTATTTGCGATATAAACGATTTAAAATTTCAATACTCAAGTACCTTAAAACAATATTTTTTTTTTATACTCTTGGTAACACCTCTAATTAGGGTAGTCTTTGGTCTGTAAATCATCGGATCACTCGCGAAAAAATTGTCAAGGAGTCGGGTTAGAGGGTGAATCGGGAAAAAAGTTTAGGATGCGTTTAGTACATATGAATAAGTAACTCAAGATAATAATTGGCAGTTGAGTCGGATTAGTTCGTACATCGGCAAAACTATCTACTTCCTAGCAACGGCTCGTGTCGGGAAAGGGAATTTGGTCGGTTTATTCGGTATATTTCGATCTTCAACCGATTCTTCCAAACTTTGCCACTACACCCAGAAAACAGTATCATTTGTGGCCACCGAATTCGTTGCCAATCGAACTCTGGCGGTTACGACAACTATCGTCATATTAAATTATATTTTTAGTTGTGAAAGCAAATATTCAGTTGTATAATTTAATATTTATAATCCACATAAATATTATTACGTTCCACAAAATTTTATTAAAAAAAAATATTTTTAGATTTTTCCCTTGCTTACTGCACCACAATTTAATTTAAATTTCTTTGATATATTTGTTATTTAATCATTTGAATATTTTATTTTAATAACAAAAAAATATTTTTTTTAAATGTTTGCCTTTACCCACTAGCCCACAAACACTTATATTTGAACATAAATAATTTTTTAGGAAAATAAATATAGCTGAAATACCAATATTTAGTGGCTTCTATAATAAATACAATCCACAATTCGGTTGGTTTAACTGAAATACTAATTTAATGATATATTTGATCAGGATAACCGTATTTGTACACTCAGAATATTATGTAGTTAACTGTTTGTAGTTTAATAAAAAAGTTTTCCGTTTCATTTAAAAATAAAGGAACATACATTTATTTTTCAAAGAAATATCTATATTAACTTTTTTATACATTTATTCGAAATAATTTACTATCATTTACCGATTTTTTTCAGTTTCATTTATTTTTTTCATTTGTTTGAAATTTAATAAAAATTTACCCACAAAACGGAAACTTGTGGTTTATTTGTGTCCGTAACAGTTATTACAAATTTAAATTTTGTTTGCTGTCTGTTTCAAAAAAAAATATTCAAAAAATTTCAATTTGTTTTTTTATTTAAATTGGTTGTATATATACAAAATTTTTCAATACAATTTACAAGAACTTCATAAACACACATACATATACAAAGACATTCATACAAAAAGTATTTATAGCTTCATATGCATACATACATTTTGTATTGTACGAGTATATTAAAAAAAAAAAAATACAAAAACGGAAATAATTTCAAATAAATGAAAAAAACATTTATTTTTTAATGATTGGTAGGTAAAACTTTGACATTTATTTTAACTGATTATATCATTTGTTTCTTACGGATGTGTCAGTTGATTAATCAACATTTAAAAATAAATAACAAATGGCATTTAATTTAAATGAAAATTAAGTTGACCGGTTTTTAAATGAAATATCATTTCTTTTAAATGATATTTTCAATTATTTTAACTTACAAACTTTTTTAAGTGTAGTTACCACCTTTGAATATCGACAATTTATTAATAAATTTGACAGATTGTATTAGTACACAATATTCACTAAATAAATGGTTGCTTCTACTGTACACAATTTCTAAACGAATTTTATTCGTAAAGTTGATTAAAAATACCAATAATTGGATAATAGTATTCTTTTAAAATCCCAATGCCATATTTTTGTTATAATAATAGGTTATTCCAAATAAAATAAAATTCCTACAAATAAATGTTAATTGTTTTGATAGAATTACAACCAATCTTTTCTCTGGGTGTATATGTGATAAGTTTTTCTAACTAAATGAGAGTTATTAAAATTCTATAACATTTCCAATGTATACTACGGCCTTAAACATAATGTTGGTTATGGGCATCAGTAACTGTATTAGGTTTATGAAGAAGGAGGTTATTTGCAAAGTCACGTTCCACAGTGCTGAGCAAAAACCATCATCTGATTTCCTTTTACTATATGTTAACTGAAAACTGGATTTTAATTGCATGTGTTTATTTGTACTTCTAAATTTTGTTTCAATAATTTGTTATTACAAAAGGCGTTGATGCAAATTTGGATTCTTTTGATCATATTTTGCATAATTGTTGGCAGCATTTGTGGTGTCACGTTGTTAATTTCGGCTCGAATGTTGACTTCAAATATCCCCAGAAAAAGAAGTTCGGGACTTTCAAATCGGGAATCTGACTGGCCAAGCCAAATCACCGTAGCTCAAGATTACATACGCAATGTGTCGCGAGTACTATGACAAGTGGCCCCTGTTGGAACCACATACCCTCCAAATGTGGATCCTCAACTTCTAGTAAGATATATTCTGTCAGCCTGGCTCTAGAGCGGTCGCCGTTGGCTGTAATACCGTCAGTTCCTTCGAAGAAAAGGTCCCCATCACATTTTCAGACATAATTGCACACCACATGGTGACTTTGAGAGGATTTAATGGTGCTTTCTTAACAATCCGTGGATTTTTTGTCCGCCAAAACCATTCCACTCCGTCGATGAGTTACAAAATTGCAATTGTTATTTTCTGTAAATTTCGCATGTGCGTACTTCACGGATGTTAAAACCAAACTTACGTACCATGACATATGCAAAAATGGCTGTACATTGCAATAGGCCTGTACAATTTCATAACAGCGTCTAGTAACTAAAAAATTTTGTTTTATTTTTTCATTAGAAACCCACATGTGAAAAATATTTTATATTTTTATCCTGCTGTATCCAAGCTATTTTTTTTTTAAATTTTATTCTCTATAATTTACTAATACAATTTATCGCGTTTTTTTACGTTTGCCAATTTAGTAATAATATGATTATATGTTTTATGTTAAAATCGAACTAAAAATTATTCATTTTATATTTACTCTAAAAGCTTTTCAACCAATAATTTTTTTTTTCACCACAACTAGTTTTTCACCTCCATTTTTTTTTACCACTAACATTATTTTCATATTCAAAAATGTGTTTATTCTAATATTTTCAATCTGTTTTATTATAACTATTACAAAAACACTTTGGAGGGTATAAAAAATTCGCTGATGCCGAATTTAATGCTTTTACTTATTTTGTATTGTTTTATTATGTACGGTGGTAAACAAATTTTTCATGTTATTTTATTTTTATGTAGATTTGTTCAATATTGTTTGTTTCTATATTTAAATCTACACTAGCACGTGTTTGTTTAAGTAAAAAAAACTTTATTTTGTATAAAACCAATTATTTTTAGTTGCAATCAAAAGTTTTTATTTGTCGAGTTGATACATAAACTATAAAAAAAACTTGTTTACCATTTATAACAGTTATGATTAGTAGTTAAGGAAAAATAAATAGTTTTTTTTATCGCATAGAAAGTACTTATTAAAGATGTTATGATAAAATTCAGTTTTTAACAAAAAAAAAAAACAAATATGCAGTCAACAAGTCAAGTTGCCTTTTTGTTTGATTAGATGTTGTTTTTAAATGAGGACATCAAGTCTGTATTTACAGTGAGTTTCATAAAAAATACCAACAAAATTAAACAGTAATAATAATATCTAAAACAATAAAAAGATTTATGTAAGTTTGTATTTTGAAACTATACTTCATACAAAGTTTTTGCCACCACTTTCTTCCAACAATTTTTTTTTTTTAGGTTTGGCTTATTTTGTTTACACATATAATTCTTTCCATTATTAATATTCATCTAACTTGGCAACATGTAATATTTGTTTGTAATTATCGCATTTTTACAATTTTACTCTTTTGTGTGAGAAAATGTTTACAAAGGTAGCAGTGTTTCAGGCAATTACCCTAACATAAAACCATAATATTTCTATATTCTTATGTACCTCATTTTTACCATTTGTAATATTCCATTACAGTTGGTACATGGTTATTCTAATTATCCTTTTTGTTATTAGGATTATATATGGGTTGTTTTAAGAAAAACACATACAAGTACACCCAAAACACCCACGCGACCATAAAAAATAATCATAAATAAATATACTACATTAGGTAGACACTTTTATTTCAAATTTGGATTTTGAAAGAACGATGACTTTAGTTAATTTTTTTTAATATGATAAGGTACAGATAGTGCATAGCAAACACAAGTTCTGTTCCATGTAATTCCAAAGTTTTCATATTAATTTCTGAGCTTTGCAGTCTTAAGGAAGAAGAAAACAAAATAAAATCCTATATGTGGGGGCAGATTACTCCAGTAATGTGAATATACTTTAAAATTAAAAATAAAAGTGTTACCTTATCGTATAAAAATACAAAAATATTTTAAACTAAGGGTAAACATTAAGAACATCCTGACAAATTAGCACAGCTGTTAAATAAGGCTTAAAGTCACAAATAAGGATAATAAGCATAATATTTTTTGTATGCTTTGGTGTTATTTTTCTATTCGCAAAAGTATACACAGAAATCGTATCCCTCATACAAATTTCATTTGCCCTTATTCAAGATATTTGATTGCCTAAGGCAATCAGTGTTATAAAAACAAACGTGCGAATTTTTTTTTAAATTTACATTGACGTTATTAATTTCATTATTTTTCCTTTTTATAAGTAAAAATAATGAAATTTTTCTTGTTGTATTTTGTTGTGTAATTTCATCGCTTATTCAGCTTACTCTTACATGCCAGAAATTGTAAGAAGTTCTTAATAAACTTATTAAAAATTTTGATATTAAATACAAATTAATTTAGTTCTTTATTTGCCCATTAAATTTTAACATACAGTTAAAACAAATTTCGTGTGGGAAATAACAACAAATTTGCCTGTTGGTATATAATGTGACATTGTGAATATGAGACATACAAGTTAAAATTGTTAAAGTCATTTTAAATTAATTAACAATGACTTTATAAAAAATTTCATGGTATGAAACAAAATAAAGTTGTAATGAATAAAGTTGCAACAACTTTGAAATATTAGTGATTAATATTCATCAATTGTTTTTTGTATTTTAAAAAAAATGAATACGTATACGTATTATTAATTTAACATTTATATTAATCATACGTAGTGTATACTATAATAATAAATAGACAATCATCAAGCAATGACCAAAGGGGTGAAAGAAGAGCGTGGATACTGATAAGGTTGGATAGCGTCAACCGAAAATACTAAGTATTCTATCCTGCTGGCTCTGTGGAATTTCTCAAATTTTCTTCTCTTTAATTTACTAATAAAAATTTTCATGTTTCTTTACAATAAAATAATTTATAAAAATAATATGATTATATGATCTAAAATCCTACTAATACTATTCATTTAATAAATATTTATTTGAAAAATAAATTTATCTACCTTTATTTTTAACTGAAATGAAATCTTTTTTATTAAACTACAAACAGAAAACTACATAATATTCGGATTTTTTTATTTTAATTAAAATATACCATTCATGACCTTTGTAGCCATTCTGTATAGTATTGGTGTCTGTTTTAGGGCAAACCCCTAATATATGGTGAAATACTTGCAATTTGTGGTTAGTCAGTTATCAAAGTTTGAGGTAATTATTTTCGTCTAACATTTTTTGTTCAAGAAATGGCACATTTTTTAAGAGTTTTCTTGAACAGTTTTCAAGTGCGATTTCCGGAAACATTTTCTCTATACGCTCGAAGACTTTATTTACTACACGTAAAGGCAGCCATACACTTAGTTCTTTTCTGGCAGTTTTAACCGAACGGGTAAACTGTGTGTGGCAAAAAACTGTCCTTCTGTAACTTGTTTAAAAATATCTGTCGCAACTGCTCGTATGTGTAATTACGCTTTCAAAAAGGACGGTTTTTGTCATAACAGGTAATATTCGAACGCCAGCTGATTATATTTTGCTCTAATTTTTTTTTTGTTTTTTTTTTTACTTGAACTCACAAAAAATAAAAGTTGTAGAAAAATTTGTAAACTATTTTCAATCCCACTTTTCTATTTTTTAACTAACTTTTAGTAAAAAAATTACAGAATTTTTGCAGAATATATTTGTCTAAAATATTTTTTTGAAAAAAAAAAACAGACAAAATAAAAAAATTTTGATGCTCGACACAAAAAATTAATTTATTTAATATTTAGTATTTTTTTTTTTGTTTAGAAAAAAAGTTAGTAGAAAAATTTGTAAACGGTTTTCAATCCCACTCTACTATTTTTTTACTGATTTTTAATAAAAAATTATTATTTAGCAAATCTTTTGCTATTTACATTTTACAAATTGCAAAATTTTTACAGAATATTTAAAAATTTTTGTTGCTAATTTCAGAAATCATTTTACAAATTTTTGAAAACCGATTTGCTAAAATTAGCAAAAAAAAATACTAATTTTAAAAAAGTGGATATTGAAGGAAATGTTATTTCTAATTAAAATTTACACCTCAAACTTAAATTGCCTTAAAATGCTACATAGACTAAAAAAAATAGGACATCCACTTAAAATAGCACTAAAAAGTTTTTTTAGTTCTAAAAATCAGCCCTAAAAACAATTAGAATTTGACCTTAAAAGTAAAAAAAAAATTGACCAAAATATTTTTCAAAACAGAAATTACCAAATTAAAACAAAATGATTAATTCGTTTTTTAAAAAATATATTCAAAATTTTTGATACTCGATAAGAAAAATAAATTCAAAGATTTTTACTAATATTAATAAAATTTAGTAATATTTTTTGCTGATTTTAGCAAACAGATTTTAAATTCCACTTTACAAAAAGTCTACTAAAATTTAGTAGCGGCTACTAATTTTTCTACTAATTTCATTGTACTACACGTCAGCAGACATGTGTTGCTAAGATTAGCAAAAAATACCGCTGGGCTCAAGTTAGCAGAATTTCCCGTAATAACAGCAAAATTTTCAGTTGCCATTACAGACTTTTTTTGGTGAGTGTAGCAGATTTTAAATTCCAAAGTGTTTACTAAAATTTAGTAGCGGCAGCTAATTTTTTCTACAAATTTCAGCAGACATGTGTGGCTAAGATTATTAAAAAAAAAATACCGCTGGGCTCAAATTAACAAAATTTCCCGTAATAACAGCAAAATTTTTAGTTGCTATTACAGACTTTTTTTTGTGAGTGTAGTGTGTGGATATGGTCTTTATTCATATTGAACCGTACAGTTTTACCCGAGCGGTCAAAAGTGCCACTCAAAATAGTTTGTAGTTTATATAAACTGAAAACGTAATTAAAATAAATGAAAAATCACTTTAAAACCGTTCTACTAACTTTTCTTTTACATAAAAGAACTTTTCGTTTATTTTAAAATCTTACTTAATGACCTTACAAGATCATTACTTTATAAATGATTTTTCATTTATTTTTACTGTTAAAAAACTAACCACCAATCTATAAAAATTAATGATATTTATTTCTTTATTTTAACTGTCAACTAATTAACTACAAAATCTGATTTTTTCTTTAAAGTCGAGGCCCTGTATAACGAATGATATATTGTCAAGCTCATTTGTTATACCGAAATATTTAATATATTGCAATACATTTTTGTATGAATTTTAAAAAAATTTTACATTACCTTAATTTTAAAATATGACTGCTTAACACTAGAAGACAAAAAATTCTTAAATTTGTTTTATTTACATTTTTTTTTATTTTCTTACTTTATTTGCTTACTTTATTTCGTTTTTTCGTTATATCGAGTATAATATTTGAGAAATATTTGTTATATAAAGTTGTTAATGCAAACAATTAGGTCGTACGTTACATCGAGTTCTCGTTATTCAGAGTATTCGTTATATCGGGCTTCCACTGTATTTCGTTTTTTACCGGTCAACAAATAAACTACAATTGCTGTTAAAATAAACGGCTTTTAATTTTTTATGTTTTTTTTTTAATAAAAATAATAATTGTAACGGAAAATCCGTATTTATATGTAATTTATTCCTTAAAGTGTTGAAAAATATACTTCTTTGTGTTTAACCTATTTAATCATTTAAAAAAATTAACAGAAAACAACCAGTTTCTCTAAAAATATTTGAATGTACTATATTATTTGGTAAAGCCTGGCTGTATAAATATAACTTTTCAAATATAATTACCAGGTTTTCATAAATTTCCTTCATTTCGACAATTTTTTGGGGTGTTTTATTTATAAATCTGTGGTCCTGTTTAATTACCGAATATATTGTTACAAGAAATTTCTGGTTGTAGAAAATTCTTTACACGAATTTTGACAGCTGGAAAAATCTAGTTTCGTAATAAACTGGAAATAACTAGAATACCTAACTACTCATATAAATACTGGTACTCGGTGACGCAGTAGTTCAGTTCATAAGTAAAACGCAAAGTGTGAAGAACTAAACTGTGGCTAACGTTTAGTCTATCTACATCGTGTAAATAAAGTGTGATATTAAAGTGTTTTTCTGTAATTTTTAGTAACAGTTATAAATAAATAGAGCTATAAATAATTTCAAACAGTGTTTATTATTTGCAATATAGAAAGAACTCGATTTATTTAAATGGTAAATAAATCAACGATTTTATAAAGGGTAAAATCGTAATAATATTTTCAGTCTTTTACTACAGTAACAAAAAAAGTCTGTAATGACAACTGAAAAAGTTGCTGTTATTACGAGAAATTTTGCTAATTTTAGCCCAGAGGTATTTTTTGCTGTTCTTAGCAACACATGTCTGCTGACGTGTAGTACAATAAAACTAGTAGAAAAAATTAGTAGCAGCTACTGAATTTTAGTAAACTTAGTGAAGTGGAATTTAAAATTGATTCGCTAAAATCAGTAAAAAATGTATTACATATTTTTAATATCAGTACAATGAAATTAATATAAAAAATTAGTAAGCGCTACTAAATTTTCGTTAATTGCTGCAAACTGGAATTTAAAATAGATGTGCTAAATCAGCAACAAATTTTACTAAATATTGGCAAAATGGGAATACCAGGGAAGTTAATAAACACTACTAAACATTGTAAAAATTCTGTACAAAGTTAATTAAAATACATTAGCTTTAATAAACAAAACTGTTTAATAAATATTAGTAAACTAAACTTAATAAATTGTAAAATATAGGAAAATTTTAATTTATAAAAAAATTATTGAAAATGTACAACAATAATCTTTGCATTTCCATGTGTTGCTTTAAATTTCTATTTTTGAAAAGGGTTTCTAGCTTAATTTTTTTACTTTTTGTTTTGAATTCTTTTTTTTAATTAAGCTGTTTTTGAAATAAAATACAGGTTAGAGATTTGAATAGAGCCAATTTCATTCACAATAACAATTTTGGAAGATGTGAAAAAGAGCTGCCTTAGAAGTGGGAAATCAAAATAATTTACTGATACTTTGGAAAAATTGATACTTTGGAAAAACTGATTAATTGGGGTATATTGATTTCTTAGGAATCACATCAAGTTTTTTGTCTTTGAGGATATTTAATAGAAACCTTACGTGTATTGTTTAGATACGATCAGGCAAAAAATGTCTTCTGCGGCACAAAAACCCTAAAAAACATCTTGTTTTTCCCGACGAGTGTTTGTTTAAAAAAAGTATCCCAGTATTACCTCATATAAGTTAAACAGTGTACCTAAATATAATTTTGAAACATCCATTCTTTCCCCAAAAATAGGAATATTGTATTTATAATATAATAAATTCATATTACTTTCACTAACTTGTTTTTGTTTTGTTACTTTCTGTTTCAATTCCATTTATTTGATTATTATGGTATTAGCTAATTTTCCCTTTTTCAACCTAATAACAAAAAGTAATTCATTTATTATAATTGTATGCTCATTGTATTTGTTTATAAACTACTTAAAACACTTACGCAACCATTCAAATAATTCTACACTTATATATTGTATTTACTTAAATTATTGTAATGGCTGTTATTTCACTAACAGCACTCTTAATACTGTTTATAAAATATACAAATTGAAAATATAATTTATTATAACATATTAATCATCAATTAATTTTCAAGTGGCATTCTATAATTTATTACCAATTGTAAACATCGTATAATACTAACATTTCAATTAAAATAAATAATATTAAAAAGTAGTATATGAATGATGTGCAGTATATGTACATAATGATGTCCTGTTAAAGGATTCACATTAATGAACTGCACAAATATGTATATAAAAGTAAGTTGCTTAGAAAATCATTGAATAAAAATACTAAAAAATTTTTAATTCTTTTACGGGACACTCTAATGCCCTAGAATTTATATAATTTTATTTTCAATACTAATCAGCAACGAAAACCTTTTATATAGATAAATATTAATGAATAGATAATACAGTTGCATATTATTAAATTTATTATTATAGCTGACATTTATTGATTATGTTTTTATGAGTTTTCTACAAAAACCTCTAATGTAATTTCTTTTGAAAATTGTCCCTGAAAAAATTACCAAATATTAGACAGCACAAGATTATTTCATACTTTTTATCAATGAAAATTATTATAATCTTCTAAGGCTTTTCAATAATTCATACCACGCCATGTATACGCAGTCAATATGTAATTTTAAGCTTACTGTGTTTTCCCAACTTATTGAGAATATATCATAATTAAAATTTTGTTATTTTGCCGGCGCAAAGTGCGTTTTTTTACTGTTGAGTGAGCAAAAATAAATACAAATTTATCAAAAATTAAATACTCATTAATGTCTGCCCATAGATAGGCTGGTACATTTTTGATAAAATTTTGATATAAATAATAAAATAAATAAAAAGAAACGTTTAATCCTACAAATATGGGTGTTGGTCTTATAGAATTATTTTTATGGACAAATTGCACAAGTGAATAATTGACAAATGTAATTCAGATAGCTCAGGTCTACTGAACGGTGGTCCAACCATCATGTTAATTGTGAGTCACACCTTAACGTCAAGTTTTTTGCCCAACTTAATTTGACATTTCTTTGTTTCAGTGTTTGACAAATTCAACCATGGATAGGCATACAATTGAACAGCACGTTAAGAATGTTGAAGCCTTTTACGAAAATGGGCGGTCAAATCAAAATGCATTTCGTGCAGTTCGTGATTTTCTTGGTCAACATAATTGAACAAAGGTGTTCACAATCGGGAGAATTGTGCGTAAACCACGTCTGCAGGAAATGTGAAACCACCTGTGCATGATCGCCCAATTCGTTCTGCACAAAACATTGCTGTTGTTCGCGATAGTGTGGCAGAAGAGCCGTGAACCACGACTCGTCATCGTGCCCAACAGTTGAACATCTTGTGCGGACTTCTTGTGGCCAGAAATTGGGTATATGGACCTGGACGATATGTGGTTCCAACAGAATGGTGCCATTTGACACACAGCCAACGAAACAATGGCGAGGTTAATTGGTCGCCACGATCATGGGATTTGACACCGTTGGACTTCTTCCTTTGGGGATATTTAAAAGAAAAAGTGTACGTCAATAAGCCAAGAACAATTCACGAGCTAAATGATGAGATAATTCGCACATTAACGACATTGAACCTCAATTATGTATGTCTCAAAGTCATTGAAAATATGGACCATAGGATAAATGTATGCCACCGAGGCCGTGGCGAGCATTTGGCCGATATTTTGTTTCACACATAATTGTCATAGATCCTTCTATCATAATAAGAAAATATTGAGATAATTCTCTAAAACTTTTTGTTTTATTTACAATTAACATCGTGCATTATGGTTGCAACACACTTTATTTAGTAAATCCTTCTAAGGCTTCAAATATGGCAACACTGTAATTACTCGAGATGATAATTCTTAGAGCTGTCTTTGCACCCCATCTGTTGAAGAGTTGGTGAAATTATTAAAATTTTTTCTAGAACATTAGTCCTGTTATATTATTTTACTTCGGTAGAGTTAAGTGCTATTGGATCACCGAAGGAGGATGGTTCGATGTGTATCAGGGATAGAAAGCCCGGTTGTCGGGGCTCGAAACCGCAACCTTATGTGTAACATTCCTTACATTACACTCATAATACATACAAATATGAAATTATTGGCAAAACAACAAAAACTTTCGTAAAATAAACCAATTACCGTTTATTTCAAAAAAGTTTTTATTATTTTAACATTTATTAGAATTTTTATGCATTGAAGTTACGTAGATCAAGAAATAAAACACGTTATTCTGTTTTTGATACTAGATAACAACTGAACTTTATTTTACTATATCTTTCGGTGAGTTATTTTTGCTTATCTAAAACTTGTATTAATAAAATTTTTATTAGGTTATAAAATAAATTTAGATTTAATAATCATGTTTTTGTTTATTATTGCACTTTATCAATTTTGTGAAATATCTTATTAGAAATCTATTGCATTGACCTTTAAAATTATGCTTATTTTGCTAATGTGTAATTTAGTGAATCGACTTTAAAATAGTGTGGTTGCAGTAAGTGCATTAACTAAGATTATAATCAGTGTAAAAATTGGATTTAAAGAAGCCTTTTTGGGTATATTTGTATATTTAGGTATATTTGGGTATATTTGTATACCTAAGTTTTTAACTATGATTGCGGAATCTGCCGGATTAGGTTTTTGTTAAGAAACATACTTTCAAATAGTCCTATTATTGTATGTATAAATTGTGCGTTCAAACTCGCGTAAACCTGCATACAGGAATGCATAAAATCAAAAAAAAAAATATTTTTCTCTACTTAAGACTCATTTTCACAATACTACCATATATTGCAAATTGATTATAAACAAGTTTTTTTTTGTTCCATAAATGATAACTGAAAAATGATTTTGCATATACGGTATATGTAAATTTGTTTTCATGTAGATGGTCCATAAACTTTTATATTCTCACATTTAACAAGAACCAATGTGCAGTTATGAAAATATAATCTGAAATGTCAATCATACACATGTGTATATTCGGATGTGTTCTATGTCACAGATGCAAGTTCATATATTTATGCTGTTTAAGATGTCTAAACACAATACGAATGCATATTCAAGAACGACACTGGTTTGATAAGTTCAGATAAGAAAAAAGTTTGTTTGTTTGTTTTTGACATAATGACACAATTCTTCCAATTTGAGTTTAATAAGAGAATCAATAAGATGTCTCTAGATTTTCAATTATTGGTAGAACATTTAAAACAGAAACCTTAACTGTCATCAGAGTATTTGAAATTTGGATATGTGATATGCATACGAAGTTTAAATTCGTTCTATTTCGTCCTTTAGCTTTTCATAATTTTGTGGCATGGTCTAAAAGTGCAGATCGCTAGGTCTTAGATTAAGTTTATTAATAAAATTTCAAAAAAAAAAAAAAAAAAAATATTTAAAGTTTTTAGTTTTTTGGTATATCCCTATCCCTTGCTGTGTATCATTACAATTATGACATTTCTTTTTACACATTTTCTACTTGCCAATTTGATTCAATCAGCTATTTCTGTCTGGGTAGTCTATGTGTAGTATTTTATAAATTTACTCTGATTTTAAATTTTATTTAAATACTTACAACAAATAAAAAAAACTCAACAAACAACAAAATAGACCAAGGAAACTTACCTCACCGAGGTGTGTTCGTCACATAACCATCACAACAAGCACAACTTAAAGGAACGACAAACGTTAAGCAGGGCGGTTGGTCGATAGCAGTGGCGGTAGATCAGTTATTCTACCGCGAGCGAGAAAAGTACCTAGAAGTGCCTTCTTCAGGTAGCACTAACGAGTGTACTTCTTTTACCGGTAATCCTCTCAAGGAATTTTCAAAGGGAGTGCCTGTATCAGGTCTCTCTAAAAACTGTGCTTCGTTTACCGTGATTAGGGAACGTGTTTACGTCGGCAACTGAGTGCTCAACGACGCGCCTGTAGAACAAGTGTAACGAACCTGGTCTACCTCCTCTGGGGCGGGACTACCTATAAAGCCGGACATGCTCAGGGCTGGGGTGTGTTCTTGCCCTTTTGGCAATAAATTCGGGTTCATTAACAAAATATTTTTAAGGTAGCTACATAAAAAAAACTGCTGAAAAGGTATAGAGAAGGGATGTTGATGATTGACAGGGGTAGCTTTAGGTATCAGAGCTACCTTGGTCTCTACCCTCCCTACCTTGCCGAATCTAGGGTCGACCCAATAAAAGTACTTCACTTTTCAGTAAAAAAAACCGGAACAAACCTTCTGAACAACACAGAAGATAAAATTTATTTCCAATAACAAGACAAAAAAATCAACATTAAGACTAAAAATCAAAATTGAATTATACTAAATTATAACAAAAGAGATCCTAGAATCGAAATTAATAACTATATGGCAACCCCAATATCGAAAGGTATATGAGTAAATCGTGGTTTCTCGAACGATTTACTATTAAATTTTGAATAGAAAAAAGGAAGTCTGGTAATAGTGACATGAGAGCAAGTTTAAATATGCTTCCTTTAAATATTGCCGTATACTGACGAAATGTAGACTTAAGAATTGATTATTTTTTATCATTCTCATAGCGCACAACCGCTTTAGTGATGCTTTAAACCTTGTCCTCCGAGAGGAATACCTTCGCAGGGCGATTACCATAAAGCCGTTCCCAATATTCCAATAGTATCTCGCCATCATACAAACTCCCTTACACGATGTTACATTTTCTGTAATAAATATTTTATTATTATCTACCAACAATATTGAATTATTTCCTTATCTAAATTATCTGTTTGCTTTGTGTTTGTCCCGGTATATCGATATTTATGAACTCCCCATTTTTTGAATATTTCTCAACTTTGATGGATTTTAAATAAATAATATAAATTTCTATATTTGCCATATTTTCAAAATAAGTTCTTTGATTATTCATTTACCTAATGTAAAAATTTTCTGCTGCCCGTCCTTACCCCATTTTTTGCTGGAGGTAAAATTTTGAAAAAGACATGGTTCCTAACATGTCTTGCATGCATTTTTTGGCAATTTATGCCATATAACCGTGAAAAACCATTCTTATTGTTTCGTTCGTTCTTGTTAAGATATATATATTTTTTTCCATTCTGTAATGCTTACCTGAGATCCTCTGTCTAATTCTGCCCCCTAAATTTAGGTGCAGATACAGGATGTACTAATAAAGGTACGCACCTAATATAGAAATTGCGTTGGCGTACAAATAGTCAAACATCCAATACAGGTAGGCACAAATCTTATTCGGACACGTGCATGATGTCAAAATTACATAACTTGACCTAAGCCCATATGTATACAGTAGATTAGATTATTTATTTGAAAACAATCATAATCCCGGGATTAGTCTACGACTGGAAGTTGGCGAGACAAGTAATTTTAAGACACTTCAAACATGACGTTGAACAACTTTAAATTATTTGACCTGTTCAAGAAGTCAATCACAAATCGTTAATAATGTTTTAAGTTGCATGGAAAAAGTTGATTCTGAAAAATATGCAGAATATGCTTCGAAAACTGCATCACTTTTAGCAGAATTATATCCATAGAAAAAGTTGACCCCGACAGTTCATAAAATATTGTCGCATATCAAAGATATAATTGACTTTGCCAATTGGAGAGCTTTCTAAAGAAACACAGGATTCCCTAAATAAATTTTATATAAATATAGATTGCTAAACACTTTTAAATCATCAAGGGTGAGACAAAATGTTGACCTCTTCAACGTGTTAGCAGCATCTTTTGATACACTTATTTCATTACTGCGGCATGTAAAATCACGAAAAGAGTATAGAAAATAATTATATTTAGTTCAGAAATGATTAGTCTTTTTGATACACCTTCTTTTACGGATTGTGTTCAATATTTTACAAAAAATTTAAGAATAAATTAAAAAAAAAAAAATGCTTTTCTAGAATAGGGTGGTGCTTAGGCCTAGTTTCTACGTGGGACCTATTCCATATTTCCCCATAACTATTGTTGATACTCATGTGCACAATGTGCAAGCTTTTACAAAAGAGCTTTTTCACCTACAGCGAGCTTCGACGAGAGCTTTTACATTTATGAGAGCACAATACAAGGATGGAAATTTTGAATTTCGAAATGTTATAAGTTGTATAATTTTTTTAAGCCAAAACACTTAGTACTTTTTTTTGAAAGATCTTAAAATAAACGCCATCTTCAAAAGGCTTGCAGTTCTTTGCTAAGGATACAGCAACAACAAAAGGAATCTTTGCTTTGATATTTTTTTCATATTGAAATTGGTCGATTGGCAAATTTTTCTTCATCTAATAGTGTTAATTCTAAATATCGTTAAGCATTTCACTCATAACTTTAAAAGAAAGAGCTAACAAAAGCTAACCCCACTTTGATTTATTGAGTTTAGCTGAAAATTACTTGCAAACTAGCTACCTGTTTAGTAATCTCAATTATTTTGAATTGATGTGTTAGTTTAAGCTCTTGCCTATGCAAATAAATAAAAAACAAGTAAAAAAGGGCTAAATTCGGCTGTGCCGAATCTTTGAATACCCTCCACCATAGGGGCTGAAGATGATATACGTATATACTAAATTTTGCATGAACTGTAATTTGAATATGTTTTGTCAATTTATGTAACGAACTTTTGTTATTTAGTTTTAGTAATGTTATTTATTTAGTTTTAGCAATGTTATTTACAGAGGTCTGCTCTGTTAGCGACTTTAACATTGTTGATTTTTACGTTAACTTAGTTATCAGAGTAACACACATATAGCTCTAAGAATGTTATTATTCTCATAGTATGTATGTAAGACAATAAATGTAATCGAACAATAAGAAGACTTAATAACATTTTTACTTACTTTACAGAAAAAAAAAATAGATACAGAAAAATTGTACAAATTTGTATAGAAAATTTAGAGGTACCTTCACATTTTCACTCATAACTTTTGAACCGCTTGACCGATTTTGCTCATTTTAAATACCAAACTGCTCGGGAGGATGTTAAATAATCTGGGTAAAAATAGGCACCCCCGCTTGCGTCTTCGCATCGTGATCGCCATTTCAACAGACAGACGGACAGACAGACGGACATCGCTAAATCGTCTTAAAATTGCATAAGGATCACGAATATATATACTTTATAGGGTCTTAAACCTATATTTCGCCATATTACATACGGAATGACAAACTGATATATGTATACCCTCACCATATATGGTGGAGGGTATAAAAATCTATTGTGCTAGAGTGTCATATAAAGTTTTTAACAAATCAATTTTTAACATTTTTGGAAAAATTATTTAAATAGAGGAATACGAAAAGTTCTGTTAAAATGGTATGCTGATTTCGTTAAAGATAACTTGAAAATAATTTTGCGAATGAACAATTTGTTGTACAGTATCTACTTTTTATGTAAAACTTTAATATTCTAAAAATCACCTCATTTTTTAAATGAAAATGATGAGATATTTTCTTTTAGCAAACGAAAAATTTTCAAAAATGAAGCAGCTAGTTTTGCCATATTAAAATTTAAAAGAGAAAACATTATCTAAAAATACCAAAATTTTTAAAAAAATTTTCAAAAATTTTAAAAATGAGACATAACCATAAAATTTTGTACTGTAGCTTGATAGTATTTTGTATAGACAATAAAATTTGGATTAAATCTTGACCCGTAACATTCAGTGCCCACAAAGCGTCAAAACTTTAATTTTAATTAGGTTTAACACCACTAGAGGGGGCCATATAAATACAAAGGCAACAAAAAATGAAAACTATAATAAATCTTCCTACAAAATTTCGTCAAAAAAATACCACGGGATCAATGAGGGATTTAAAATGGGTTAACTTATATTAAATCAACTATCAGCTGATATTGAAACCAATTTCCATTTAGCAAATGCAACCCAGGAAAACTTTGGTAATGGGTGCGATAAACTCATGCATTACCTTGTAATGTGTACTACTTACCTATACCATTATTGTTCATTATAAAGTTATGAGTTACCGATAATTGGATACATAATTGATTACTTTGTAATGCATACTCCTTATCTATATCATTATAGTTCAAAAAAAAGTAATCAATTGCCGATATGTGAATACATAATGCATTACTTTGTAAATATAAGGTAATGAGCTTTCAATAGTTGGTTAAATAGTGCATTACATTGTAATGTATACTCCTTACCTTCAGCATAATTTTTAAATATAAAGTAATAAGTTACCGATAGTTGGTTATGTAATACATTACAATTTATCATAAAATATTGACTCTTAAAACTGATAAATAAAAATCAATATTTGATAAATAATTTGTATCTCATTCCAAATCTTAGCAATAAGTACAAAGCGTCGGCTCAAAATTGCTCATCGCCGAGCTTATATTTGCTGCAATATATGTCCACATATTTGTATCCCTTCTAGACTACGCGATATTCATTTATTTGTATTGCACACTACTGTAAAATCTTAAAACTACTGCAATCTTTAGATATCAAGCAATTTTAGTTTTAGAAACTCTAAGCATTAGTCTTTTTATTAGTTTGTATTTCTGTATAAAAGCCTAAATTGGTTTGAAAAATTAAAGATTTTGAGTGGAAAGTCAATGTTAAAAAATGAAAAATCAAAGTAACCAATTATTGTTAACCTTTTCGTAATCATTTAGGTAACCAATTATTTGTTTACCCCCTATTTGCAAAAAGGTAACCCATTTTTTAATAAACATAATTGTATGAATGAACCCATTACTTTCAGGTTCATCGCCTGTAATATTCATCAATGAAGTAAGGTGCAAAGTAATCCATCGACTAGTATGGCTATACATTACTTTACCTATAATTTGGTAATGTGTGGTTTTGCTGGGAAGAAGAAACGTTAAAATATCTAAATAATAAGTACCAGCAATTTTTGTTGCTAATGTCGATTGATACTACTAAAACATGTTAAAGGATTTTGCACTGTACCATGTGTGTGGACTCATAGCGAAGTTTATTGTTGACCTGAGTAAAAGTTTTCAGTTCAGTTATTTTTTAAATAAATATTTATTTTAACTTTTTTATAAATTTGTTCAAAATGATTTACTGTCATTTGCTGATTTTTTCAGTTTCATTATTTTTTTAATTTCTCTGAAATTTAATATAAATTTACCCACAAAACGGAAATTCGTGATTCATTTGTTCCCTTTACAGTTATCACAATTTTAAATTTCGTTTGTTGTCTTAAAAAAAAAAATATATATATATGTATGTTATATTCAAAAATTCCAATTTGTTTTTAACTTAAATTGTTTGTTTATATACAAAATTCTTTTAACATTTTATGGATTAAAAAGCAAATAAAAATACAAAAAAAGGAAATAATTTCAAATAAATAAATAGTCAGTTATTTTTTACGGAATTGGTAGGTAAAATTTTAACATTTATTTTTAACTGATTAAGCATTTGTTTTTACTGATGTGTCAGTTGTTTAAAAAACATTTAAAAATAAATACCAAAATCCATTTTATTTAAATGAAAAGTAAATAGACCTGTATTTTCTATTATTTTAAGTTCAAACTATTTGTAGTGTAGGAATTTTTACCTAAAAAGAACAATTTCCACGAAAAGTATTGATTATTGCAATGTTTTTTAACTACAGTAATTATTTCAGTATTAATTGTTGTGCCAATTTTTTTACACCCGAAACTATCAAAATAAGTTTTTATTAAGAAATAATTACATGTTTGTATACCTAGTAAAAAAATCATTAAACTTTTTTATTGGTAATGGCAGAAGACTAAAAATTAATAAATGTTTCACTATAGATTTATTTATTTTAAAGTTTAAATGTAAATGTGATATTTTTTTAAGTGTACAACAAAACGCAAGTTAAACGATAAGCTAAATGAACAATAATTGAAATTTTATGTATAGAATTTTTAATCCATAAAAAAGTTTAGTTTTCCATTTTATTAAAAAAAATATTTTTAAACATTTTCTAATCCGTTAAAAAATAAAAATATGAACATATTAATAATTATGAAAATAGTCTAATTTTAAATATTACAAAATATTCATATTATAAATTGTTATACTATACCTTTAAAGCATATAACGAAGCAAAAGTATCAAACACGAATAATTCCAAATAGAAAAAAATTGGCCTTTAAATCTTTTTTTTGCACACTCGTCATCATCAGCTCACTAACATCTGGTAATCCTTTATTTATATAGAATGATGGATTTTTTACTTGGTATTTTTTATATAAAATAGAAAGCATCCTTTTTTACTAAAAGAACAACATCATCATGGTCATAATTTAAAGAAAATGTTAACAAATTGCTTGGTCATGTATTTTAGTTTTCTTTTTTCGGTTTTTATTTATATATTTATATTTTGTTTTTTTTTCTTTAACTTTCACTCTTTCTTTTGATTTGGATTTGTTTCTGCCTTATCTTTTTGATTTTCTGATGTTTTTTCTTTCTTTTATTTTAAACTTTTATTACATTCACTTTTACTGTTTGATATCTTACTTTTTAGGTTTTAATCTTTTATTGAAAGAAACTTCATAATATCAATGTAAAGTTGTCAAAGCATTTAAATCTATTCAAATAATTTTATAAAAAAACATAGTTCGTTTCAAAATTGTATACCAATGGCGGATTTTTTTTTTTTTTTGAAAGAGAAGCAGCATTCAGGAAATTCTTCCTACTAATTAATGTGTTGCTTTCTTTAAAATGGAATAGAGAAAAAAATTAAATGTGGTGAAAGATGAGGGTCTTCAAATATGCCAACACCGTAATTGCAAGAGATGATAATTCTTATAACAGTTGTTGCCCGCCATCTAATGATTTTAAATTTTGGCGGAATTGTTAAAGCTTTTTTGTTCATAGCCCTGTTATGTTATTTTAGTTCGGTGGGGTTAAGTGCTATGGAAACACCAAAGAAGGACGTTGCGATATGTAAGAGAAATAAAAACTCATGCATATTATTTTTTCACCAAAACTAAATAAGCTAAAATTAGAAAAACCGGTAAAATGGAAAAAAATCGCCAAAATTAAATAAATCAGCAAAATTAAAATAATCGCTTAAATTGTGAAACTCGACATATTGGAAAAAATCACTTAAAAAATTGCCATAATTCATAAAACGCTTAATTTAAAAAAATACCCACGACACAAAACAATCGGTAAAAACGCCAATTCCAAAAAACGTTGGAATTGAAAATATTTCCAAAAGTGGAAAAATTGGTTAATATTTTAAAAAAAAAAAAGGAATTAAAAACAAAATATTGAATTGAGTCGCTTATCTAAAAAAAACGCTTAAGAAACACTTTTTACACCAAAGGTCTCCAGTTTCGAGTTAATTGGATCGGTTTTATCTCGAGAACTATTCATTGCAGTGAGAGAGAGAGTAGCCCTCATTCCATTTTTTATATATTTTATCTTTACATTTTTATAAATTTGAACAATTTATTTTTCTCAATTTTTTTGATTATTTAAATTTTTGCAATTAATGGAATTTTCTGAATTGTTGATCTGCTATTTTGTAAGTGAATAGTATAGTAGGATTTAAGATCATATCATATTCTTTTTATTAATTATTTTATTGTAAAGAAACATGAAAATGTTTTATTAGTAAGTTATAGAGAATAAAAATTGAGAAATTCCACAGAGCCAGCAGGATAGAATACTTAGTATTTTTGGTTGGCGCTACCCAACCTTGTCAATATCCATGCTCTTCTTCTCCCTTTGCGGTCATTGCTTGTTGATGATTGCCTATTTTATATTGAGTGTAAGGAAACAAATTAACAAACTTGTAAACAACAACACAATTAGACTAACATCAACGAAATTTAACTATTTATATTTATCCTCTATATTTTACAGTTTTTTGTTATGAACTTTAATTCTTAAAGTATGAAACAACACAGCTTTTATGAAGCATTTAATATCAAATGTTTGTCCTAATCCATATTAAATCTACAACTTAATCTATGTTGATAGTTAATGAATAGACAATATTTTGAATTATATTTTGCACTGTATCCTTGTGTGTAAAGTAATGGAATTTTATGAATTGTTGATCTGTTATTTTGTAAGTGAATATTATAGTAGGATTTAAGATCATATCATATTCTTTTTAAACCAAGTCTAAAAATGAGCTAAAAATATACTTTTCAATTTGTCAGCTAAGTTTAATGTTTATGTTTTTTTTTTGTATCATTATATATTTTTAGCTCATTTTTAGACTTGGTTTTTAGCTCATTTTTAGACTTGGTTGCGTTGTTGATGACTTGTATTAGGTAGAAGGTTCCAAAGACTAGTGATCTTGCAAATTTTATTCTGCTATATAGGTAGATAGGTTGCTTTGATGTAATTATTTTATGTAAACAAATAAGGCTTCTAAATTTAAGAAGGCTATAGGATAGGAAGAAGAAAAAAATGGATATAGATTTACTACGACCTTTGTTGAAAACATATCTCGCAATATTGTTGTAAGCAACTTTAAGTTTTCTAAAGTATATACTGTCACAGTTAGCATAAACTTCAAAGCCATATAATAGAACGGGGATAAGATACGTTTTGGCTAAAGCATACGTATATTGACGACTCATATGACGAAGTATTCCATTAATCCTTTCCACAATGGAGTTAATATGTTTAGACCAAGATAATTTATTATTGAAGGTTACTCCTTGATTGCAACACCGGAAATATTCAACAACCCTAATTAAATAAGGTGGTGATAACCGAGTTTAATGATTGTTTCGTAGATAAAATACACATTTCAATCCGAATAGCACTATATTTGTCTGTGTGTAGGTATGCACCCCCTCCAATTGGTGTGACATTTATACCCCAGACCACTACATGGCCAGGATATAATGAGTTTGTACTGATGTTTGTAAGTACCAAAAATATCAGTCTTACACCCACCTTGTAGTACACCATAAGACTTTCTGCGTCGATTTAATGATGTCAATCAGTCCGTCTATCTGTGTGTCCATGAAATCCTTGTAACAAAATTACAATTAGAAAATATAAATATCAAGCTATTTGGACTTAGTTCCCATGTAAATACACCCTCCGAATGAACTTTACTCAAACTGTAGGTCACATAAGTGTATTTATCGTACTTCACAGGGCAAAAAAGTACTATTTTTAAATGATTGTTTGGTATTTTATTAAAATTCTAATTAATCATTTCTCGTATAGTCTATTAGTATTTGAGTTTTATTTCAAATATCTCTGCAATTGGAGGCGCGGTAAAATGCAAAAATAGTACAATAAGGTTCCAAAAAGTTTCGTTAAAAATCTGCAGCTGCTCAAGTCAGGTCGACAAAGGGTTAAACAAGTACAAATTGAGGTTTTAATTTTTTCATTAAACCGTTTTTCAGTCCGTTAAAACCAAATTTTCTGAAGGCCTTTTTTGTAATTCAAATTGTTATACTCAAAATATATTTTCCCTTACCTACTGTAGTTTACTTAAAAAGTAATACGTACAGTTTGTTTTTAAATGAAGAATCAATTGAAATTCATAGAAATATAATTTTTAACTATTTGAATCAGTCATTCAAAAAACAAACTATAAAAATTTAGAGTAGGAGTTGACATTTTCTGTTGAATGTAAAATTTTATGTTTTCTGTTTTTAAAAACAGAAATTCATATAATTCCTTATTGTTTTTTTTACCAAAATAGTTTGTTTATATACAAAATTATTTCAATACAAATTACAAAAAAATATTCAAATATAGATACACACAAAGAACATATACATCTGTGTGTGTTGTGTTTTGTAAAATTACATACAAACAAAGAAAATTTTCAATTTAATGAAAAATTAGTAGTCCTCTTTTTGATTGTATTTTCGATTAATTTACTATTTATTGTAGACTATTTTTAACGAAATAATATTGTGAGTGTATAATTATCATTCCTTAGATATCAGAAATTTATAAAAATGTTTAGTTTTCAAGATATTTAAAAATGTTTTTATGATTTTATGATGCAAATGTTATGTTCCAAACAATTTTTTCTATTAAAATATTCTCGAATATTCTAAGAAAATTAATGAGGCTCTAACAGTATTTCCAATTCGATTAATCGCCTCTATTGCGGTTAATGTAAAATAAAAAAGAAATTAAAACTCAAATACTTATTAGACCCGGATAATCGGTTTAAAAGATCAATTTACCGGTTAAATTTATTATATGGATTTCTGCCATTATTTTTTCTTAAATCTTCCTAATTTTGTTTAACTTTGGGTAAGAATATGTCATGAAAAGCTTAAAAAAATAAAAATTAAATAAAATATATTTAAATTCTTTTAACATTAAAAATAAAATAAACAGCTTTTAATACATTCAAAAATTCTAATTAATGTACTTCAAGACAAGGTTGCTCTTGTTTTGGTGTCATATAACCAGAGAAGACAAATTTGCTTTTTACTATGTTTGCTTATTTTTTTAACCATATTTGCTTTTGAATTTTACAGTTTTTCGAATTAAAGTCGATTTTCCTTAAGACTTTTTAACATTTTTTTTTTGGCTCAAAGTGCCTTTTTTATAGAAACTATTTTTTTTTTTTGTAGTTTTGATCTTTTTTTTTTAAAAAATAGTGCTTTTATGTCAATATTTTTTTTTGCTTTAAATGCAATAAAATTGGCTTTTTTGTCTTATCTGCATATAACAGACTCTACAAAGAAAATTCTTTGGTTTCAGTTCCCCACAGTAGATCTACAACATGTTTTTTTACACTCAGAAAAAATAGTTAGTAGACAAATTTGTAAAAGGTTTTTCAACCCCACTTTTCTATTTTTGTACTAATTTTTAGTAAAAAATTAGCAAAAAAAAAAGTGGATATTGAAAGAAATTTTAGTTCTAATAACTAAAACTTATTGATACAAACTTAAATTGCCTTAAAATTTTACATATGTTGAATAAAGTGATCGGAAGAGAATATGCTTTTCACAACCAACTTGTGTCCAAAAAAAGAACATCCACTAAAAATAGCAATAAAAACATTTTAAGTTCTAAAAATTAGCCCTGAAAACAATTAAAATATTTAAAAAAAAATTACTAGAAATATTTTTCAAAACAACAGTTAGCAAATGAAGACAAATGACAAATTCGTTTACGTTTACAATTTTATAGTCTTTGACGCGTAATCATAGTTAAAAATAAAGTATACTTTAGGAGTTCTAAAGTATACGTTTCTTAAAAGTATACTTTAGGCCTACTATAGATAAGTAAAAGTATACTTTAAACGTTAAAGTATACTTTAAAATTAAAACTAGCTGAAGTTGGTTTTATTATATTTAACAACACTTACAACAGCTGTTTTCCACCAACAAAATATTTGTGAAAAAAATGTTTGAATTGCAAAATATTAAAAGGAAAATTATATCAATAAACAAAGATTTTTTCATTATTTATATTACTCAAATAAATTTTTATTAATAAAAATACACTTTTCTTTTCTTTATTTCTAAAGTTTTTCCTTTTCACATTTTGCCATTGCAAATTCACTTATACACTTTTCTTTTTTTGTAGCTAATATAAAATCATCTGTGATATCCATTTAAAGCCGGTTCAACTTAAAACTAACTTTAATTCTGACTATAATAGCAAGATAGATAATAAAAGTTTTTTTTTAAAGTCGTTTTTTAAAAAAGCCGACTTTAGTTCGGGACTATGACTACGGGCCTTTGATTTTTTTTTAAATAAATAAAATAAAAAAATGTTGCTCGATAAAAAAATATACATTTGTGTATTCGAATTTGTAAGGCAATTTAAAAAAAAAAAAATAGCAGCTTTAAAGTGTAACAAGTGTATCTAAAAATAATAGAGTTAGTTTTGGCAATTTACTAAAAATTAGTAGCGCTTACTAATTTTTTATACTAATTTCGTTGTACTAATATTAATAATATTTAGTAAATTTTTGCTGATTTTAGTAAACCAATTTTAAATTTTACTTTACAAAAAGTTAACTAAAATTTAGAAGCGGTAACTAATTTCACTGCACGTGTAGTCAGCAGACATGTGCTGCTATAATTAGCAAAAAATAACTCTGGGCTCAAATTAGCAAAACTTCCCGTAATAACAGCAAAATTTTTAGTTTCCATTACAGACTTTTTTTGGTGAGTGTAGAACAAATTGCCATGAACCCGAACCTAAATTTAAATTGGTACTTTTAAAATAAATTTAAACAAAAATTATAAGTGTTAAACCGGCAGAAAATCAGATTATAAAGAAAAAGAATTTTTTCTACCGGTCATTATTTGTAGCAAAAATTAGTTTTAAAATTGCAGCTCCAAGTTTTTATTTGAAATAATTCACCTTAAAAAATACGGATGTTTTGCAGCTATTTCAACTGTAGCATATATCCTCTTTGGTATCCATGCGCAGCCTACTGGGCATTGTTCAAACGTCTGCAGACGTGTTTTAAAAATAATTTTTCATCTTATGACCATTTATGCAGCCCACGGGACATGTTTTTGTACTAAAAACCATGACTTTTTTAAAACTGGCTACTATAAAAAATTTCGCTTTAAATTTGTGATAAGTTGATCGTAGAACAAGTTTTCTTGAGAACTTAACCATTCCAAATAAATTTTTTTAAGTTTTGAAATATAAAAAAATAATGGAAACAGATATAATTAATTTCATAGATTTAAAAATTAAAATTTATAATAAATAAAGTTTTTTATTTGACTTAGTTAAAAATGTCCAGCCGGCTGCACCCGCAATATCTTGGAATCCTTTTCGTCCTATATATGTTCTTAAACAAAATTTTTTTCTATTGTTTTCTTGATAAGCATAAAAAATATGTTTAAAGACTTTTAGGACTGAGGAGGATATGCTAAAAGCTTAAGTCTTCAGAATAGGCAAAGATTAAACAAATTAAACAAAACACATTTTACAATGTATATTTTATTCCTCATCAATCAAAAACAGTGCTATGTTGTAAAAAACGTCCAATTCAAATATTTTATTTTTTTAAGAACGGTTTTTTAAAAATTATAAATAAGGGAAAATAAAATATTTAAACCGAATTTACTTCATCAAAGATGTTGTAGTTTGGTTATTGATTAGAATTAAAAGTTAAAGTTGGTGTTTTTATTATTAGTATTATTTTAGTCCAGTGGCATACCCAGGATTTTGTTTTGTAGGGGGCCAAAAAATATTTTCTAAATTTTTTTTCAAAGCTGGCAATTTCTAAACCAACATTTTTTGACCTTCTTGCAGCATTTAAAACAAAATTTACAGCTTTAAATTCATATAAATTATTAATTTAAAACTCTTTTATTACATTGTCCGAGATCTAATATATACGTTTATTATTAAGTACATTTTAATTGTGTTGTAAAGCTTCTCTCCGCTTTTAGATCATTTGGATAAAAATCTATTATGCTACAAAATTCTTTTGACGAAACGTGAAAGTCTCGGCTTGGTGCAATAAATTATGAATTCTTTTTCACATTGTCGTTACCGGAAAATCTATTTATCAGGTGGAAATTTTGTTTTTCATACATTAAGAACAAATATAATTCTTAACAGGTTTCCAAATTTCCAAGCTCTAATACGCAATATCATAGAAAACCATTCGCTCTAAAATTTTACAAGATCGTCGGATGCTTCAAAAATCGCATATCGGAAATTGAAGGTTCTTCCATATTTACCAGCAACTTTAATAAGAACTGGCTGGGAGGACACACACATGTACGGAGAGCAGAAATTTACTTAATTTTTGAATTATTTTAAAAGTCATGGGTTGCGCATCACTTAAATATTTGATTTATATAAAATGGTTTGTATTATAATTCTTTAAAATATTTCAATTTAGGTTGGCTAAAGTTACTTTAATGTTTATAAGGAGTACATTCGGATGTTATTAATTCCATTCAATATGAATGCGTTTAATTCTGTGCATAGGCAACATTTATTTGCTTTGCCTATTTTGGGGTAATTTTTCATTTCATCATTGGGGTAATTTTCATTATATTTTTAGTGTTAATTCTCATTATGAAATTTTGCCTCAAAATGGGGCTTAATTTCATTCTAAGATTGGGGTCATATTTCTTGGAGCCATTTTTCTCTACGCCACCGTGAACTACATCGAATTTTTAAAAAATAAAAACCGCACAGATATTATAAGAACGTGTAATAGCCTCGTGTAAATTTTTACTCAAATTCAAATACCATTTCAAACACGTTTAGATTGTTTAAAATACTTTTGAAATGACTCCAAATGTAATTTATAAAGCATCAATTGAAATTAAAAAACACCAAATTAAATAAAATAAATATTTTTTGAATTTCAATAATTTTTTTTGTAATTGCGTTTGATATTTTTTAATTTTAATTGATCTTTATAAGAATCGATTGCAATTTTTGAATTTTGTTTGTAATTTTTTGAATTTAAATTGTGTTCTTTTATTTCGAATTTTTTTTAATTTCAATTGTCATTTTTGGGCAATTTTGTCTATTTTATTATAAAAATCTTTATTTTTTTATCTCTATATCTTTAACTACTTCAACGGAACACGAAATATAGATATTATATTGTATGCCCTGCTCTACATTTACTAACAAACATATAATTTATTTGTTACCTGTTGTTGTTTTTAATATTTTATCAAATAGAAAAATTTCAAATATTTTTATGGCAAATATTTTTGTTTACATTTAAAAGAGAAAAGCCAAAATTGCCAAATATTGGCAACATTTTCTTAAATTCTTACTTTTTAACTACTATAACTACTTTGAATGTCTTTATGAGATAAGTTGTTAAATAAATATTTTCAATTTTAAATAAAAATGTTTTGATATAAAAATAAACTCTCTGGTTTTTAAATAAAAAAAAGTAATATAATAGGAAACACGAAATTTTTTGTTTTAAAGGAAAATATACAAATGCGAGCTAGCTAAATAAATTCTAAACCAAATACAAATTAACAAAAGATTTTAAAATTTGTTTGACAAAATCTTTGAACGTTTTTTAAAATTTCATAGAAATTTAGGCATCAGAATTTAGTTTAGATTTAGTTTTAAGCCAGCTCACATCCACACAAAATTCAACTTTTAAAAACCTAAAATTTTTTTTCTAACGTTTTTATTATTTCGTGGTTTTGCTGTTTTTTAAACAGATAAGGATAGTTGACATGTAAGTCAACCTTTAATTACTTCTTTTTTAGAAAATGCTTGAAAAATTATAAATTAAATAAACAAGGTAATTGATCGGTTTTTAAAAACTTAAGTGTATTTTTGGTTGTTTTTACCAAATAATATTACGAGTGTAAAAATAAATTATAATAGAGGAAGGCTAAGTATAGAGATTTCATCGAAAGAAGCGGCCAAATAAAATTTTTTACATATTACAAGGTTTAGTAGCTTGAAGGCAAATGAGCAAATTTTCCTGATTTCAAAGCAAATTTTTCTCATTTCTGAACAAATTTCAGCAAAATCTGGTAAAACCCAATTGGACTTGCAAAAAAATCAATTGGTCTTGCAAAGAAAATCAGTTGAAAACACAAAAATACAAGCTATTTTGTATATATTTATATTAAACATATTAAAAAAATTGTATTTTGGAAATAATTTTGTTGGGCCACCCCCACCCCCCCCCCCCCCCCAGTGGACATGCCACTGATTGAATTTATATATTATAAAAACAGTTTTCGAAAGAATTCATTCATCACGAATTCCGTAATTCGACCCTAGCTTTATCAATAGAATGTGGATAAAGCTATCTATTATGCTTTTATCTGTTTTAGGCTTAATGGTTTACTTCCATTAAATATGTGTGACAACACTTTTTTTAAAGTGTCCTAAAAGTACCCTGAACAAACACCAGTACAGTACAGTTAACTTAATTTTTAGTGTTCTTATTGATGAAAGATGTAGATTTATTTTTACAATTCTGGATTACGAATAACTGATTAATAAATTTTCGTAATTTTTCGAAAAATACTGGGCTCTTAAGAATTTTTTTCTTAAGAAAATTTTTACTTTTAGATATTATGTCCATGAAAAAACATTCAGATTTTGATCACATTATTCCTATAAAAATTCTCACGATCCTGAGTAATTTTTCTACCAAAAATATTTTTCTTTTAGAATTTGTTGTTTCTTCTAAAATTATATTTTTATTTGTATTTTTTCAGCATACAAAACAAATTGCCAACATTTCTATTCACATTCTTGACATATTTTTTAATTGCAGTTCAGTGTGGTGAACTCTAATGTAAACATTTTTCAAGTGGACCATGATTTATATAAATAAATTACATTTTTTACTACAAATATATGCATTTTCATTATTGTGCATATGCTTGTAGGTGGATGGTTCTTTGTGGGTGTGAGTTTAGTTGACAAAAATAAGAAATGAAATTTTCTTTTTTTTATACTTAATATTTTTCTCTGCATCGGATTTTAAATTTTGACACACTTATTTTTGATGCTTTGATATCCTTTGCACATTGTATTATTGTTATTACTTTTTTATATATAGAGATGCAAAAAAAAAACTTCTATTGACACTATTTTTTACATACTTTTCTATGCTATTCTTTTGATTTCCAGGAATAGTTTAAGTTGTTTAATTTTGTGTAAATAATTTGATATTATTATTTAAATCTGTTTTGCTTGAAGCTTTTAATTTTATTTTCCACTTTATTAAACTTTGGAAACAACACAATGAGATGTAATTTAATTACAAATTCCGTTTCCGTTTTTAAAACACTTTGATAAAAAAATTGATTAAACACTATTTCGGGGTGATGGCGTTTATGTCATGTCTTCTTTTTATTAATTCAACAATAAACAAAAAAAAGATGTAATATTAAACTGCACTATTCAATATAAGGTTTTATTATAGTGGTTAGATTGGTTTAATGGCTTTTGGATTTGTCATGTAATTTGATTGATTAGTTTGATTGATTCTCTTTATACACTTCAATTCACTATCAAATTTTTCTTTTTGCATTAAGGAGTGTGTGTGTGCCTTAGACTATGTTTTATGCAAATGTTATAACTTTACACACACACACACATATGTACACTCTCACATACATACAAACACACAATGTGCCTTTGGCATTTATTTATTTCATTTACTGTTAAAGCCATGCATTTCATTTGTTGTTGTTTTTTTATTATTTATTTCTTCAACACACAATTCATAACTAACTACCAGTTGTGACCATTAAAGTGCTCAATAGAATTAACGTATACGCGAGTATAGTCCGTAATATGTGTACGTATATCCTTGAATTCTAAAACGAACTGACTGTTGAAATATATGAATGAACTAAAAAGCTAAATAGAAACCCAGTCAAAATCTTCTGCATCCAGCTTCCACAGCATCAGTTTTAAATGTTAACATACATACTGTTAACAGATATAAAATTTTATTTAAAAATCACCACACTTCTTCTATGCACAGGCGCTTTAGAGTAAACTCGAATACTCTTGTTTTTAAATACTTTTAACATTTTGTTCTCTTGAGTATTTTGTGGCGAAAGTTATACCATCTGTTTTATATTAGGTATCATGTCTAAACATAAATATTTTATTAATTCGTTTTTATAACACTTTTTAAATATTAATCATAAGTACAACAGTGAATAATTTAACACCATAATAACAGTTAATCTGATTTTATTAGAAAATTTTTAAATACAACAAAAGTTAAGTTTATAATTATGTATATCAAGATGATTAAAACTAAAAACTTTTATGAATACATTGCTAAAGTTGTTTTAATAAAATAACTTATAAAACCACAGTTATGACTTTAACCAAAAAGAAAGTTTATTAAACAACGATCAAAGATTGCAATAAAAACTATATTTTATAACTACACTAAAAATAGTTTATAGTTTAAATTAAATGAAAATTTTATTTATAATAAATGAAAAAAATCACTTATCATTTAATTCAAAAGAACTTTTTATTTTTTAATGTTAATAAATTATCTTATAATATCCTCAAATAGTTAATGATACTTCACTTATTTTAACAGTTAACAAACTAAGCACAATTTCGTACAAGCAAATGATTTTGAATTTATTTATTTCTTTTAACTGTCAAAACATTAACTAATAAATCCATAAAAAGTAATGATTTTACTTTGTTTGTTTTTTAACTGTCAACAAATATACTACAAAATCCGTAAAAATAAATGATAATTTGTTTCTTTATATGTAAAATTAACTATAAAGTTTGTAAAAATAATCTACTTTTCATTATTTGTGTTTTTTTAAACAATCAAACAATTAATTGCAGAAAATAAAATAATAATTTTAATGAAAATATTAGCTGTAACAGAAAGCCAATATTTATTTATAATTTATTCTTAAAATAAATGTAAAAAAGTTTGAAAAATATATAATTCTTTGTATTTTATTTACTTAATCATTTAAAAACAAATAAGCTAGTCAGTTTCTGTTAAACTCTTTTGAGTGTACGCAAAATTACTTTGAAACTTTTCTTAGTGGTACATAGTGGCGTATCCAGTATGTGCAGCTTGGGCCACTGAAATGATTTCACAAAAAAATTTCTGTGCATGCCACTACAAAAAACGCCAAATTGTAATAACATATTTTTATAGGACATGTATTCTTTAAAAAAATAATTAGTATCTATACAAAATTAGTGTATTGAAAAATTTCTAAAAATCAAAACCCGCTGATACTGAATCCATGTAATTGTTGGGTAATTGCTATTTTGTATTGAGTGTTTGGAAGCAAATTAACAAACCCGAAAACAACACACAATTATATTAATCCTCTATTTTTTATAGTTTTTGTTAAGAATTGTTTTAAGAATTTATAATGAAGCCGTTAATGACTGTCATAATCAATTTTAAATTTACAACATAGTCTATGTTGATAGTTAATGAGTAGTCAATATTTTTGAATTATACTTTTCGCTGTACCCTTGTGTGAGAGGTAAAGAAGTTTTACTCAAAAGGTAAATGGATACTGAAGATGGTTGTGGATAGGTCATTACTGTGTGGATTCTATTTTATGATAGGTCGTTACCATTTACATTACTTTAAAAAACAAAATAATGACCGACAGAAAATGGATGGTAGAATGGCTTATATGTTCATGCAAAATAGTGATTTACTGGTAGTTACTGACATAAGTACCGAATTCATATTTCTGTTTTTTAGATAGAAAATTATCTGCTTTAAAAAGTGATTTTGCAAAAATTTTAGGATTTTAAACGGTTTTTAATGTGAAATAGCATTGCATATACAGGGTGATTCAGTTACGACTCGCCGAATTTCACCAGCGTATTTCTTGGCTCATTTCATGAAAATATGTCCATTACAACCATCCCCGATTCGTGGTCTGAGGGTAGTAGGGAAAAATTGTTACCTTCTGAACCAGTAGTCGGATTTTTTTGTTTTAGGACTTATTGGAATGGTCTTTGGGAGACCTTTCGGAATCAATAAAGAAACAATTAAAAAAGTGAAATCGCCGAGATACAGAGCTTTTGAAAAAAAAATTGGAAAAAAGACATAAGAACGTGAACATAACCTCAATTTGCTCAGCCAGATGGCAGGTAACTTATGATTTTTTCTCTCTTAGAAGATAGCCCTACCTCTTACATTTTCAAAATGCCCTAAAGAAAGCCCAGAGGTCTTACCGTTCCAAAGTTATGACCATTTTTTTAATGTTAATTTACAGAAACAAATGAATGTGTGCTGTTATTTTTCGCTTCCAAAAACAATAAAAAAAAACGTAATTTACATGCCATCTGGCTGAGCAAATTGAGGTTATGTGCATGTTCTTATGTCTTTTTCCAATTTTTTTTAAAGCTCTGTATCTCGGCGATTTTTTTTTAATTTAGCAATTTTACCCTACTACCCTTCGACCACCAATCCGAAAATTTCCAAACCGCTGCCATTTCACACACTTGCATTTTCGGCGATGGTCATAATGTACATATTTTTATAAAACGCGCCAAGGAATACGCTGGTGAAATTCGGCGGGTTGTTACGGAATCACCTTGTATATAAACGTAAATTTTTTAATGCAAAAAAGTACATATTTTAAATATTTTTTATATAAATTCAAATACAAATTGTTTTATATATTTGGGGCCAAGTGTTCCGTTGCTTGATTCCTAAAGTTCGGCGTAGTAATTATTACTAAATCGAAATTTAGGAGACAGGCAGCAAGAACACAGGGGGTCCTTGAAGCGTATACACAGCACATCGATAGATGGTGCCTTAGCCTATCAGGACTCCAATGACCGTTCATGCGTGGAGTTTAAGCTAGACTTATCCAGATGCAGACGTGGTTCCTTGTGATGAACGACACGGAGTCGCATCTGCGACTGGATAATCCATGCTTCAATCCACATCCTGCTCGAGGTGGCTCTGCTTTTACAGAACATGGCGGATCTAGACCGGACACTCGATAAAAACCCGTAATCCCAGGTGTTATCTGTACCGTGCCTATCAGACGAATAGCACTACGTTAGTGTGTTTTTAAACGGTGGTCTCCAGGGCGTGGCGTACCCTGGTTGTATCAGCTCACTGGTAGCACAGGGCTCGCTACTCTGTGTTTTGTTGTAATCCCTTATTTTTCTTTCCTTTTTAGATGGAATCAAATAATCTAATAAATAAAGAGCAAGAGAAGACCGATGCAGGTCTCACCTTAGGTGGCAAAGAGGTTTCAAACCTAAAAGGCACAGAGGAAGCAATAGTTTCGGCTGAGCAGACATTGGGCGCTCTGGATTCCAATGTTGCCGAATCCATGGATGTTAGTAGTTTAACTCAGGACCCTCCGGACCCTATTTCAGACACAACTACGAACATCACAACGGACGAGGAGGATGAGCTGTTAAGCTCCCAGCCTGTAAGTGCCGTCACAGTCCCAGGCGATCGGTCGAAACCGAAGACTGAGCGCGTGAAGCTCTGCGGGGCGGCTCGCAAACTCTTGCGGACTTACCTGGATGAAGGTATTGACCTAGAGGTTGCGCGGCGGCTTTGTCAGTTGCCAATGCGCGAGGCCCGTAAGGAGGTCAAAGAGCTCACAGGTAGCAGGAAAAGGGTGCGCTCAGATGGCTCTACACAACCTGAAACTAGACATCCTGCAAAGCGGACAGCTGATATGGCTGCAGATGGCACACCTTGCAAGGCTGTAGGCGCTATTCTGCCGAAACCAGCCTTGACAGTTCCGGCCAATCAGCGGAAACAAGATCTGATTTCCCGGCAACTAGATGGACGGATGAGCAGCTCTACTCTACGGAGCTGAGTAAGGGAACAATTAAGCCCAGTTTCTCGAGTTGCTCCTTTAAGCCAGGGTGGCTCAGTTTTGTTTGCCGCACCAAGGACAAGGCGCAGTGGCTGGAGACTCATGTCCCCACTCTAAAGCCATGGAGCGACGCTGTGTTGAAGGTGGTTGCGGAGGAAAAAGTGCCGAAGGCCCAAGTGTTCGTGGGTTATTTTCCCGAGAAGGAGGACACGTCTAATGATCTAATTCTTAGACTAGTTGAGGGCCAGAACTGCGAGCTTTCAGTTGGGTATTGGAAGGTGTTGAATAGGGTTATCAAGGGTGGTATAGTTGAGCTCACCCTGTCTATTGACCTTATCTCTGCTGACATATTCAAACGAAAGGATCACAGGGTGAATTTTGGGTTTGGAACAGCGCTGGTAAGACCCACCCGACAACAACATGGGGTCGGGCGCTACATACCCAAGCAGGCAAAAGCAAGCATTTCTGCAGCCACGGCCAAATCCGACACACGAGCTGTTACTAGCTCACATACGTCGGATGATAAACCGTGCTGTTCGAAGGACCTTGCTATGCCTAGTTCTACTGAGCCCACAACTAAAAAACGGGTCGATTTTAAGGCTTCCGAAAGGCGGAAAAAAGGTAAGAGGCACTCGGCAGAAAAAGCTGTGCTGCTAAACTCAAATCGTGGCAGAAAGAAGGCAATGCGTACTGCCAAACACAAGTAATGGCTGCCAAAAAAGCTGGAGCACCAAAGCACCTCAGGTGCTTACAGGTGAACCTTCACCATGCAAAGGCGGCATCGGACATCGCTTTTGACAAGACGTCCTACGGTGCGATTTTTTAATGGCCATGCTGCGTAAGGGTATATTTCCAATCATTGTGGATTGGAGTCTAGAGATGCTAAGGTCCAGGGTAATTACCGTTGGTATAGGGTCTGCACTCAGGACTGTGAATGCGACCAGAGGGTGTCCTCAGCGGGTTGTTTTATCGCGATTATTATAGACACTGGTCATAGATGAGTTGCTCGAGGGTCTAAACGACCCGGGCTTCAAGACCTACGGCTACGCAGATGATCTTGTCATATCCGTCGTTGGATGGGATGACAGGACGATCTCAGAGCGCATGCAAGAGGCTCTGAACTTTAGTCTTTTATGGTGCCAGGGAAGGGGATTATCCATCAACCCGTCGAAGACGATACTGGTACCATTTACAAACAGAAGGAAGGTTAATCTATCAAGGCCCGTTGTGGGGGGCATGGTGATAGATTACTCTGATAAGGTTAGGTATTTGGGGGTTGCTTTTGACAAATCTCTAACCTGGAATGATCATATTGACTCGCTGTCCAAAAAGGCCACCAGATCTCTTTATGCCTGCCAAAGGCTCCTTGGGAAGACATGGGGTCTGAGTCCGCGGATGGTGTATTGGTCATTCATTACTATTCTCAGACCTATGATCACCTATGCGGCCATCGCATGGTGGCCTAAGGTCGAGCAGTCGAAAGCGATGAGTGCTTTTAAGAGGATCTACCGTCTGGCGTGCATTGGTATAACGGGTGCCAGCGGGACGTGTCCTACGGATGCCATCGGGGCCATGCTGGGAATTCCTCCGTTGCATATCTCTGTAATGGAGGCGGCCGTCATGGGCTCAACTAGACTTAGGGAATTCGGTAGCATGAGAGGCGGCGACCTAAGGGGTCACATGAGGTTCGCCAAGGTTCTTATGGACAACCCAATCAGAAAGGTCACAGATAAGATGCTGCCGGAACAGATTTTGGTCAGGTATTTTGACGCTATGTCTTTTGATAGGAGCATGTGGACCAACCGGACTTGGGAACCTGAAGTTGGGGCCCAGTTATGGTTCACAGATGGCTCGAAATAGGTGAATAAGGATACGGGTGCGGGGGTTTTATGACCCGGTTTCCAGCGCGCCCTTCCCATTGGCAAATATCCCTCCATTTTTCAGGCGGAAATCTACTCCATATGTGTGTGTGTGCAGGAATTCCTACGGAGGCGTGTGGTCAGATCTCGTATCTATATTCTCTCTGACAGTCAGGCGGTACTCAGGGCTCTTATGTCCCACGACGTGTTATCTAAACTTGTCATGGAATGATTACGGCACTCAACCGACTCGGTAGGAGCAACTCCCTTACCCTGGGATGGATTCCGGGCCATGAGGGGCATGAGGCCAACGAAAGGGCGGACTGTCTGGCCAACCGAGGTGTCCGCCGGCCCTTCATAGGCCCTGAACCTTTCTGCAGGGTGCCCATGGGCTATATAAAGAGGCTCAGGTTGTGGAGAGAGTCGAGATTTTACGATTATTGGGAAACATCTCGTGGCCAACGACAGGCTAAGAGATTTATATCTATGCCCAGTGGTGGGTCTGGGCGACTACTGGCCCTTGGTCGAAGGGACCTAAGGACCCTGACTGGATACTTTACTGGACATTGCAACCTTAGGTACCATAGGCACAAGAAGGGTCAATCGGACACTGAACTGTGCAGGTTTTGCGGGTTGGAATCGAAGACGTCAGAGCATGTCCTCTGCGATTGTCCTGGGCTTTGTGTCAGGAGGATCAAGTTTTTGGGTAACCGTTTCTTGTCGCCTTCCGACATTTGGAACACTTCACCCGGCAAGGTTCTTGGCTTCATCAATAGCTTGAACCTTTAGGGTGATTCTGGGCAGCACAAAAGACCTACTGTGGTCGCGGTGCGTAGCGCCATTTGAAATAATAATAATAATATATATTTCTTTAAGTAAGAAAATTTTACTTTAGTAAGGTCTACTATTATTTTACTAATAGTAACTACTGACTTTACTATCGAAAGTAAGCACTTATTTTTTCACTATGAGTAACCATGTTGGTAACTCATTATTCTCACTTTTTTTGTAAGCGAGAGGATAATGACCACCCATGACTTTTGTGACATCACGAACAAAAGAAATTAAATAGCCTGGTAACTAGTGTGCTACTTACTCCCTTAATTACTTGGTAATGTATGTTTTAACTGGGTTGCTGTTTTCTTCAGGGAATTTTAGTTGATAAATTATCCGCACAAAAACTATTGTTATTTTCTGTACAATAGGATTTATTTATTCGTCAGACATTTTATAATAGATTTTAAATAACTTAAACTATTTTCAAAATCAAATGCATATAAATGTGGCTAAAACAATAAACGTTTTAGGTTTTTACACTAATTTTTAATAAAAAATTTTCTCCAAAATCATTTAAGTGTTAATCATTATATTCGATTAGAAAGAAATACGTTTTAAAAAATTGATTAACTAAAAATTAAATTAGATTAGGTTGAAAAAGAAGAATCGAAAGATAACAGACTAATATCTAAATATAGGGTATACACTTAAGCCCAAAAGTAGCTGTTGAGCGCTCTCATGTAGGTTCGAATTTTGCTAAGGATCCTTTACCTCACAATATTTCAGAGCTTGCGACCAGCTGACTGTCAAGACAAGATTTCAGATGAAAATCTTTGACTTACTTGAGTATCAAACAAGTCTCAAACAAAGCAGGTTTATTAAATTAATTAACCTAGCAATTTCTAACAAAAAACTAACTAAGAGTTAACCAAGCGTACGCATTTTAAATTGATTTATGGCTAAACATAAATATATTCTTAAAAAAATCTTGAACTCTTGTCTAAAAAAAATTGAAATATGTATTTTATATATGTATAAATTAATATTTTGTTAAAAAACATATAAGTGTTGATTCCTTTTTTAAATTTTAAGATGTTTTACCACCACATTTTAATTGGTTTTATGGCACTGGCTTTATACTGAATTTAGCCCGGGCAACCCTTTTCTACGCTAACAACGCCTATAAAATGTCCAAAGAATTTTAGGCTTTTTGTAGGAAAAATTCCTTAGGAAAAAGTAAGAAAAATTTTCTCAAAATTCGCCGATTTTCTCTAAGAAAGAGTTCTCTTAATAAGTGATATTCTAGAGAAAAACCCTCCGAATCCGAAAAATTATTTAATACATTTTTATTTTAATTTATGTACTTTTATTAAATTTTGGAATATATTTTTATATTGTTTATATGCATAACTATATTTAATTAATAAAAAATTGTAAAATGACGGAAACTGTTTATAGTTTACAAGAAAGCTCTATTTCAATATTTTTATTAAAATTTCATATAAAATTCCAATTTTGGCCGAAAAGATTAATCTCTATTCGCCATTTGGTGTTTAGTTTAAGAGAAAAATCGACTAAAAAATAAAAAAAAAAACTTTATATAAAATTCCATCATTGTCCAAAAAAAAGATGATTTTAATTTAATTTGTTTGATTTTTTGGTGGATCTTCGAATCATGAAATTTTGAGGAAAAGTGGAAAAATTTTTGAATAAATTACTAATTGGCTTATATTTAATAACGGCATTTATAAGATGGAAATATAAAATAGATTTTCCAAAAATCAGTACTAATAATTTAAAGAAAATTAAAAAGTTACTAAAAATTCATTGAAAATAGTTTGTAAAGGGTGTCCCAAGAAGAACGCAATTTTTAAATCTGGCAACATTCGAAGTGTCATTGTTTGACATTTAAACAATTGTTATTGTTTGCTAGTAGAAGATACGAGGTTAGTAAAAATGGAGCGCTACACGAATGAACAACGCATTCTCATTGTGAAATTGTTTTACCAAAATGGTGAAAGTTTTGCGGCTACAGTTCGCAAATTGCGATCAATTTGGGGTCACAATAATGCTCCAAAAGAGTCAAATGTAAAGAGATTAATGGATAAATTTGCCGAAACTGGGTCTGTTAGTGATGTAAAGACAACAACGCGCCATCGACCAGGTCGATCGACCGAAAATGTCGCAGCTGTACGTGATGATGTCGCTCAAACTCCATCCACCTCAATTCGAAACCGAGCTCAGCAAATTGGTGTCTCCAAATCCACTTTGCATGGACAGCGAAGGGAGTTCGTTAATTGGGTATTGGAGAGACAACATGAAAATGCTGATTTTGCCGATAAAATCATCTTCAGTGACGAGGCCCATTTTCATCTTGATGGCTTCGTCAATAGGCAGAATTGTCGCATTTGGGGTGAGGAAAATCCTCGAGTGATTCACGAGAAGCAAATGCATTCTCAACGTGTCACTGTGTGGTGTGGTTTTTGGGCTGGAGGAATCATTGGACCTTTTTTTATGAAAATGAGGCAGGTCAAGCGCAAACAGTCAATGGTGTTCGGTATCGTGAAATGATAACCAGTTTTTTCTTGCCTAGAATTGAAGAAATGAATGTGGAGGGCATGTGGTTCCAACAAGACGGCGCCACATGTCATACAGCCAGAGAAACAATTCAATTGCTGCATCAGTCATTTCCCGGTCGTGTTATTTCGCGTTTTGGAGATCAGAATTGGCCGCCTAGATCGTGCGATTTAACACCATTAGATTTTTTTTTTGGGGTTTTTTGAAGTCGATGGTTTACGCGAATAAGCCGACGACGACTCAAGCCTTAAAAGAGGAAATTGGACGCTCCATTAATGAAATACCGCAGCATTCATGCAAAACGGTCATTGAAAATTTCATTAAAAGATCGCGTTTATGCCAGCAAAGCCGCGGCGGCCATCTGCACGATATATTGTTCCATACATAACCTCATTCTTTCTACTTTACGATATAATAAAGTTTCACGATTTTTTTTAAAATATCTGTGTTTTATTTAAAATTTAAAAATTGTGTTCTTCTTGGGACACCCTTTAGTTTAAATTAACTAAACATGTAATTTAAAATTAATGAAAAAATCACTTAAAGCTCGGTCTTCTAACTTTTCATTTAAATCACAAGAATTTTTTGTGTATATTTGAATTAGAGTATTCAAAAAACCGGCCTTTTGAAAAAACCGGTTTCGGTTTTCTTCGAAAAATCGAATTTAAAAAAAAACCGGTTTCGGTTCCGGTTTTGCAAAAAAAACCGGTCAACCGGTTTTTCCGGTTTTTTTTTTATTTTGAATAAAAAGCTTATATAATTTGTTAATTGTTTTTATTACAAAAAAAAAGAAATTTAATATATAAAGTAATAAAAATAAAAAATACATTCTTTGAAAAAAAAAAAAAAAAAAAAAATATATATATATATATATATATATATATATATATATATTCATTGCCCATACTTTGAAGACATCTGTATATTCAGACAAAAAAGTCCCTATAATATGCGCTGTATCCAGTAAAATGTCTTCAGTGTAAACAGTAGAATAATTAAAAGTTTGAGGACGGTCCCCAAAGTACTAAAATGTCTTCATAGTAACTTGTGGAACGAAAACCCGTCCCCGCAACATGCGCTATGCACATATATATATATATATATATATATATATATATATATATATATATATATATATTCATTGCCCATACTTTGAAGACATCTGTATAAACAGTCAAAAAAGTCCCTATAATATGCGCTGTATCCAGTAAAATGTCTTCAGAGTAAACACTAGAATAATGAAAAGTTTAAGGACAGTCCCCAAAGTAACAAAATGTCTTCATAGTAACTTGTGGAACGAAAACCCGTCCCCGCAATATGTGCTGTGCACATATATATATATATATATATATATATATATATATATATATATGCATTTCACATACTTTGAAGACATCTGTATATACAGCCAAAAAAGACCCCGTAATATGAGCTGTATCCAGTAAAATGTCTTCAGTGTAAACAGTAGAATAATGAAAAGTTTGTGGACAGTCCCCAAAGTAACAAAATGTCTTCATAGTAACTTGTGGAACGAAAACCCGTCCCCGCAACATGCGCTATGCACATATATATTCATATATATATATATATTCATATATATATATATATTCATATATATATATATATATATATGCATTGCCCATACTTTGAAGACATCTGTATATGCAGCCAAAAAAGTCCCTATAAAATGCGCTGTGTCCAGTAAAATGTCTTCAGAGTAAACACTAGAATAACGAAAAGTTTAAGGACAGTCCCCAAAGTAACAAAATGTCTTCATAGTAACAAGACATTTTGTTACTTTGGGGACTGTCCTTAAACTTTTTGTTATTCTACTGTTTACATATACATATATATATATATATATATATATATATATATGCATTGCCCATACTTTGAAGACATCTGTATATACAGCCAAAAAAGTCCCTATAAAATGCGCTGTGTCCAGAAAAATGTCTTCAGAGTAAACACTAGAATAATGAAAAGTTTAAGGACAGTCCCCAAAGTAACAAAATGTCTTCATAGTAACTTGTGGAACGAAAACCCGTCCCCGCAATATGTGCTGTGCACATATATATATATATATATATATATATATATATATATATATATATATATATATATATGCATTGCCCATACTTTGAAGACATCTGTATATACAACCAAAAAAGTCCTTATAAAATGCGCTGTGTCCAGTTAAATGTCTTCAGAGTAAACACTAGAATAACGAAAAGTTTAAGGACAGTCCCCAAAGTAACAAAATGTCTTCATAGTAACTTGTGGAACGAAAACCTGTCCCCGCAACATGTGCTGTGCACATATATATATATATATGTATATATATATATATACAGGTTGGTTGAAAAGTTCCTGCGCTCGAAATGAAAGAATACTGTTTTTGTTACGAAATATATTTTTTTATTCAATATAATCTTCTAGAAGCTCAATACACTTGTTCCAATGATCTTCCAATAATTTTATCCCATCCTTATAATGGTTTTCCGGAAGCTCTGCAAAATAACCGTCTACGGCTGCTATGGCCTCTTCATTCGACTAAAAATGCTTTCCACGAAGGAATTGTTTGAGATTTCTGAAGAGATAGTAGTCGCTGAGAGCCAAATCTGGTGAATATGGTGGATGTTCAAGCAATTCGTACTTTAATTCTTTGAATTTAGCCATCGTCAAAACACTTTTGTGAGCAGGTGCATTGTCTTGATGAAAAATGATTTTTTTCTTCTTTAAACCAGGTCTTTTCTTACGAATTTTTTCATCCAGCTGATCCAAAAGGCTGAAATAATATTCAGAGTTGATTTTTTTACCTTTCTGAAGATAATCAATCAACAAAATCCCTTTTGCATCCCAAAAAACTGATGCCATAACCTTCTTTGCTGATCATTGTGACTTCACCTGATTTGGAGCTGAACAACCAGCTTCAGTCCACTGTAAACGTTCTTGTTTCAATTTAGGATAATGGTGGTAGATCCAAGTCTCATTCATAGTTATAAAACGACGCAACAAGTCGGTTTTATTCGGCTTAAAACGCTCCAAATTACGCTGAGAAATTTGTTTTCGATCCAGTTTTTGTTGAATTGTTAATGTGTGCGGCACTAACTTTCCAAACAGTTTTTTCATACGTAATTCTTCATGTAAAATATGGATTACTCGTTCGTCAAAGATGCCTATGACATTAGCAATTTCATGCTTAGTCAAACTTGGATCTTCACTAACCATATTATGTACCTGCTCAATGATTTCCGCTGTGGTTGCAGTTTTTGGTCGTCCACGTTAAAATTCACCAGCCCAAAATTCAACGTTGCGTTTTGAAGGTGAGGACTCCTTATACACTTCTAACAATTGTTCATAAATTTCCTTTGCTTTTAAACCCTTCAAAGCAAAGAATCTAATGACTGCACGATATTCAATTTTTTCCATATAAAAAAAAATCAATAACACGTCAATTCCAAATGGCTTGTAAACAAAGAAAGAATTGACAGAATGACTTTCAACTTTGCATGTATTCTCAGAACAGTTATACCAACTTGAGAAAAAAAGTTTGGAGCTAGCAGTGCCATCTCTTGGTGAGCGCAGGCACTTTTTAACCAACCTGTATATATATATATATATATATATATATATATATATATATATATGCACAGGACATGTTGCGGGGACGGGTTTTCGTTACACAAGCTACTATGAAGACATTTTGTTACTTTGGGGACTGTCCTTAAACTTTTCGTTATTCTACTGTATACACTAAGGACATTTTACTGGATACAGAGCATTTTAAAGGGACTTTTTTGGCTGTATATACAGATGTCTTCAAAGTATGGGCAATGAATATATATATATATATATATATATATATATATATATATGCATTACTCATACTTTGAAGACATCTGTATATACAGCCAAAAATGTCCCTATAAAATGCGCTGTGTCCAGTAAAATGTCTTCAGAGTAAACACTAGAATAACGAAAAGTTTAAGGACAGTCCCCCAAGTAACGGTTTTTCGTTCCACAAGTTACAATGAAGACATTTTGTTACTTTGGAGACTGTCCTTAAACTTTTTGTTATTCTACTGTTTACACTGAAGTCATTTTACTGGACTCAGCGCATATTATAGGGACTTTTTTGGCTGTATATACAGATGTCTTCAAAGTATGCGCAATGAATATATATATACATCTGTATATACAGCCAAAAAAGTCCCTATAAAATGCGCTGTGTCCAGTAAAATGTCTTCAGAGTAAACACTAGAATAACGAAAAGTTTAAGGACAGTCCCCAAAGTAACAAAATGTCTTCATAGTAACTTGTGGAACGAAAACCCGTCCCCGCAACATGCACTGTGCACACATATATATATATATATATATATATATATATATATATATATATATATATATATATATATATATATGCATTGCCCATACTTTGAAGACATCTGTATATACAGCCAAAAAAGTCCCTATAAAATGCGCTGTGTCCAGTAAAATGTCTTCAGAGTAAACACTAGAATAATGAAAAGTTTAAGGACAGTCCCCAAAGTAACAAAATGTCTTCATAGTAACTTGTGGAACGAAAACCCGTCCCCGCAATATGTGCTGTGCACACATATATATATATATATATATATATATATATATATATATATATATACTGATTTTTTATCATATTTAGTCCATTTTGTTGTTTATTTTCAATCATACAATAGAAAGTTGCTGAAAATAACCATCAATTTTTTACTGACAAAAAGTTAGAAAAAAATACTTTTGTGTTTTTTTTTATTTGTATGTACACTGCCAGCAAATTGGTAGTCGACTACAAATAAAACTAACTTTTAATTCATTTTTATGGGCTGACTACAAGCTAACTACATTGTAATCCAGAATTTACCCAAATCAAAGTGTTCATATTTTGCGCAGTTATTTTATTTGATTTTGGTGTTATGTTCACCAAGCCTTTATTTAAAAACTGTAAAACGGCTTCAAGTAGCCGCTTTACTAATCCTGATAGGCATTTAAGCAGGTATTATTTTTAAAAATTTTTAAGAAAAGTGTTTGCCAGCTAGAGTATTCAAAAAGTCCTTTTGAAAAACCCGGTTTCGGTTTTCTTCGAAAAACAGAAAAAAAAACCGGCTTCGGTTTCGGTTTTTGCAGAAAAAACTGGTCAACCGGTTTTTTTCGGTTTTTTTTATTTGAATAAAAATATACAACATATATATATTCATTTAAATTTAATTTTTTATTGTATTTCATTTCAACAAAAAATTAACCTTAAACCAATATTATTTAATATATGTAATACCTTAAAAATTAATATTATAAAACTATATTCATATCAAATGAATAGAGATCATTAAGTTTGTAAATTGGTAAAATTAGGTACGTTAGTAATTTGAACGTTTGCCATTAAATAAGTTTTTTTAATATAATATTTTAAATATGTAAAAAGAAAATCTATTTTTAACTTCTAAAATAATATTTTAGAAATAAAATATGCAATTAAAATGTTTCGTTTTAAGACGATTTTTTTGATTGCTTTTGATAAAGCTAGAAGTGGAAAATACTCTTTCACTAATAGTAGATGTTGGACAAATAGTCAAAAGACAATTATATAAATTCTCCAACTTTTCAGTTCTTTTGTCGCATTTATCAAGATATATGAAATCTTCATATGTGACCTTCTCCGAGAAAAGGGACCTAGTGTGTCAAAAAAATCGGTTTGGACTTAAGAGTGGATTTTGGTACCTAAAAGTGTGTAGAAAAAGATGAAATGAGTTAGATTTCTGATAAAAATGTATTTACCCCATAAAAACGTACAAATCGAACTTGGAAAAATCGATAAAAATGAGAAACATTTTTTGAATTTTTTGGTTTTAAATTGTCACTCTAAAAGCAAAAAAAATAAGTCACCACATAGGCATGACGTCACCAAAGTCGGTACCCAATCATAACTAACCATATGAAATCGCATCTCCCAACTGAAGGTGTGTTCACAGTGATAATGCGTTAGGAAACTTTAAATGCGTTTTTCTCAAAACTTCATTTTCACACACTAGGTCCCTTTTCTCGGAGAAGGTCACATATAATGATGAATGATTTTGTACAGTCTCTTTTTTAGGATTTTGAATACTTTTTATTGTGTTATTTAGATCACAAATTAAACTATTTGAATTTGGAATATCCAAAGTTAAGTCTTCATCGGAATCTATCAGACTTACATTTAAATCTTCATAACCAAACAAACGATTATGTGTTCGGAAAAAATAAAAGAGACCAAGTAACCCAGTTGGTCATGTAATTAAAAAAAACCGGTTAACCGAACAAAAAAGACCGGTTTTCGGTTTTCTTCGAATTTACAAAATATTCGAAACCGATCGGTTTTTAAAAATAAAGAAACCGGTTGACCGGTTTTCGGTTTCGGTTTTTGAATACTCTATTGCCAGCCATTGCAAACTTTTTACTGTAACTAGTGAGTCATAAATTCTTAGTCCAACATAAATTTTTAAACGAAATAGTAAATCTAATTAAAACGATTCATAATAATTCGTCAAAGAGTAGTAGGAAAAATATTGTATTTGGTTGAGAAACGAGAAAGGAAAATCAACATAGATATGTGTATAAAGCATTAATAAAACGAAATATGAAAGTATTTAAACATAAAATTTTATGGAAACAAGAGTTTGTAAAATATGAAATATTTTTTCTGTGCAAATGTATTACTAAGCTTTAAAGAAGAATACATATTTCGTTTCTTTTAAAATTTATTTATGTAGGGGGTCTATTTATTTTTTTCAATATTTCCAATAGATATACAAATTTAACGCAAAATAGACACACATACATTGATTAAAATATTAGATAGTGACGGCGTTAAAGCTTAAACACCTGCAGACCAGTTTTTTACCGCCGTCAAATTTTTCTATCGGCTTAATTGAAGTGCTGATTAATAAACAAACGCGATCGAAAAATTAAGAGCAGTTTTACAAATTTTATTTAAAAGTGTATTTAAAAGTGTATGTGTAAATATTTGAATAAAAATAAGTATAAATATAAAAATTAAAATCGATTTACATTAATTTGTTTATAAATTAAAAAATATTTTTGTATTTTGATCTATCTACGTATGTACATACAGTGATTGCTTAAAAAAATTAAAAATTGCAGTAAGAGGCACTGGAGGAGACTTTTGAAAAAAGAAAGGGAAGTGCTTTGTAACAAATTATTAGTGAATAATGCAAATGAAGCAGCACCAATCTATTCTTTTGACAATGCTCTGGACCAAAATTAAAACCATATGAACATTAGCACCTCTTCCGAAGCAAATTTTGTGCGTAAAAAGACTTTTAAACAGAAAATCGGTGATTGGTACTTTAAAAATAAGCCGTCCCGGCAATGTTTTGAAGAGTGCGAATTCATTTATAAAAAAGCGCGATAAATTGAGTTTAAGAAACATTTTTTCGGGAGTGTATAGCCATTTTGGTATAAAAAAACAATTATCGAGAATCCCAAGTAGCATCCTACATGACTGTGACAAAATAGTTATAGACATTAATGTTGACGGCTTGCCATTATATAATAGCTCTCGTACCCAGTTATGGCCTATTTTAATAAAAATTGTTGATTTTCCGAATATTTCGATTTTACCCATTGGAGTATATGTTGGAAAAAGTAAGCCACACAACATATCTAACTTTCTTTCTGATTCGGTGGCGGAACTTAAGGAACTAATTGAAAATGGAATAAACAACAATGTAAAACCATTCGAAGTTAGGGCACTCATTTGTGATGCTCCTGCAAAAGCTTTTGTTTGTGGCATAGTAGGGCATACTTCTTCTCATGGATGCACCAAATGCACTCAAATAGGCAGGAAAATAGGCAATACACTAAAATACTCCGAAATATCAGGCGAACCAATTTCTGATACCGATTTTATAGAAAGAAAATATCCACATCACCACCAGAAGGAATTCCGCTGCAAGCAAACACCATTTGAGGAACTTGGCATTAAAATGATAACGCAAGTTCCAATTGATGCAATGCATCTAATAGACTTAGGAGTTATGAAGAAAATATTAGTTCGAATCAACGCAGACAAAACTAACTTCAGAATAAGTAAAGAAATAAAAGAAAACATTTCTCAACACCAAAGTCCTTAAAACAGTACATTCCAAAGGAATTTTCTCGCTATCCTAGAGAATTAAATGAATTGTGTAACTGGAAGGCAACCGAGTTTCATCAATTCTTGTTTTACACGGGTATACTAGTTTTAAAAGACAGACTCAATGAGGACTTTTATTATGAATTTATTTTACTTCATTGCGCTTGCCGACTCTTATCTTGTCCGAAAACGTATGAAAGAAATGCTGAAAATGCTCAAGTCCTATTTGAGCTCTTTGTTGAAAACTTTCCTGTAATATTTGGGGAAAACATCATATCCCATAATGTTCACTGTCTTTTACATATAAGTGACTGCGTGAAAAAATTTGGTCCAGTTGCCAATTTTTCTTCGTATCTATTCGAAAACTGTCTTCAAAAATTGAAAAACTACGTCAAGAAACCGACAAATATCCTTCAGCAAATTTATATTCGAACACAAAATGAACATATTATAACAGAAGAAAGAAAACTAAAATTAAATACAAAAAAAGGCGCTGTTGTTAGTATCACAACCACAGACTATTATTTTAGTGCTGTTCTCCCCGATAATTTTTGCGCTATGCGACCTTTTGTACCGATAATGATTACGGGATTCTCCTCCAGCAACGCGGAGTTAATATTAGGTAGTAGATTCCAAAGTATCGAGAGCTTTTTTATGGAGCCATTTGATTCGGCTAAGATTTTGGGAACTTGTGTAGTTGATCCAAATAACTTGGGTGATGAGGAAGAGTTTTATATTAAAAATATCGAAGTTAAATTTGTAGGATTGCCCTTTAAAAACCTATATCTAATAGTGCCACTCTTACATGGCTGCAAGTAATGCAAAATTGAAGCAATCAGTAATTTTTTCAAGTTAAAAGTATATGTACATATGTATGTATGTCAGCCATTTTTCACAAAATTAACTGTAACATTTGTATGTATCTAGATGTCTCTTCCACAAATTAATCGCCGTACTCTTGGTTTAAAACCCGCAGCTACATGTAAGTAACAATTACGCAAAAATCTTTTTGTTAATAACTTGTATTGATAAATTATATTACAGATCAGAAAAACACAGAGCCATGCCAAAATTGTGGAAAATATTTTGAGGAGCATTTTAAGCAAATAAACAGTAAGACCAAATATCTTTCAGATAAAATACAAAATCTTCAAGGTAATTGGTTTTTAAAAACATTCAAATGCATTTTCAAAGGCTGTTTTATGATATGAAGTTAATTGTACTCGTAATGCTGAGTTTTCAACTAGAACTAGTAACAAACAGTCTTTTTGAAAATGTATTGCCCTTAAAACGAATATTTTTTTTCTTTCCTTATGACATTTGTATGCCTATAATTCTTTATCTACAGAAATTATTGGAAACCAAAATGGTGTCATTTTGAAAACCCTGGCTGACATCAAAATATTAACGGAAAGAATTTTGTACCAGGAGGCAACACAAAATAATTTGTCATCAACATTCCCTTTAGATACAATAAATGCCTTGATGGAAGTAAATAAAACCATAAATGAAAATAATCGGAATGACTACGTAAGTTTTTTAATCATCTACCTATGTATATTTATAAAATATTTTTACTCACCACAGATAAATACTATAAAAGCAGTATTGAAGGGCGGCTTGCCAAAAACACTTACGAATATAATATCATCAAATTTGTGCATGAACATAAATTTGGATGGAGTACATGGCAAAAAGAGACTAAAAGACTTTGATGCTTTTTGTGAAGCCTTAACAGGTAAGTCCTAATTTGAAAACATATGTATCTAACGAAGTCTAATACCATATACAAATTTACATATGCACTTATCTTTTAAACAGATGCCTGTCGATCACTTGGCGCTCAGGGTTTTGAAGCTGAATTGCGTAACGCTTTAAAAATAATAAAGAAACGTACAATTCATGCTCAATGTATTAAAAACAAAAGCACAAAATCTAAAAATTAATCTAAACAGCAAATATTTAAAAATGTTGTTATTGTATTTAGAAAAAACTCTTTTTTTAAACTCTTTTTTTTTTATTAACAAAAGTACAAAATACTCATGTAAATTGTTTGTGATACGTTGAAGTTGAAGTGAATTTTTTTAATTTATTACTATTATTTTAATTTATCTAAATTTTATTTCTTGTAATATATACTATTTACTTCCATCAAGGCATTTATAGTATCTAAAGAAATGTTGAGGTCAAATTATTTTGTTTTACCTCTTGGTAAAAATTCTTTCCGTTAATACTTTGATGTCAGCCAGGGTTTTCAAAATGACACCATTTTGGTCGATTTATGACTTATATGCACGAAATAAAATTTAGATAATTTATGTACAAAGAACTTTTTACTTTGCTTTCTTATTTTTGTTTCCAACATTGTATGTATACTTTTTTGAAAAAAAAAATCCTTTTTTTTAATTATTTCTACACTCATACTTACGTATATTCAATATATTTATGTAAATTCAATATTTACTTAACAGTGCATTATTTAATATAAAAATGTTTGAATAAATTTTTGTTTTTTATTAAAATACGAATTTTTAAAAACTATTTTATTTCGAACCAACGTGTAAGCAACTAACTTTTCGTTGACTGCAATTTCTCTAACTTATAGTTAAGTAAAAAACCCCAATTTAAAGCTAACTTGAAGTAGTAACTTTATAGCTAGTTATAAAAAGTTAATTTTAAGTTAACGGTTAGGTAACTAACTTTAAAGTTAACTAAAAGTAATGCAGAGTCGGACAATTGACTACTTCCTAGGACATCGCAATGTTAAAAAAGTTAGTTAATTACATATAAAAGTAATCCAAGTGTCAACCGCCACTAGCTTTAAATTAATTGAAAGTTAACTGAATTGCCTGCAAGGTAATTACAAAACACAACACACAGATGTACATATTTTTATTGGCTTTGTGTGTATGTATATTTAAATAATTTCTTGCAATTTTTATTGAAAAATTTTTGTATATAAACAAACTATTTTGGTAAAAAAACAAAAAAGAATTATATTAATTTCAATTTTTAGAAACAAAAAATACTAAATGTCTGTAAATTTTTATAGTTTGTTTTTTGAATGACTATTTCAAATAGTTAAAAAATATATTTCTATGAATTTCAATTGATTCTTCTTAATTTTTTTTATTGTATTTCATTTCAACATTTTATTTATTGGTTTTAATATTTTTTTATATGATATCTTAAAAAAATATTTTAAAAAATATATTGATATCAAATTAATAGAGATCATTAAGTTTGTAAATTGGTAAAATTAGTTACGTTAGTAATTTGAACGTTTAAAATGTTTGGCATTAAAAAATTTTTTAATAATACTTTTTAAATATGTAAAAAGAAAATCTATTTTTCAGTTCTAAAATAATATTTTAGAAATAATATGCAATTTAAATGTTTGGTTTTAAGACGATTTTTATGTTTGCTTTTGATAAAGCTATATGTGCAAAATACTCTTTCACTAATAGTAGATGTTGGACAAATAGCCAAAAGACAATTATATAAATTTTCAAACTTTTCAGTTCTTTTGTCGCATTTATCAAGATATATGAAATCATCATATAATGATAAATGATTTTGTTCAATCTCTTTTGTAGGATTTTGAATACTGTTTATTGTGTTATTTAGATCAGAAATAAAACTATTTGAATTTGGAATATCCAAAGTTAAGTCTTCATCGGAATCTATCGGACTTATATCTAAATCTTCAAAAGCAAACTAACGATTATAAAAGTGTTCGGAAAAAATTAAAGAGACCAAGTAACCCAGTTGGTGATTAAATTAAAAAAACGGTTAACCGAACAAAAAAGACCGGTTTTCGGATTTCTTCGAATTTACAAAATATTCGAAACCGATCGGCTTAAAAAAAAAAAGAAACCGGTTGACCGGTTTTCGGTTTCGGTTTTTGAATACTCTAATTTGAATTCTAATAAATCAACTTACAATATCAGTAAATAATAAATGATTTTTCATTTATTCAAGTAATTACCCTGCGGGAGAGAGACCTATTAAAGGACACCCCATTTGACCGGTTCATTGCGATAGAGACTGGTCACGGGAACGGTTTTATTATATTGAAAGGGACCGGTTGCTTTGACATAGGTTTATCCAATTAAGGGGTTAATTGCCCTTTGTGACATGTCACAGGACGCTTAAAAAAAATATGTCACAGGACTGATGCAAAATAACATATATTGAAAATATTGTAAAATTACATATCACAGAACCAATGATAAGGAACACTTCATTCACTAACTTAAAATAACATGTCATAGAACTAACGCAATAGCACAGGCCCTAAAAAAGTTTAAAAAATAAAGAAACATAGTATTGAATTTCTCAATTTTCAAAAGTAACAAGTAATAAGAAAAATACCGTTAAAACACCAAAATAATTACTCAATGAGAATTATAAACGATGCTTTTTGTATTAATAACACAGGTTTACAAATTTTTAATTTGGAAAAATACCAAGAACGCCACATGGATAGATAAGTTAATTGGGACCTCCTGAACAAGAAAAACACTGTTATTTTTTTTCTAAGTACCGTTTTTTACGGTAGTTCTGTGTTTTTGTTGTATGGTCCCACTCAAACCCTTGTGGAGTCTAACCGAAAAGTTTGATCGAGATAAGTGGCATATCGATGGAAAGGTAATTGAATGCTTTTGAATTTGCCTATTTTTTAGGTTTTATTTACAATTTTTCATTTTTTTTCTACGTTATATTGAAGATCTGGAATGTTTTATTTTTTTACCAAATAGTTTATTTAATTACCAATATTTTAAGCGTAATTTGAAAAAAAATCGGATTAAAAGTAAAGTTTTTATTAAGGATTTTGTGGAACGACAATATTTTCATTTTCATTGCTCACACACTATATTCGGAGTAAATTCAAAAAAATTAAAATGACCAATAAATTTTCAAATGATAACGGCCTTTTTGTTATACATGTTTTCACTCAACGCTTACCAATGGCATTAAATTTTTGCAGTAATGTATCGATCTTCTCAGCGTAATCAGGACTTCTGTAGTTTCCCAAAAAATTGTGAACGATGTCCTGGAATGCTTCCCATGCCTACAAATGAGCTGAACCTAAACACTCATTAAATGCTTGGTCACCGTACAGAGCCCGAATTTGAGGTAATTCATGGCAAGACTGTCTTTTGGCAACTTTTTCACAATATTTGTAAATAACCCAAGCTTAATATGTAATGTAGGAAGTATTATCTTCTCCTGAGGAATGAGTGGGTCATTTTTGATATTGTACTCTCCGTGCGTACGTCCACTTCGCTCTGGGCAAACTTTTCGGGTGTAGTAATTTTGACGGTCACGGCTGTTCCATAGACATAGAAAACAGGGAAACTTCGTATTGCCCCCTTACAATTCAGATAGTATGGCAACTAATTTAAAATCAGAGCAAACTTTCCATTGATGTTGGTCATAATGTATGAGATCAAGAAGGTCTTTCATTGCTTCATATGTTTCCTTCATGTATTTTCCATATCCGATTGGAATTGATGGTTTCATATTCCCTTTATGAAGCAAGACTGCCTTCAAACTATCCTTGCCTCCATCCAGAAAAAGACGCCATTCCTCTGGGTCATAATTTTGTTTGAGAGCGTAGAAAAGGCCACATGTGTTGGCACAAAAACGAAAGTTTGCCGTTTTTGCGAAGAACTGTGCAAGTTCTTTGCTGCGATCACGGTAAAATGTAACACGTGTCTCAGGAGCACAATATCCTCACTGTTGCAATCGTGATGCAAGTAATTCAGATTTCGATTTCGGCAAATACAAATCTCGGCACAAATCATTGAGCTCGGCCGGAGTAAGTAAATGGGGTTTCTTATTTGATTGCATTTCTGATTGACTGCACTCATCTGATGAATCATTTGTTATTGTTATTTCTTGTATTTCTACAATCAGCTGCGGTTTGGGGCACAATACTGAGTGCGGCACTGGCAGCGTCACCGAGCTAACAACTGGATAAGCTGGTTGAATTCTTCGTCCGATAGCCTTTTTCGTTAAACAGAAATAACAATCTGTTGTATGGTTGATCTGGTTTCTCCATTGCATTGGCTTTCCAAATGTGAAGAAACACTCTTGACCCTTACCAATTTTATTTAATATTGTTCGGCAGTTGTTACATGCACTATTCGATGTCCACGGCTTGTCAAGAGACGCAGGTCGAAAGCCGAAATAGTTCTTATACGCTTCAGATAATTTTTTCGTATTCATTATTCGCATCAAATGTTGTGATTTCTTTTTCACAAGAACTTGTGGTGTTCTTGTGAACAAACTTCGTTGGGATCGATTGAATACATTTTATTTTTTGCACGTACAAAGCCAAACTGACATGTGTTTACTGTGACAGAGAGAGAAAATCTCATATTTCGTCAATCAGGGCTACCAACATATACAGAGATTCAAATTCCGTTTTTTTAAATACGTTAAAACTGATGGACGCCGCATATAGTGTGTAAGCAAGGAAAATGAAAATATTGTCGTTCCAAAAATCCTTAATAAAAACTTTATTTTTCATCCCATTTTTTTCAAATTACGCTTAAAATATTGGTAAAAAAATAAAACATTCCAGATCTTCAATATAACGTAGAAAAAAAATTAAATAAAAATGAAAAATTTTGAAAAAATCGTAAAAAATAGGCAAATTTTTTGAGGTGCCATATCTCAGCCATTTCTTATCAGATAGAATTTTGCAGCATATCGACGGAAAAGGTATTCAATTACCTTTCCATCCATATGCCACTTATCTCGATCTGACTTGTCTCGGTTGGACTCCAAAAGGGTTTGAAGGGGACCATACACCGAAAAACACAAAAGTACCGTTATCTAAAAAACGGTACTTAGAAAAAAAATAACAGCGTTTTTCGTGTTCAGGAGGTCCCAATTAACTTATCTAGGCATGTGGCGTTCTTGGTATTTTTTGGCTGTAAACCAGTGTGATTAAGTTCAATAATAATTCAAACAGAAAAAAAACTGGTTTTCAAAAAAAAAATTTTTTTCTACACTGCACTCATAATAACTCATGCATAAAAATACGAAAATTTTATCAAAATTACGAAAACTTTAATTTACAAAAGCTTTTGTTATTTTGACATTTTGAAGTATTTTCGTATTTCGTGTACCGATCAGAGAACTGCAAAATCACTTTTATCTTGATTTAATCATACACAAAAATTCTTGTTCACTTTTAATAATTCAACAAAATTCACTGTGGAATAAAATCAGCATCATGTTACTGAACACTGTTAAGTGATTACATTTGCATAAAACATAAACGACAGATGATTCACACTGATTCCAATTACGCGTTCAGTAACATGATGCTGATTTTATTCTACAGTGAATTTTGTTGAATTATTAAAAGTGAACAAGAATTTTTGTGTATAATTAAATCAAGAAAAAAGTTGATTTTGCAGTTCACTGGTACCGATTTTATTGATATTAAAGGAAAGGTTTTTCTGAAGACACATCAACCGGTATATATTTTTTTGTCATAAATTTTAAAAATATGGGTACTCTGGGTCAAAAACTTAGGCAATATAGGTAACAAAATTTGTGTTTTCTTGAGTACTATAACATATCCCGTTAACGTCCTGCTAAACCCCTCTTGCTAAAAATTGTGACTTTAAAAGATTAGTGTTCTTTAATATGAGCTATATGCTAACTTGACTACAGATTCCGACTAAGTCACGCTAACCGTTAATTTTATTCTGTTCATTTTATTCAAGTTTATTCTGTGAACTATGTTCTATATACTGAATCACAGTACGTAAATGGTGATCTTCCTTAAAATACACATTGTTTTCCAAAAACCGATTTGGATACCATTTCTTCTATACGGTATCTACTATCAAAACAATGTACGGTATCTATCAAAACAATGTAGATATCATTTGTGACTAATGACTTTTTCGTTTATTTGTTTTTTATTTTTTTACAAAACAAAAATTGTTTCAAAAACAAAACAAGAACTCTGCTAAGATTTGGTGAATAAATAGCAAAATAACGCAAAAGATTTCAAATTCAATGGCCGATAAAAAAAATGAAAGATGTGTATTGTGTTTGGATAAAAAACGTTCACCAGTAAGCGTGCAATGCGGTCATTCATTTTGTTTTAAATGTCTCAAAGTTTACAAGTCCTATCAAAAATATGCCTGGGCTACAAAATGTCCCATATGTCGAAGTCATTTAAAGGAAAAGAAACGAGCGGTGAGTTGAGAATGTTGTTTTATTTTTATTATTTAAATATTACTATAAAATATTGACCAGGAATATATGTATCTCTTATTTAACTAGTATCTTATTTGAATTTTAAGGTTAAACGAAAATTAGCTTTTACAAATGCTAACATAGAAAGTTCAATTACAATAACTACAGCTTATCCTTCAAATACGCCCACTTCATCAGCAGCTGCAGTCGAAAATCAGTCTGAAGAAGTACATTTTTTGCAAGATTTAACAGCTGTCAATAGCATTGAGAATACCCAGAACGAAGTACAAATTTTGGAAGAATATATGGATTTAGCAGCTAACGATAGCATTGAGTATACTCTGGATGATTCTCAACATTATAATGACGATGGTAATATTGAAGATGTTAATGAGGAGAGTTATTACGACGGTTATGATGATGATATTGATGAAGTTGATTTATACACTGAATTTGATGAAGACAATTTTAATATTTTAACTACCAATATTATTGCAATTGAATTAGACAATGATAGTACTATTTCTAGCGAAGATAATATTGCATCTGATATTGATAGTTTTATTTTCACTGTTGATAGCAATAATAATAGCAGCCGCGTTCGTCAGGACATGGATTCTGATGTGGTAATTATAGAATATGTGATTATTGTTGATTAAATAATTTTGATTTTTTGTATACCATGTGATTTTTGCAAATACTTTTGACTGTATTTTAAATTTTAATAGACTTACTTTTTATTTTCTTTTGTCTTTTTTTGATAAAAACAATTTAATTGCTCATTAATATAAAAGATATTTTAGTTATGGTTTGTTATGCCCTCAGTGACTGGTCTAAAACAACATGTCACACAACTAACCCCAAGGAACATATCACAAATTCTTACGTTCAAAGTCATCACGTAATAAGAGGCTTTTAAACCGAGCATGTTGTAAGTTTTTTGAGAACCAGTACTGTTTTTACCTTACATGGGACTAGTACTTTCAGACCTAATACCTGATAGAGACTTTTAATATCGATTAAGTGATAGGATACCTTAAAATCCGGTCCTGTTTTCACCTACCAGACAGATACGAATTTCCAACTGAACCATTATTTCCGGCAGGGTAATTACAAAATCCATAAAAATAATTGATATTTTGTTTATAATTGATATTTTGTTTATATATTTATATTTCAAATGTTATAAAAATTAACTAAAAAGTCTGGAAAAATTAAGGACTTTTTATTTATTTAATTTATTTCATATATAAAAAAGTAAAATATATTTTTTTAATTTTATATTTGTCATTTCAATAATATTTATTAATATACTAAATTCTTTTGTTTATAAATAGATAAAGTTGCACTTTTGATATATTAACCTAATTTGAATCGTCTAAAAGTTGCATTTTTTGGTAACAAACACCGGTGCATTAAATTCATTTTTTACCAATGGCTTAAACCCAGTTCAGTCTGAGCATTGACGTGCCACTTATAAACGAGAAAATATGGTGCCAATTAAGTTTTGCAATTTAGTTTTGCAATTTTCAAAAATGCAAAAACATTTCGAAAACTTGCGATTTCTTACTTCCCTGATTGGTCGATATTTAGCAAAGTGTTTCTTAATATACACATTACGTGAGAACGGAACGTCTGATCTTTCATATAAAAAGAGCAGCTAATATTAAGCTTTAAATGAAGCTTTCTTCCCATAACACCTTTATTAGTACCTAAGTAGAAATAATCGCAAAATAACCAAAGCTTAATTTCTAACAATAGCTTGAAGATAAAATTTAAAGCGAATTACCAATGGTTAGTATTTAACGCTTATCTTCTTTTTGATTAGTTTTGATAGGATGTAACTTCCACAAAATAATTTTAAAATCAAAATAAAAAAACATTAAAGCTTTTAAAAAATGTTTATATGTTATATACAATTTTAGTCTCTAATTGAAGAATATTAGATCTGGAATTTCGATAATGTTTCACACTGTTCCACCTACACTTTATTCATTATACTAATGTTAAAATTCCTTTAACATTTTACACTCTTAAGTTGCACTTTATTTGCAGATGACTTTCAGTTTTTATTATGCCAGTCACGATTTGGGCTCTTAAATGTTTCCCATCTGCTTTTTTTTTGCTTGTGTTGCTTTGGTTGGTGTTCATATAAAAAAGTCCTCATCATAAAATAATGTTTAATGGTCTTCTGTAAAGTTGTAAAAATTCCTTTATATAAGTAGTTCAGTTTCATTTTTTCTCCTTTAATTTGTTTACATGAGTTTTACACCATTGATACACTGAATCTTAGTTTATACTATAGGTGCTGTTTAAATATACACCCAGCAAAAATTTTGAATACTAAATAAGTGCTAATGACACAAAATATTTGTTCACTTTATAATTCAGCATCTGAACTGGTTGTTCTCGTTAGACGAAGTTATTTTTATAAGCAGTTAACTTGTAGACAACTATTTACGAAAATAATTTGATATTGATATTCATTTTCTTTGAATTACTAAAAGTATTATTATTTAAAAACTTTAAAGCATTAACTTCTTAATTGCTTATGGGCAAGACAGAGACTTTCCTGCAAGTGAATGCTTGTAGTCAGTAACCCAAAAAGTATTTTGACCAAATTCTTTTCCAAATTAAAAAATTTCCAACAAAATGGCAGTGCCTCGTTTTTGCACATTTTTTATAATTGAATATTTTTGCACATTTTACATATAAGTGCATATTTTTGCACATTTTACATATAAGTGCATATTTTTTTCTTTGTTAAGGGGATAGAGGACACATGAAAGATGGTGAAAGACTTCAAATATGGCAACACTGTAATCGCGCGATGTGATAAGTCTTAGGTCAGTTGTTGCTTGCCATATGATTGTGTGTTAGCGAAAATTGTTGAAGCTTCTTAGTTCATAGTCCTATTTATGTTTTTTTACTTCGGTGGAATTAAGTGCTATATGAACTCCGAAGCAGGACGTTGCGATATATATGAGGAAGAAAAAACTAACACATATTATTACACCAGAACACAGTTTGTGATTCTAGTACATATTTTCATTTAATTGCACATTTTTTTAATGAATACACTGATTTTGTGTTTTCTTTAGGCAGCGAATATTAACAGTTAAAATTTACCTCGTCAAATAAATAAATGCAAATTTGACACCGAATTACATGCAATATACACGCAAAAGAAAAAAAATATGTAGAATTTAGAAAAATTAACTTATTGGGAGAAAAACTTGAAATGAGATTTATTAAAATTTAGTAATAATTTCTATATTATAGAAAAATTTTACTATTGAGAACTAAATTTGTAAAAAAAAGAGTTAAATTTCATCCTAATTAGTTCGTATATAATCTTAAATTTAACTGCTAGTTAGGAAATTTTTCCTTGGTTTGAAGAAAAATTTTATTTTATTTAAGTTCATTAGATAATTTTTTTTACTAAAAATAAGATAATATTTTCTAATATCAAGTCAAATAGCACTGCTTATAAGCGAAAATAATTCTATAATTTGATAAAAATTTTCTAATAACTATATATTTAACCATACATTTTACAATCATTGTGTAAGTATTTTCCCACTTTCGGAAGACTTCCGCTTTGTCTTTAAGTAAAATTGATTGTGCTAAACTGATGTTTTTAAAATATAAATTAAATTTCATTGGCAAAAAGATAAAAAAAAATTAAAAAAAATGTACTGCAGGATATCCTGAAACGTAAAAATGGTGAAAAAGTCAGATCTTTTTCGTAGCCCTAAGTGACACACATCTATGCCTAAGCAACACTGGTGGTCCTTTGTCTTCTTAAATTAACTAATTTAATGGAATTGTTGCCAAATATAAAATATCGCAGTTACATTTTTTGATATTATCGGAAAATGTCATGTTTATTTTATGATATTTTTAGATTAATCTTTAATTGACATATAAAAATATTAACTTTTTTTTATTATTAAGTGAAAAAAATAGTTTTAGTGCCTTCGATAATGCGATTTTAAATTAAATAAAACTCTTTTCAAATCTATGATGGGTAACTTTTTTTAAAAACATTCAAGGTTAAACTTTAACCACAGCTATTTTCATATAAATCTGATATTAATAAATATGGTTAAGGCCCGATTAATGAATGTCGCATTAAAATTTAAATTAAAAGTTCAAAATTTATTTGGGAACATCAAAAGATTTGATATTTCACTAAACCATATGAACTACTTTAGATGCAATGAAAAAGGATTATAAAATTAAATTTCCACCCTACGATTCCACTATGTGAAAATCATTAATTCTGATCCCAATTTTCACAACACTGGAATCAATATCACTACCTTTTTTTGCTACTTCTTTTCTTGATACATTTGTATAATATTCAAGATAAATTCTTCGAAAACAACGCCAAACGTAACTCGTAGTTTTTTACAAAAAGAAAAAAATCTAAAATTTGTTTTAAGAATATTTAAGAAAATAAAAAAAGAGCCGGTTTTTAAATAAATTGAGTTTTTCAACAACATTTAAAAAATTTATTATTATTTATTTGGAATTGTGTAACCTTGACCATATTATTTGATTTGAAACAAGTTTTTTGTTGAAAATATTTGAGAATTCGCTATCATTACATCATTTACTACGCAAATATAGAAAAAATATCTGTTGGCTATCTGTTAATTAATTTGATTACTAAGCAAAAGTCAAGCTCGAATATTTTAAAAACAGAAACACCGAAAGATTTTTAGAAAAATTGGATTTAAAGAAAACTTCGATTTATAACTCTAAAGCGAAAACCATTGGCCTAATTTTGTCCTGGAATTTCGCAAAATCTGTTCAATATTTTAAAGAATTTGTGTGTTTGATTTTGTTATTTAGAAAACCTCTTAATTTCTTGACAATGAGTACTAAAGAAAAATACCTTTTCAAAGAGTCACCCCAAATATTCTAAGACATGTTTCTTTAAAAAGTCTCAGAATGCTTCATAAGCCTATGCACTCGAGTAAACTTGATATTTGAAAAAAATTTACACTTTCTATTCTTATTCTTGTAGGTAATACATTGAAGTTATATCAAACGATTAATCGCCATATTTCCGATTAATTGACCCGAATAACAGATTAATCAATTTTTGGAGTAACTACATATAGCATTTATAGTGTCTCTTTAAATGCATGATTACCAACTACTTAACAGTCTATTTGCACGCTTTATTACGTTTGTTTGCAATTTCCAAAACGCAATGGGTACTCAGTATTTATTGGATGGATATAAGCAAAAGGGTTATGTTTTGTGTTTTTTGTAAGAAGATAATGACTACCTGTACTTTTGGAACATCACGAACAAACGTAATTATGCAAGTAAATAGGCTGGTAAGTAGTTGAAACCCTGTTTTTACTGGGTTGTTACTACTACTACGATGTATGTATATTAATAAATGTGTTTAATAACTTAATTTATTATCATTAATAATTTCCCTGAAGGAAATGGCGATAGTGAAACTGAACTGATTCACTATTGTTTTTGTCACCAGTACTACTGACTAATTATGCCCCAGACAACGGTCTATGCTGTAGACATTTAACATACGCTTGTCATTGCGAATCTACACATTGGAACCAGATATTGACCAGTACATTTTAGTAATTCTAGTCTAAACTTTTGGAACTTATTACTAGATTTCCACACTAGGAAGGAGGTGCATTTAAGTCGGAAAATTAGATATTTTGTCAATAAAAATTTGTATAAATTATAAACTGATTGTATATTCACAATTAAATTTTCATTATATGTGTGTTTACATTTAAAATTCACTTTTTTTATATTTTTATTAAAAACTAATTTAGCAAATGTATTGTCAACAAAATATAACAATAAAAAAATCAAAAAGAAGCACAGCTTTGCAGTTGCAAAGAAAGGAATGTAAAAAGTGCAGTAGACACTTTGTTATAAATGTAAGGGAATGTAAAAAGTGTAGACGCTTTGTTGACTATGTCACCAAAAAATCACCCAAAATAATCGACAAAAGTGGTGACTTGGAGACACTTTATACCAGGCTTCCTATTATATAAAAATACAAGCATAAAAAACCCGTGCAAAATATATAATTTGTATTTATATGATTAATATAAATAAAATAAATAATATAATATATTATATGTATGTATGAGGCATTATCGAAAATAAAACCCCGCGGGTTAATATGATCATATAGTATCATTTTTACATGGGTGACTGAACTGTTATAATTTTTTTTAATGAAAACAAGTTTTATTTGATTCATAATTATTAATTGATTGTTGTCAGCATTTAATAGTTCCATAATTATCATATTTTTTTCATAATTAGAATTTTATGGTTATGGCATTGTTACATCTAATCATGTTATAAACTAGAAAATTTACTTTAATAATGGTAGTAGCGAACATATTGATGGCTAGAATCTATTTATAAAGTAACTAGCTGGCAAAGACCGATACGTTCTTAGCGTAGAAAATGGTTGCCGGGCTAAAACCCGGGATTGCCCAGGCTAACGCCCGGGAATATACGGAGTTCCCAGTAATTACCGGGGCCCCAAATTTTCACCATGTCCCTGATCAAAATTTTCCACTTTGAAACCCCATTTTTACCATGTACCTGGCTAAAATTCTAAAATGTAGCTGATCAATGAGTTAGCACATACTCCAGTTAACACATATCTAAAATTTCAGATTTCTAGATAAATCGGTGTGGGTAGCCCTTTAAGGGGGAGATTGTTCACCTTTTTGTCCACCCCGTAACATTTCCAAAAATCCGTCTACTCCTGAGGAGGAACCTATGCATCAAATTTCAAGTTCCCAGCTCCAGCGGTTTTGGCAGGATATCAAGGGTGATAATTTTTCCCTTTATGCCCCTCCCCTTTGGGTTTTCAAAAAATTACATCTTTACTGTTATCTACATACTAAATTTTAACTTTGTAGGTCCAACGGTTTCTGCAGGCTTTTAAAGGGGAGACTTAATCGATGAGTTAGCACATACTGCAAGAAAAGCATAGGGGAGTTTTGTTCCAGTTTTGCTCTTCCCGATGGAATTTCCAAGAACCTCATATTAGCGAATGTCTACGCCACAGGGGGAACCTACATACCAAATTTCAGCGTCCTACCTTCTGAGGTTCGGGATAGGCGATGTTGAATGAAATAAATAAATATTTGCACATTTGCACATGTGCATATTTACACATTTGCATATTTGCACATTTAGATTACCATCAAACCATGAATCCATTTTTACATATGCACTTTTGCGAATTTGTACATTTCCACTTTTGCAAATTTGAACTTTTGCAAGTTTACACATTTGCACTTTAACACTTTTTACATTGGAGGAGGAATCTATGTACCAATTTTTAACTTTCCACCTCTAGCGGTTTTGCCAATTCGTTAAGGGGAAGAATTTTCCCCTTTTTTGCCCTCCCCGCTGTTATCTACACTGCAGAAGGAGCCTGCATACAAAATTTCAACTTCCTAGGTCCAGCGGTTTCGCCAAGCTGTTAAAGAGGACACATTTCATTCTTTTCAACCGCATTTTTACCACGTCCCTTGCTAAAATTCGAAAATGTAGCTTATCAGAAAGTTAGTCCATACTCCAAGTAATACATGTTTAAAATTTCAGGTATGCTATTTCGGTGTGAGTAGGCCGTTAAGGGGGAGATTTTCCCCCTACTTGGGTGGATGTTTACACCTCAGGTGGAACCAATATACACTTTAATATATACTTCAACCTTCCAGCTCTAACGGTTTTGGCAGGCCGTCGAAAATCACGTCGCAGCTGTTATTTACACTGGAGAAGGAGCATGTATACAAAGTTTCAACTTTCTAGGTCAAACATTTTGGGCATTCCGTAAAGCGGGAGACTTTTCGCTCTTTAAACCCCCATTTTTACAACGTCATTGGCCAAAATTATAAAATGCACCTTATCAAGGAGTTAGCACATACTCCCAGGAAGGTATATTTAAAATTTCAGGTTTCTAGTCAAAGGGTTTTGAGCAGGCCGTGAAAGGGGAGCTTTTCCCCTCTTTGCCCCTCCTGGAAGGAATGCGGATGTCTATGCCTCCTACCTTTGGCGGTTTTGGCTGGGCGATGTTGAATCGGTGAGTGAGTGAGTCAGTCAGTCAGTAACGTTATTCCTTTATATATAGATATAACTTGATTCGCTTTGAATTTTATTTTCTGAAAAATTCTCAAATTATCCAGCTAAAAATTATTAAGTTCTATTCTATGAGGATATAAAAGTACTTCTACACATTGCGATGTATTAATGTAACGACAGCATATCATTGGTGACAGCATTTTCAGAAAACAGATTTTACCAATTTTTCCCACTTACCACTACTTCTACTTATTTTAGCCTCCATTATCCACTAGTAAATTCAATATTACAAGTAATTACATTTTTTGATAGGTTCTTGGTAATAACTTATTTCTGTTGTTAGCTTTAGGTAACGACTTAACACCAATCCATCACAAAATGATGTCTCATGTAACCAAACTTTAAGTATTTGCACTTTTTTATTCCATTCTCCAAGTTTTACTGAGTATTTTCAGTAAACTTGAAAAATTAAACAAATTAACTTGAAAAATTCATAACAAATTTGATTTGTGAAAGAGAATATTTATACAATATTTGAATCTGCGTTTTAAAGAAAATAAGTCCTTTATAAATTTTTATTTTCCTAATTTTGTTCTGTTAGATTTTTCCTTTAAAGCAATTCAAAATTGTCTAACTAATCAGTGCATAACCACTTCAGTGGTCAAGAACTTTGTTTCTAACTGAATGGTATATAATTGTTATAATTTTAATTTTTAATTCAAGAGTCTATTCGCACCAAAACAATGTCAACTACTTGCAATAACAACAATTTTGTACCAATTTAAATGCAACCAAAATTACAACTTACCTCAAGTATAATTTTAAACAACTTGTGTATTTGTTGAAAATTCTACATAAATTATATTAACCTAAATCAAAAAAACTTTTAGCAAGTTTTGCAATAGCGTAAATTATTTAATAACAATTCTGCTTATAAAAGTTTTCTCATAAAACTAATTTGTCAAAAAATGTTTAGAAATTTTCTTTTAGACTGTAAAAACACTCAATAGCAAACAGGAAATCTAAAAACGCAGCACCAAATTTGTATTTTTACTAAAAATTCGTATATCAAATGGCGCTTTGACATTAAAAAATTTCAATATATTATATTTCATTCCCTTCCAATAGATGATAAATGAATTAAGTCCGCTTTTATCAGATTCTACTGTAATTGCAACAAAACGTCTTTATGCACTCGAAATAAAATGCTCTCAAAAATTATGTTAAATTATTAAAGAAAAAATTTGAATAACTACAAATATATAAATAAAAGGGGAAATTATTTTTGTTAAGTACATATTGTCTTATCTTGTAGTCTTCTGGTTCAATTTTGGCTTAAGAAAACATAAAACATTTTTATACTCAGCCGTCATCAACATCAGCAGTGTTTAAAGAAACAAAAGCATGTCATGTTTTATGTGGAATAATTTACATAAAAAACCTGAAAGAAGAATATCTGTTTAAGAAAAAATAATATAATAATTTTACTCGTATTTATAAGTAAAAAAGGGAAGGATTTTTTAATATAATCTCCAGAGATTTTTATTTAATAAACGATTTAATAATTGCGAGTTCGTTGTGTACAGTATCGGGTATAAAATGAGCATTCCTTTAAATATCAGTTCATTGTTGGATTTTGCATAGGGTAAGTTTGTAAAAAGTTTTAAAATTCATATCTCAGTGCTGCAGTGAAAATATACACAAAAATCGAGCTAGTTAAGGTTGCAGGTCTGGTACATTCATTAACAATATTTAGAAATTTTAATTCTGTCTCAAAATCTGATACTATTGTTAAAAAAAAACATTTCTTTAAGACTTCACAGACTGAAAATTTTGTATTTTAAGAAATTTGACAGCGCGTTTTACTTGTTTTAACTGGCGAGAAGCGAGAAATACGTTCTTTCCGAATATATAAAAATAGCATGCAAACCCCACCACGTTTTTAGCGTAGAAGCAATATTGCCCGGGCTAAACCACAGGATTTCCCGAGTCCCCAGGTGAAAATGGTCCAAAAGTATCTAAGTATTATGATTTAAAGTAAACATATTTCATATTTCAGGTTCAAAGGTGCAATATTTCCTTTCCCCGTAGAAGTTTCCAAAAAACAGTAGTTAGCCACTCATTATCCAATAAACCGGTATATCAAATTTGCCAAATTGGTTTGTACCATCAAAAACAGACATTACCAAATAATTAAGGGAGTAAGTAGCACACAAAGGGTTTCACTGGTTACGCGGCTATTTGCTCGCTTAATTACTTTTGTTCGCGATGTCCCAAAATTCATTGGTGATCATTACCCTCTCGCTTAAAAAAATAGTTAGAATAATGAGTTACCAGCCTGGTTACTCATAGTGAAGAAATAATTGGATACTTATACAGTGAAATAAGTAGTTAATCTTAGTAAAATAATAGTGGACCTTACTCAAGTAATATTTTCTTACGTAAAGAAATCGATAAGAATAATATTTAAAATATCTACTTTTTGCATTAAAAAATTGTAGTTTATATAGATGCAGTGCTATTTGTGCTATTACATTAGAAACCCTTTAAAATCATAAAATTTTTGCAAAATCACTTTTTACAGCAGACAATTTTCTATTTTATTGTGTATTTTTTCAAAACAAATTAGTAATCAATAAATGTTAAAAAATCAGAAAAAAGATTCTGGTACTTATTTCAGTAACTACCAGTAAATCATTATGTTGCATGTACATTTAAGAACTCCTGCTAGCTATTATCAGTAGGTCATTATTTTATATTTGAAGTAATTGAAATTGTAATGACATATCATTACATAGTAATCCACACAGTAATGACCTGTCAGAGCATAGGGTAACACTAGCGAACATGTATTCCAAATTTGGTAGAGCTTCAAGTGCAACAAACCATCTTATATGGCCCTCGAAATCTACAGTCTGTATGAAAACTGCATGAGTCCTGGACTTATGCCTTTTTCAAGTGGAACAAAATGCTGATGTAAACTTATTATCCTTCCCAAGTGTCACATTTCACATTTTCCAAGTCTCCACCAGGTCTTGTTACAACACGTGAATCTATACATTGTTGAATCAGCTATGAATTCCAGCTCTTACAGAGAATGGGCACCAGCTTGCCTTTACCATCAAATGATACTCCTGCTTATGCTGGCAAAGTTTTAATCAATGAAAAAAAATTACCAGATTTGAAAAAACTAGAAAAAGTTATATATGAATGTTTTCATTTATTTTATATTCATAGCCTGTTCCTCGATCTCGAACGAAAAACTAGTCGAACGAAATCAAGTCACTCGAATTCGAATCAATTTGGGTTTCTCTATTTCGAAAGCCTTCGATCGACTTGACTTACGTGTGTCAATTTTTGTTTCTTACGCATTTACAAATCACAGAGATGCCAGATCATATATTTTGAGCATTTGTTACAATTTTCTTTAAAAGTAGCAAAAATATTACTAAACTGCTTTCAGACAAAAACAACCCTGTTTAACAGTAATCAGCTGTATATGACAAATGAAATAAAAAAATAACAATAAACAAATCAATTTTTATTTGGAAAGTGTGTTTATTTGTGAAAGTTTTTGTTATCGATTGGTTGTGGGTTAAATTGTTGTTTGGAGAGCTTTTCTGTTGCCTGTTGTCTGTTCTTAATAAACTAAAAATATTTGTATTATTTTGTACTTACTTTTTGTTTAACAGTAATCAGCTGTATATGACAAATGAAATAAAAAAATAACAATAAACAAATCAATTTTTATTTGGAAAGTGTGTTTATTTGTGAAAGTTTTTGTTATCGATTGGTTGTGGGTTAAATTGTTGTTTGGAGAGCTTTTCTGTTGCCTGTTGTCTGTTCTTAATAAACTAAAAATATTTGTATTATTTTGTACTTACTTTTTGTTATCCATTGCTTTTTTTACTTCATTTTGCTTTTAAAAATATCAAATATATATTTACTCGACAAAAAATAGCAAGTGACTGATTTTGACATTTGCGTTCGAGCTGTTCGAAATAGAGAAACCAAATTTTGTATGAAAACAGTTACGTTTTCATTCGACTTGTCGTTCGAGTCATCGTTCGCATAGAAATAGAGTTAGTGAAACCCAAATCAGTTTTCTTTCGACTAGAAAGCGAACGAACGTGTTCTTTCGAAATAGAGGAACAGGCTATCAGTTTATTAATCAGCATAGATTTTTTCAGAACAAACGTTTTTTGTAAATCCTGAAAAGTTTTAATGCATGGACTCGAAATGACGGGTTCAATTGTTTTTTAATTATTTAACAAAATGTTTAGTTGGAGGATTTTAAGAAATTTGTTTTGGTGTGTACAGAATGGTTTATTTTTAAGGTCTTTTGCAGTAAATATCGTATGTAAACTTTACATACGATGACTTCTTTAGTAGCAGTTCGCCCCGACTTTAGCTCAGAACTCTTTTGGTTTGATGCTATATTTTTCAACATGACTATAATAAATTTGAGTACACAGAAAATTGTATTTGTAATTGTTGGTTCATTTTTAATTAAAATTTTATTATATTACCAAAAACATTAATTGTATTTACAAATTATAATAAATCCAATTATTTTTTGTTGCTTATATTACAAAATTTTTAATTAAAATTACACTAACCACTACTAATATTTTTTTTTCAGTGTATACAAGTTTTTTGTATTATTTTCATACTTCTTTTTGAAATAAATGTTAAATGTCAAACGTTTATACGAACGTTCCATACTTTGTGTATATTTCAATAATGATTTTTTAAATATGTTCTTAACAATATCTCCCCTTTTATTTTATCTGTTGAAGTCTTTCAAGGGTGAAAATAAAAATGAATATGTATAACAAATCTGAAGCACAAGAAAAACAGACCAAAATTATATTTATAATATTATTCATTTATAATTTTGTAAAGTAATAATTTCATCATTATTTCTTATTACTAAATTATGAAAACAACATAAACTTTTTTTTTTATTAAACATATAATTACAAATTATATTTTAATACCCTAACCGAGCACTAGCAACGAAGGCCTTCAGCTCGTTGTAGCGAAAACAGACCAGAGCCTCTGGTGGGAATCGAACCCACTACCCCCGCACTGATAAGCTAGCACGCTACCAACTAGCCTACCGGGGCGCTCACATAAACTTAATATATAGTTACGAATTATGGAATTTCCAACAAAATATCATAGATTCGTTAGCGACATAAGTGTTACATTTTACTATTGTATCGGCCCTAACTTTCTGAGGTAATTGGGAATGATAAAAAGATTGAAAAAAGTTAACAATAAATGCAGGGTTTTCTATATCTTAATCAAATTTTTTGATTTTTAATCTTTAATACATATTTTTTTTTTTTATTTTCAATGCATCTTGTCAGCTGAAATGCAAAAGGTCGTAACTAATTTTCAAACCGGTTTTTTTTGATGATTATGATACACTTGGAAAAAAAAATATTTCTTCACAAAATTTTGTACATCTACGATAAAAAATAGCGGTTTTATGCACAAAATTTGAATCCCAAATGTTTTTCATTTTCTCAGTTTTTGGTTGCCCTCTTAAAATGTATAATGGGTGATTATAAAGTACTACATTGAACTAAATCTCTCCGCAAAAATTTCTATCGACATTTTTTGCTTCTACCGTAAAAAATAAAAATGTTAGTTACGACCATTTTCATTTAGATTCTGGTTTTATTTTCTGCTAGCAGGCAAAGTCCGCTACGTTGTTGGCGTATAAACAATGTTGCACGGGCATTGGGAACATTAGCATCAACTCAAGCTTATTTAACGTTTCTAGCCAAAATAAGTTCATCAAGGGGGAAACTTTTCCCTTCTTTCCAGTAAGTGTATGGATTTATTTACACATTATATAGATAAAATCTCTCATTTTAGTGTAATTCATTTAATCTTAATTTAATACTTTTTTTTGGAAAACTTCCGTTATTTTTATTTATAAGCAATGTATTTTTTGAAATAAAGTCCACTTCTTGAAAGCTTTTTAATCCAAAAAGGAAAAAAACATTCTCTTGTTTTATATATTTTTATAAGCATTCACTTGCTTAATTTTTTGCCAGAACCAAGGACCAAGGGGAACATTTTTTACTAAATCGTTAGAACTGCAATAAAAAATGATCATAAAAGAAAACGTTTATCCTATGACAATCCTATGTACAAATCGTTGGTTCCGATCGAAGTTTTCACAACACCCGAATCAAAATCACTGCTTCTTTTTCTTTTCTTTTACTACTTTTTTTTGGGTCTATACGAGCACACAGAGGTATGCATTTAGTTTGAAATAGATGGTTATTATTCCAACGGTAGCGGTTAGTTTCATTAATTGTGTAAAAGTATTAAAGTATAACTAAATAAAACTTAAAGTGTAATTAAATAAAATTGTTAGTATAAAAAAATTAATTTATTTAACAAGGATATATGACTTTAAAGGGTAAAATCGTACCTATATTTTTAGTTATTTTATGCCAGAATGTCGTTATAGTAAAATTTTCAAAAATCACGTCTGCGACAGGAAAGCAACATACATTTAAAATTGCAATTTTCTAGATCCAGAAGTTTGAGCTGAATGATATCCACTTTTACCACATTTTTATAGGAAATTTTTTTATAGGAAGTTTGTGCAGTCCGTTGAAACGGAGACTTTTTCCTTTTTGTCCGCCGCCGTTTAAATTTTACAAAATTCTGTCTTAAAAGGAAGTTCCTCTCTGATTTTTTACTCTGGTTAGATATTCGATTTGTAGGTTTATGTTATGAAAGGTAAAATAACGCTATCTAATCAGGGTTTATGAAATTTCGATAAGTGATAGAAGAGAGAAAATAAGAGACACGTATTTTGTTTTTCGACACAACCTCACGAAAAACTGGGTAAGTAATTAATAAAAAAACGTGTCCCTTAACGTCGATTTTAATGAGATCGAAGGAGACGCGATGGAATACCCTCCTTGTTAGTGAAGATCTGTGTGAAGATGGGGATATTTCTACCCTATCTAGTTAGTGAATAAACTCATACTCCAAGTGAAATCGATTGTATTTTTATGGGTTTGATCCCTATGGAGCGCCTATTTAAACCACGTTCCTAACAGACACTTTAAAAACCCTTAACAGTTGCACATACTCCAAGGAACATATACATTTCAGATTTCCTAGCCCCCCCCCATCCATTGTTGAACACGCTCCTGGTATAAAGTCAAAAATTTCAGGTCGCTTATCCTTTTTTTATTCTTTCCCATTTTTAACCCTTCCATTGAAAGTTTCCAAAAAGTAGGTCTTATTTTATTTTAGGCCTTTTTTATGTCAGGGACTAAGGTGTATAGTTTCAAGTTCGTAGCTCCTGTAGTTTGGGCTTGGAGAGTATACAAGGATATATTTCCTATTTAAATTTTTTGATTACTATTTATTTAAAGCTTAACAATAGGATTTAAGTTTCGTTGCAACTGTGCTGAGCACTTGAAAAATGTATACATCCTTATTTTTAACAAGTTTGTCCTCGAATCACTGTTTATTGTTTGTCGAACAAACTTCCATCAAATGAACGACATTAAGGATTTAACTTTCAACACTCAAAAACATACAAAACAAATTTAAACTTTTTTCGTTGTTTTTGTTTTTTTGTTCAATTTCAGTGTTGTACTTAATTTCTTGTTGTTGTTATTGCTATTTTTGGGAAGAAAACACTTGAGTTTTTTCAGTGCATGTATACGAAAGTGTACTCTTTTTTTCAGCGATTTTACCCACCAAAAATAACAACGACCATCTGCAACAAACATCACAATTTCCTACGCTGATTGCTAATAATAGTCATCAGCATCATGGTCGACAGCATCAAAATTTTACGTACATCAAAAACAGTACAATATAAACAATAACACAAGACATGCCGGCAAGGGGGCAAAAAGAGACGTGACAAGCTGGCAACATCTTTAGTGGCACCCAGTAAAAGAGGAGCTAAAAGTAAATAAAACAACTAAACATACTTAACTAAAGTTTTTCTCATACACTTTAACATCTTTCAGAAAAAAAATATTCTACATATTACACTACTCAACAAAATTTTACTTTTTTGAACAGAATTCTATCAAAGATTTTGTTATAGTATTTTGGCCTGAAATCAAAAAGTTCCACCAAACTGAGCTTTTTTGACCTCCAACTAAGGGAAAAACTTTTATTTTTTTAGTTTATTTATTTTAATAGTAGTTCAAAATCTTTTATTATTTTTATGGATTTGAATTCTCAAAAAAATTTGGATATGCTCGTACTAGGAACTTTAATCCATTGACTATATTTCAAAATACTCGTAAATAAAAATATTTTCTTATAAACTTTTATTAATTTTCTAGCAAAACAAATAAATGAACAAATGGTTGAAACTAATTGAACAGAAATACCATTTTCATTCCTCACGCAGAGAGAAAACATGGTTGCTACTGCTACTATATTATGATTCGGGTATGTTTGTCACAAACAAAATTCCATCATTATCATAGTAATTATTTTATGATTTCTTGATTGCCACTTTCTACTTTATAACATGATTTGATGTAACCATACTGTGGTAACGAAAATTCTAACTATGAAAAAATATGATAATTATGGAACTTAAAGTATAATTTATATATTCTTAAAGAAACTTAGATTCTAAAAAATTATAAGATTCTGAAGAGTTTTTATCATGAAAAATACTTAGATTCTATCTAAAAAATATCCCTAGAATCTTGGAATTTTCTATTAAAAAAGCTCCATAGAACATTGAAAAAATTCAAAGAATTTAAAAATTTTATTCAAATATTTTTCTTTCAAAAAGTTCGTAGAATCAAATTTTTTCCGTAGAAAAACATTTCTTAAAAAAAAATTTTAAATTCAAAAATGTTTTTCAGAGTTTCGAATCATAACATAATTGTAGGGACCATATTATTATAAAATATGGTTATTTTTTATCATGTGTTATCTACATATAGTTGGACTATAGTTGTCACAACTATAATCCCAAAAATTATGCTCTTCGAATATGATTGCCCAACCATGTTTTTTCTCTACGTGCGTTGAGTGTCGCTTAAAAACTAAAAATCATACTCATATTTTGAAAAGCCATGTAAGCTCATGGCATCTTATTATTAGGTTAGAGGATTACGACATAATTATACGATATATATATGATAAATAATATAAAATTTTGTTGATTTTGGCGTGTTTTTAAGATGAGGCATTTTTTTGCAATTTAAAAGACCTTTTCCATTTTTGTGTTTTTTTGGCGATTTTTTTTTACAAATTTATAATTTTTAACTGTAAATTTAATAATGGATTTTTATTGGTTTCTTCTTGAATTTTTAATAAAACTTTTAGTTTAATGTACCCAGTAAAAAAAGATCTTGCCAAATAATGAGTTTTAGAACGAGCAGTAACTGGTGGAAGTTTGTCTGCTAAATTCATTATTTCAACATAGCGATGTCTTTGGAGGTAGCTAGTTGCCTAGAACCTTACGAGTAGGGAGTAAAACAACTAGTTAATGGTAAGGTTAAAATAACTAGTTATAGGTAACGCAAAAATAACTAGTTGCAATTCATATATTAAAAACTGGGGATCTTTAAGGTATTTCATATCTGGTTGCTTATAAAGGGCATAATAGTACATACACTCTAATAAATTTTTGTTTAAATCTACTCTATTTAAAGGAGGTAACTTGTTATCTACTATAAGTTGGGCAAAAATAGGCACAATGTTTAAATTAAATATGTAGAAACATTGTGTTTACAAGTAATAGACACAATGTGTCAAAAAATACGTTTTTAATTGTATAAACAATTTCAGCAACATTTGAATTATGTTGAAATTTAAATTTTATGTGTCTTAAAATGTATGAAATAGGGATGCTAAACGGGAAATCCCGAAATCCCGGGATTTTTCGAGATTTTTTTTTAAGCAATCCCGGAATTTTTTATTTATTAATATTATGTACACATAAAAACATATGGTGAAAAATTATTCATTTACTTAGTTTTTTTCTTAAATTTACTCTAATTTTTTTATTTTTAAATGGAAAATTTTGTAAATATTGATAAAATTACTAATGTTTTTATTAACACGTTTCTTTTTTTAAGTGTGTTAGTTAATAAATTAATGAGTATTTCCAAAAAAAAAAATACATAACCTTAGAAAATAACAACTTTGTTACTATTATTTTAGTTGTGTTTTTATTTGTGAAACACCGCCAAAGACCACAATATAAAAATAAAAAAAGAATTTAGTAAACGTTTTTGAAAATTATAAATGTAAAATGAATTTTCTGGAACACAAAACCAAAAACAAAGTCAAGAGTTCTGTGTGGTACCATTTTTTGGTTAAATCAAAAGGAGCTCCTTATGCTAAATGTAAAATTTGTAAAAAGGTTTTAAAAACCAATAGCAGCTCTACAAAAGGTCTACTAACTCACATGAGTGTAAGTATTTGAGCATTTAAAATCTGAATTCGATAACTTTGTTTTGTTTTATTTAGGTTCATATGATAAAGCAGAAAGACGACAGCGATGAGCCACTGAAAAAAAATTTCAAAGATTACAGACTTTGCGTTTCCACAGCAAGATGAATCTTTCAATTCAGTTATTGCTTGACTGACTGCGCTTGTTGGTTTACCATTTTCAATATTTATTACTTCCAAGGAACTACGGAAATCATTGAAAGCGCGTGGATTTGAAGTTCCAAAATCTAGAGAAACCGTCAAAAGCAAATTCTTGGAATTTTACCTAAAATGCATGATAAAAGATATCGCAAAAATCAAGTTACAAGGGCACAAGTTTAGCCTTACGTTCGATGAATGGACGTCGACTTCAAACAAACGTTTTATGAACATAATTGTACATAATTGTAAACAATGCTATTGAACAATGTAGACACTCAACTTGCTAAAGAAATCGACTTGTTTGTTTCAGGAGGTGCAAGAGGTAAATATTTGCAATCTGCATACAGCCTTTTACTAACCATTTTACCAACGAGCGTTGAATACGAATGATGCTTTTCAACAGCAGTGTATGTAGGCAACAAAATTCGATCAAGATGAAACTTTAGACGTCTTGATTTTTCTAAGAAGCTATTTAAAACAGTAAACAGTATTTCTGAAGTATAAATCAGTATTTTAAGAATTAATTTGAATACGCAATGAAAAATTCGTATGTTAATAAAAAGTTTGACATAAGTGTTATTTAAAATTAAATCAAAATGTTATTAATCAATTTTAAATTGATATAAATAAGTATTTTGTTTTGTTACTTTTTACAATTATATAAAATGTAATTATTATTTTTTGTTTTACTACATGAATTCCTTTTAAACATACATAAAATATGTATTATTAAATAAATATACTATTAAACAAATACAAAAAATGTTTTATTTTACCAAACAATTATTTAGTTAAGGAAATAATATTAAAAAAATTAAAATCCCGAAATCCCGGGATCCCGAAAAATCCCGAAATCCCGGAAATCGGGATCGATATTTAAAAAATCTCGGGATTCGGGATTAATCCCGAATATTAATCCCGATTTGCATCCCTAGTATGAACCTACATTTAAGATGTCCACAAACACGCTTAACAATGCGTACTTATTCAATGCTCGTAGAAATATTTTTTATACTCCCTAAAAATAAAACAAAATGCATTTTAAAAATTTAAATGTTTTATTAATAAAATATACTCATGAAAAAAGAAAGCCATTACAATTAAACTGACGATTAACATGAATACTTTCAAATAGAATATGCATATAAATAAAATTAGAGTTTTAACCAATAGGATAACTCCTCATATTCCGAAGATTTCTTTAAAGTTTTCAAAAAAAAAAAATCCTCAGGATCTTAGAATATTTCTAAATAAAAGTTCTAGGACTTAGGGTTTTCTTAGAAAAAGTTTTCAGAATCTAAGTGGTTTTCCCAAAAAAAAAATTTGCTGAATCTTAAATTTTTATATAGCAAAAAGTCCTTAGTATCTATGAATTTTTCAACAGAAAAAAGTCATCTGAATCTGAGGTATTATCATAAGTAAAGCGTTATCATTGAATGACGATTTTTGTATATAAAAAAATTATCAGAATCTCAGAGAATTACTATAGTAAAAAGACGCCTGAATCTAAGAGTTCTTCCAAAGAAAAGTCCTCAGTATCGTATAATTTTTTATAGTTCTTAGAATATGAAATTTCTTTTTGCAAGAAGTTCAGAATCTGACGAGTTTTATAGAAAAAGGCAACAAAAAATCCTTATAACCGAAAAGTTATTATGTAGAAAAAATCTTCAGAATATAAGGGTTTATTAAACAAAAAATCGTTAGATCCTTAAGGTGTTTCTATCGGAAACATTTCTTATAATCTTCGGGCTTTCTTTAAAAAAAACAAAAGGTTCTTAGAATTTGAGACCTCCAAGGATTTTCTATGAGAAAAGAAAATCTGAATATTCTTCTAAAGAATGGTCATTTAAATCAGAAAGATTTTCTTACGAAAAAATTACTCAGACTCTAAAAATTTGTGGAAGGAAATAAAACTAAAATTCTTTGGAATTTTATAGCAAAAAGTCCTCTATATAAAAAATATAAAAAACTTCCTGCTTCAAAATTTCTTAATATTCTATATCTGCATTTACCCACCACAAACTATTTTTGGCATTACCCGATCTTTCAAAATCTAAAGCTAAAGGGAAAAACACACATGTTAACACATTTCTCAGAAAACAATTAAAAACTTACCACCAAAATATGAATTGAGTTTTCACAAACTACATGGAAAATTTACTTCCAGATCCATTTTCCGCAAAATGTTGCTAGTTTTTTCTGATTTTGATTTGTGAGTTAGCAAATATCTGTATCTTCTTCGTTTCCCTTTTATACAAAATATAAAAAATATAAAAATATTGACATTTCTAAGCTATATTGACATTTCTAAGTTAAGCATTAAATTTAAAATTAAACACAGATGCGTTCAAAAACAATTTAATATATATAAAACGTTTAATTTAATATAATATGTGTACAAATTTGGAAATATGTTTATTTATATTCTGTGCCTAATTCTAAAGAAAAAGTGTCTAAATTAAATTTTTAAACATATTATGCTTAATAAACATACTGCGTCTTTTTACATACAAATTTACACTCTCAATAGCAGTAAGTTTACTGCTGAGTAACTACACCATTTCACATTTAATTTTTGAAATTACCAACTATTTTCATAAACTATTTAGCTTATCAGTGCGAGGGTCGTGGGTTCAATTCCCACCAGAGGCTCTGGTCTGTTTTAGCTACAACTCTCAGTGGGTTCGATAATACCCAAAGTGGCGATTAATTCATAGAAACCGTAGTTTTAAAATATTATATTTTTTTATTGATGAGTTATTATAAGCACATAAAAACACAGCATTTTGGAAAAAAAACTAAAAAAAGCGCATTATTGTTTTTTTTTTTTAAGAAAAAGACCTAAGTTTACAATTTATGATGAAACTTTGGAATGAAAAGCAATAAATGCATGAATAAAATTGGAAATTAAAGGATACTTAAGTTGCTATTAAAAAATTAAAATAATAAATTTTTTATATGTATTTATATTAGTATAAATTTAATTTAAAATCCAATTTTTGTTATTCACAAAATTTCATAAATGTACAAATTTTTTCAAAAAAGTCACAGAAAAGAATATTTTAATTTTTTAGTAATGAATAATCATAAATACATAAAAACACGGCTTTTAAAAAAATGGAGGAACAATTTTTTTAAGCTGTTAGGCATTTTTTATTTTAAGGGAAAACATGATCTAAATTTTTCCTGTTACTTTGAAATCAAAATAAATTTAAATAATAAGTTAATGATATGTATTCCTATTAGTATAAATTTGTATCCAGTTTTTGCTTTCACTAAATTGAGTTAATGTAAAAATTAATCTGAAAAAATAAACAATTTAAAACTTTTTGGGGAATCTTTGTTTTCGTTTTACGTTTTCAATAAAAAAATATTTGTATTATTCTGCAATTTAAAATTCATAACAAATATCCCAATTATTTTAATCTTCATTATCTTCGTCATCATTATTAAGATCTTCTTCATCATCATTGTTATAATCTTCTTCAACATAATCATCATCACTATCTTCATCATAATTTTCATTAGAAATATGTGGGAAAACTAACTCTAATTCCGAAGTTGATAAATTAGATTTTTTTCTGGTCAGAACTTAGCAGAAACCTATTGTAAATATCTTCATTGGCCGTTTCCCGGCTGCATTTGCGAGCAAAGTGCTCTCTATAATTTTTAAAATTTTTGTTTCTTGCTTCTTAAGATTCTTCCGATAATTCTGCTATAATTCTCCGGCCCATGAATAAAAAATAAATGCAAAGTGGGAGGCATACAAAACCATGAATATTTTTCAACAAAAAATATTAAGCCGTATTGTGAGCAAATTTACGAAAATTTTCCAAATGAATCTCATGACCACAAGAAACAACAATTAGTATTTTATCAGTGTTAAGTTCACTTTTGTAATTTCAGCAGAAATTTCCGCGTTCTAAAAAAATAAAAGACGTCTGGCGGTGTTTCCGTCATTCGAATTACAAAAGCCGCGTTTTGGCTGATCAACAATCAAACCAGTTCTTTCTCGAAATTCATTTTGGATACGTAATTTTGTCTGAAAAACAATTTGTCTGTCGTCCTCTGATCTCTTCTCCCATTCTTTAATAGGAATAATAAAATACCAAAAATAAAGAGAATGACAATATTAAAACAAAAAAGCACATTTACTAGTCTTGTTCAATAAATGACAACCAGAGTTTTTACACAAAAATTGTCTGGACTTTTTTTTTTTTAATTATAAGCTGATATCCTAAACTTTTCTCAAATCCATAAAACTAATTCCAACTCTTACTAACTTAATACTTGTGGCCCATTAAGTGCGGAAATTATCCCAATTTTGGACCTTTTTTAAAAAAATTATTAGAAATATTCACACATAATTTTTTTCATTATAAAAGATTTACTTTTTATAGATTCAACACTAATAATGGCTTTCATTGTAAAAATTTCCAGTTTTTTCTCATTTTTTAAAAACAGCAATAACTTGCAAACTTTGACCACTCACTGAAAAGAAGGTAAACAACATACTTCATTGATTTTGATAGCCAGTGATGCAGAATCTTATCTACTTTTACTCTATACCAAAATTTATTATAAAAACTTTATTTCTAAATTTCAATTAATCGCCATTTTGATACAATTTGAACCCAATGTGCGCAACGAGCCAATAGCCTTTGTTGCTAGTGCTCGGTTAGGGTATTTGGATATAATTTTTAATTATTTAATGAAATGAAATAATTAACTTCTGATATTAACTGATATATCTGAAATTAAATTCAAAATTTCTTAAATTGTTATTTTCTAAAACTAAATTGATAATTTCTGCAAATAATTAATAATTACTGATATTAAATTGGAAATGGTGTATACAGAAATAAAAGGTTTCTTTTTTTCGAATTTTATATCTTACTTGATTTTTCTTAATTTTTTGTAAACCAATACAATTTGAAATTTAGGGGCGCCATTGTACAAAAACGATTTTGAGCTACTATATTTTTTACCTTATCTTACAGACACATAATTCATGTGTTAGATTTTCTAATTTTAATATTTTATCAAATGGAAAATACAAAAATTAGAAATATCCTTATGACAAATATTTTTGTTACCATTTAAAAGAGAAAATCCAATGATTTCTAAGACATTGAAGTATTTTTATACATTCTTAATTTTTAAGTAGCTATAACTACTTAAAAAGCCTTTATATACTAAAAATTTTATGGAATATTTAAAATTCGAAAAACAATCCTAATATATTATAAAATTTATTTTATATTTATAATTATAAAACAACATACTTATTACAACATATGTACATATAATGTATTAAATTCACAAAATATAACTTTTAGATTAATTCATTCAAAATTTCAATTCAAAATGCTATTGGAAAAATCTCATTTTCAAATCAAAATCATTAAAAAACAGAAATATTTAAAATCTAAAAACTATTTTTATTATGTTTCAATTTTTTTCTATTCATTTTTCATTTGCTTTTAATTTGAATTGATTTTTTTTAAGAGTTTTGAAAAAACAAATTTAAATATCAAAACCTAAAATAAATTTTAACTGGCAAAAATAAGTAGTTAAAACACATTATTAGCAACTCAATATTTTCACATTGAAAGTATGCAAGGAGCTAACATGGAATATCATTGGCAGTATAACACATTATTAGTAACTCATTATTTTCACTTTAGAAGTAATGCAGTGGCTAGGAGTAGGTATTATTGGTAATGCAAAAATGAATGAGCTGCTATTACTAAATTTTTTTCTGGGTAATAAAATAACATAATTGTTAATTTTCCAATTGTTTTTAAATCTAAAGAGTATTATTTTTTCAGATTTAAAAACATTTCTTTCGATTTAAGTCATTCGCAAATTAAGTACCCAAAAAATGAAGCTGCCAAAGAACAAATACAATGGCATGAATTTAACACTGGCGTGTCACAGGATGGAAGGATTCAAATGAAGCTACTATCATTACTCAAACTTTACTCTGAGGAAGCAATGAAAATATAGTGATTAAACATTCTGATGCATGAGTAGAAAATGTTCGTACACTTTGTAGAATATAAGCTTTGATGAACATTTAATTTATAATATTGCAGGATTATAAGTTTAAAAAGCGAAATGTATGTATTGATATAGCAATGGGGCTACTTTGAAACGTTAATGAATTTTTGGACTAATTTAGAATAATTTTGGATAATTTAAAAACTGGTTGTACACTTTTGAAACATTTTCAGACATATTTAAAATATTTTTGAAGAATTTTAAATAATTTTTGGCAATTTGAAATAATTTTTACACTATTTCTAAATTATTTTGGATAATCTTAAAATATTTTTACACAATTTTAATATTATTTTGGTAAAATCTGAATTAAACCTGGAAATGATGTATTGTTAAATAAAATACATAATGCAAAAATGCACAGATTGCGTCGTCATAACTATTTAAGGCCGAAAAAAATGCAAATGACAGGCTGAGCTGGTTTTAATTAAAGGTTAAATAAATCTGTTTTACTTGATTTTTCAAAACTTTTATGAAAAATTTCAAAACTTCATCAATTCTTACCATTATCAAATTTTAAACAAAAAGCGATTTAATTAAAAAATTATAAAAGTTCATCATAGCTATTTTCTCATTAAAATTTTTGGTTTTGAATGATCAGAAACAATATTTTGAATAAATACTTTAGATTTAGAAAATATACGATAAACTATATGCTTTAGAAGCAATGAAGAGAGATTTTTTAAGATATGCATCGGGTTTATGTCCAAATCACTATATTTAAAAAATTAACATATGAATTATTTTGGGAGTTCCTTAGAATAACACCAAAAAATTATAAAAAAAATATTAACTGAAGTTTAGTCAAAGAATGACTACCTTTTGTTTTGCTGGGTAACGATTAAATTTCTAATTATCTATTTCAATAATTAAATAAGATAAATTGTTTGAATTCCTTAGACCTGAATGCAATCGATTGAACTCCAAAGAATGAATTCTCTGCGAATGTTTATAATGGATTTCATTCGATTAAAAATGTAAACCGAATTTGATTTGTAGGGAATTCATTCAAAATAAATTTCAATCTTGGAAGCTCTGCTTAAAGGCTCCTAAAATAAAATTATCAATTTCCCAACATTATTATACTCAAACAAAAGGTTATATTATCTAAAATTTAAGTCCGTAGAAATAACAAAAAGTGTTGGACTCCTTCTCCCCAATGTTGGACCAAAAGGGCCAAGAGTTCAGAAATTCTTTCGCACGTTAAAATATTTAAAAAATAGTTTAAGTAGAGGTCTGTGCAAAAATTTTGTAGAGTAGTGTTACTAGTTTATATTAGAGATGATAAGAAATGAATTTTGGTACATGTACTATATGGCGGTAATTTTAGTATAATTTTTACGATCGGGTCCCTTTCTTAATAGATCCGCTTACATGAAATTACAGTCCAATTACTAAATATCTTGCTAAAATTAAACCAAAAGTATAGTTTTCTGCATGAGAAAAAACAACAAATTGTCGGAATATCGAGAAAATAAGGCATATGGAATTGTCTTTAGAGTATTGTCTTTATGAATAATTTTTTTCCATAATTGACATGCGGAATTTCATACATACAAATAAGAGTTTCATAAATCACGGCGCTGCAAAATTAATCACTTGAGATGTCAAAATCATCACTTGAATTGTTTGAGATTTGGTTTGAATTTTTTTTTTTTCAAATATTTTAATAAACATACAATTTCTTATTTGACATCAATATTGTACCGTAATTGACGTTCGGTAAAACCAATACCCTGGTTGGATTCTTCATCATCCCAGGAAGACGAGGTATCAAAAAGTAACGAGTACATTTTTTGTTTTTGCGAAATTCTTTATACAACACTATTTTTAATTTTATACACAAAATACAAAAAAAATCAAATTAATAATTTTTTTTATTTATTTAATTTTCCATTATTTTCAACATTGGTGTTGCCGCCAATAGCATAAAAGTAAGAATAAATGTAGCAAATCAAACATAAATTTCATATATGCAAAATGCGGGAAACGCTGAAATTAATTTATTTTGACAATTAGAGTGATAACGTAAAAGTCCAACGCTATGACGTAGTGATTTGTAAAATTCGATTTTTGTACTCGCGTTGGCGTTAGAAAGTGAAGTTGAACGCAGGGGATTTATAAAATTTAGGCATAAAACTTTTCATTAAATAACTTTTCAATTCTTCGAGCATAAGGTTGGTTTTTTATGTAAAAGTATTATTTACGTAGCTTTTACAGGAAACAATAACTTAAATATGCTGAAGATCCTATACAATGGAGTAGCGAAATATTAAAAAATGAATAATATTTTTACATAAAAAAACTATTTTAAAGTTATAAACAAAAGAAATGGTTTAACAAAAGATTAAAATGATTAAGCCCAAAGAACATATTACAGAACCAACGAAAATGAACAATTCCTGCAGGGTAGTTTTCAACATTAAAAACAAATCAAATTAAGTCTTAAAATAGCTCAAGTAATATTTTTTAGTTTTCTTTAATTTATTAGAAGTATAAGTATGAATTTCATTAAAAACTTTGTCTCATAAAAATATTAAAATTTATAAAAATATTAATATTAGTTTTAAGTAATTATTAAAAAATTTCATTATTTTTCCTCAAAAAAAAAAAAATTATCCTGGAAATATTCTCGAATATTTTTCGATAAATGATTTGATAGTATAAATTATTGTATTTCGACGTTCTTTACAACATGTCAGAAAAGGGTTAATAGTGTTCAAAAATAGGTTATGTGTATTTTATATATTATAAAATATGATTATGTGTGTTTATACGTTCTATGAAGACAGAGAAATAACACTAAAAATTTCGGAACGGTAGTGTTCGAATGCCACATTTAATGGCTCAAGCACCATTTATTCGCTAAAGAATAAACAATTTCGGCATTGGGTGCACCAAAATTTTTGAAATCTCTTACTAGCACATATTGTTCACAAACAAGTTATGGACCTTTCGGCAAAACTCTGACCAAACCTACAAGACACAAACGATTCAAACGTCTTTACAAGGCAATTTCATTTCATTTCGACGAATAATTGGCTCGTCTGAACCTGAATTATTTGGACAATATTACACGTCAGCTTAATTTAGAATATTTAAAGCGTGCACTTACGGGAAATATAAACTATTCTTACGTATTTAATACGTACTGCTGTTTGCCCGGTCAGATTTGTTAATGCTATTTTTAAATATTAAAAAAGTACCAAAAGAATGAACCTCACTTAAAACTGTATGTGTTATCCCTGGCATTTTTACCCAACAAACTTTAATATGACCGAAAAAATTATCTATAAAATTAAGAATTTTTAAATTGTTTTTAATTACTTCATACATATCTTATAATAAGTTTTGCTATAATTTAAAATTTCCTTTTTGAAAACGTTTTGTAAGCCTATATTTAGTACTAAAACAAAAGCGTTTATTATAACCTTGATTACAGTTTTTAAACACTTACAAAACACTTTTAAAATTAAACGATTTTTAAGTGCTTCATAAATTCTCATTAAAGAGCTAACTATATTATACTTTTGCTAGCTTAAGCAAATGTGCGAATACATGTAATCAAATGTGTATGACTATATTGTACTTAACAAACTTTTCGTTAAGTTTCGTCAAGTATCATTTGCTTAAGCAAACAGCGAAACTGACCGCACTTTACTTAAGGAATCATGTGTTTTTAAAAAAACTGTTTATGAAAGAAAAACAAACTGCAATGTACGCGGAAAATATTTTTATAGAAAATTTAATTGAAAATGTTAAAAAACAAACGTGCATGTATAACAAAAGGGGTGGGTTTTGTATTTGTTTTTCGATTAAGATGCAAGCACTGTTGCATTTTTTAGTACTTTTTTATTTATGTTTTCATTTGTTTCTTTAAATTATTTAAAATTAATATAGATTTACTCGTCAATTGTAAAATATTTATAAATTGAACACATTAAATAATATTTTTCGAAAAGACACATATATTTTGGAAATATAAGAAGAAAACAGTTTTGGCAAAAGTACAAATATTTGCAACTAAGTGTAGTAAGTATTTAAGTTTAAAAAGTACATTGTAGCCACCAAAAAGTCTTCAATAAGTTTATTAAGCATTTGACAGACTTTTCGTTGATTTTTGACAGTAGCTTAAGTTAGCAAAAGTATAATATAGTTAGCCCTTAAGTTGATATAATATAAGTATAATGTTCAGTAAATTCAGGACCAGAAAACTTAGTTGTTGTATTAGCTTGTTTTTTTCTTTGTAAACTGTTTGCGATACAATTTTATGGAAAAAATCAGATTTTTAAGTTTAAAATTTGTGAAAATACAAAGAAAAAATACACTTAAAATAGTTTGTAAGTTAAAATAACAGAAAATGTCATTTACAAGAAATGATATTTCATTTAAAAACCGGTCTACTTAATTTTCATTTAAATTAAATGCCTTTTGTTATATATTTTTAAATGTTGATTAAACAACTGACACATCCGTAAGAAAAAGATGATATAATTAGTTAAAATATATGTTAAGATTTTACCTACCAATTCCTTAAAAAATAAATGATTTTATCATTTATTTGAAATTGTTTCCCTTTTTGTATTTTTTTTTAAATCTACAAAATGTATGCATAGCTATAGACACTTTTTGTGTAAATGTGCTTGTGTATGTATGTGTGTTTATGAAGTTCTTGTAATTTGAATTGAAATAATTTTGTATATATACAACCAATTTAAATAAAAAAACAAATTGAAATTTATGAAAATTCTTTTTTGAAACAGACAGCAAACAAAATTTAACTTTTTTATAACTATCTCGGACACAAATAAACCTCAAATTTCTGTTCTGTGGGTAAATTTTTATTAAATTTCAAATAAATGAAAAAATAAATGAAACTGAAAAAAATCGGTAAATAATAGTAAATCATTTCGAATAAATGTATAAAAAAGTTAATCACCCTAATTCTAGTTGTCGTTATCAATGTCGTCGTCGTTTTTGAGTCAACATCACTTTGCTTCGACGTCGACATCACTTCGACACCAAATTGGTATTCTAAAACAGTGTTGTAACGATGTTGACAGTTTATCGATTTAAACAAAAACACATCTCTATAAATTGAGTCTGCAGATTTATTTTGTTAATTATTTTTGCGAAAAAATGTTTTTTATGTGTAATTTAAATTCTGATACCAGTGATGAAGAAAATAAAGAAAATCTAGTATTGGAAAGAAGACTTCTCATACAGAAATCCAATATCTTTAATCTGCCGGATAACAAGTGAGTAGCAAAATCAAAGTCTGTTACTTTAAAGAATGTTAATCTTATAATTTTTTTAAAAGGTTTGAAAGTTACTTTCGGCTGAATAAAACAGCCTTCAAAGATGTGCTGGAAACAATAGCACCTAATTTGAAAACCGGAATGAAGTCCACATTTATTTCCAAAACAATAAAGTTGGCAGCTACATTAAGATTTTTAGCCCAGGGGTCGTACCAGCTCAGTGTTGGAAACGACCTCATTGAAAGTTGTTTAAAAAAAAACTACTAAAGCGATCGCAACGAGTGATAGCTCGTTGGAAAGGTATTGAATCAGGCTTTAATTGAAAAATAAAATTTTCCTAATTTTTCTCAGAAATTTACCTTTTTCCCATGAAAATTAAATTTTCCGATTTTCCACAGAAGCTCCTAAATTTTCCGGCTAATTTTATTTTTTTTGGATTCCTCATAATTTTTGCTTTAAGAATCAGCAATAAAAAAATGGGCCCCAGCTCCTTGTTTGGACAGGAGAAAAGCATTTAAGAGACCACCTTGTTCTCATTGTTTTTATATTTTTTATAATTGAATTATTTTTAATTATTTAACATTATTTTATTTTATTATTAAAAATACATTTTAAAAATTATTTTACAGTTAAAAATACATTTATGAAGAAAAAATCTTTCTTATTTTGCTGCTTATACTTAATTACAATATTTATTAAAAATTTCAATTGTCTTGGCATCATTATAAAATTAAAGTAACTTTAAATTTAGCACGTCGGCAGACGAAGAGTACCGCTTTACATTAATTGACATATCAGAAATATTTGGTATGAAGCAATGAAACTTTTGCGTTCCAGTTATAGTTTTGACATTATTATATCTGTTTTGAAGTCGTCGCTCCATGGCATCGTGTTCTTTTTGAGTGCATAAAAGTTAATGGCAATTTCCTTGCTTTGAATCCACGAAAACAAATGTTGTACATTTAAGATCTGGTCAGTATATGGCCTTTGCAAACTTGCCTTAGTCGCCATGCGTTTTAGGGTTCCCCCTAACGCATCGCATGGGCCCTTACCGTGGGACGTCGCAAAAAAGTGCCACTCGACCTTGCAGTTTTGTTCTTCTTCAATTATGCAAAGATTGTAAAATTTTTTTTTTGATTCTTGTACTGAGAAGCCGCGCCGTCTGAGAAAAACGTTACTTTGTCGATTGCATCGAATTTTGATCTTAAGAATTCAAACAGTTTCATTTGAAATAAATAAACGGACACATAATTATGAGCTAAACTCTCCGCGACAACAACAAGGCTTACGGTCTGTAGTTCGTTATCTTCGTTTTTGAAATAAATGCAAAAAGGATGCGCCTTCAGTTCATTCAACTTGAATCCGAATTCCTCGATGAATTCCGGAATCTGCTTTACCACGGTCTCAAGGGAACATCTGCCGCTGCTAATTATCCACTGTTTGAAATGCACCTCCTGAATTAACAGCTGTTCAAACTTTTCCGCCAAATATTGCTCTAGCTCGTCAATCTTCGGACAATTGTCGCATTTGGATAGATGACAATTTTCCGTGGGGTATGCGCACAACGACTTCGACAGGAGGTCCCTATATGTTTCAATTTCACCGTGAAATACTTTACATTTCTTGCATGGAAAGAACATTAATTTGATGTTTTGATGAAACATGCAAACGCAGACTGAATGCGTTCCGTGCCTGTCTAATGCCAGCACGCATTCTTTTGGTCGTAGGATGGCAAACTTAGAAAATCCCACTTTTTCTGCTGGGTATTTCCCTTTGAACTGATAGTATGCTTCGGATAGATTACATAATAATAATCTGCGCTGCTTGTGTACTTTTTCTCCATCTTCACGTGTGATAACATAGTCACGTGTACCTGGGCAGGCGCGGCTGTTGTCATCATTGCAGTAAAAATCTTGAATCAATTTCACCGTTGCTTCGCTGAGGGTCCTTGAGCCACATTTCTTAGTGGAAGTCGCCAATATGCCCTTCTGTCGATGTTTGAAACTGTTCAGAAATCTTGCGTATAGATCATGATTGAGGCAGCACAGATAAAATGAGATATTTCTCCGGAAAAGTGGTCGCTAAATTGAATTTTCTTTTCAACTGCTCAATCATTTGTTTGCCGTCATCAACGTCATCTGCTTGACTGCATTCGTTACCAGAGCCTTTATCAAATATTGTCGCGATTGCACTCATAACCTTGCCTTTTTTATCTTTCCTGTATTTTTCACTTCGCAACTTTCTTTTTCTAATAAGCGTTTCACCTAAAGTGGTAATAGCCTCATTCAAAGGACTCAAAGACATATTGACCATCGGAATGTCTGCCTCACTATCAGATGAAACATTTTGTTCAATTGTCATTTCACTCTCGGATTGTGGTTGCATTTGTTTCAATGCATTTGCTTGTTGAGACAAATCGATTTTACACTTGGGGCAAATGAATTCTGCTTCTTCACCGTATTGTATATTTAATTCATTCATGTATCGCTTCGAAACACCAGTTAATTTTAATACTTTTATCTTTTTCGAACGATGTCCACTCTTGTTAAACGGATTGCAGCAAAATTTATTCATTTTACTTAAAATTGTCTTTACAGCTTCACTCTTTACTTTACAAAAAAAAAACATTTTAACACTTTCAAGTTTAGTATTCAACTGAAATTTGACTCAGAGTGTGTGAAGTATTTATATTTATTTTTGGGTAAAAAATAGGTAAAAAAAAAAAATCGATGTTTGCTTTTCTTTAATAGGAAAATTTGCGTGAACTACTGGTCATAAAATGTTTTTTAAAGAGGGACTTAATTGGTTACTGCCAATAAGCCGACCACAGGTCATAAAATGTTTTGTAAATTTTTAAATTACCAGGTAATAAATATTTCGCCATATTTATGGAAAATCCGTGTTTTATGACTTGTTTCTGCACGTGTCATTTTAGGCGAAATATTTATTACCTGGTAATTTAAAAAATTTACAAAACATTTTATGACCTGTAGCCTCAGTCGGGTTTGGTGTGCCATTACATGCCACTGCTGCTATTATCCATGGATTTATGGCCGATCTTGTGAAGGCAGGCAGACCATATTCACTACACACTCAACTTGGGGCTCTTAAAAAAAATTGATTTTTTCTTCATAAATGTATTTTTAACTGTAAAATAATTTTTAAAATGTATTTTTAATAATAAAATAAAATAATGTTAAATAATTAAAAATAATTCAATTATAAAAAATATAAAAACAATGAGAACAAGGTGGTCTCTTAAATGCTCTTCTCCTGTCCAAACAAGGAGTCGGGGCCCATTTTTTTATTGCTGATTCTTAAAGCAAAAATTATGAGGAATCCAAAAAAAATAAAATTAGCCGGAAAATTTAGGAACTTCTGTGGAAAATCGGAAAATTTAATTTTCATGGGAAAATTTAATTTTCATGGGAAAAAGGTAAATTTCTGAGAAAAATTATGAAAATTTTATTTTTAAATTCAATACCTTTCCAACGAGCTATCACTCGTTGCGATCGCTTTAGTAGTTTTTTTTTTAAACAACTTTCAATGAGGTCCCTTATGAAGAATTCTTCAATTTTGTCACATGACAGTGGTGTACACCACCACTAAACCAGTCACTATAAAAAAAAAAAAAATATGTAGGTACATTATTTTTTGCTGGGCAATCGATTGAGACTATTTATTTTAAAATCGGAGAGGGGTCGTCCAAAAGGTGATGGCTTTCATATGGAATTGCTCTATAGACAAAATTACAAATTCTTCCGGATGCTCGTATTAAAAATGGAATATTATATGAAATGAAGTTTCCAAGAATGACAGTAACAGTTAATTTTAATCGATGGTTCGTCGTAAGCAATGTTTTTTATATGAAAATTGTTGCCGTCCGGACTTTAAATTAATGAGTTTTACTGCACCAATCTTTCTAGTTTGAAAATAAGATTTAGATTTTTAATATACCCAGCGAAAATCAATGGAAGTGATTCTTAGGAACTAATTTTTCATTGATTCAAAAATATCGTTTAGTTCTGATTTTCCTCTTCTAAGGCAGTTCTTTATCACAATTTACAAAAATGTGATTTTTAATGAAATTTAAAACATTTCAAATCTATGATGGGTAACTTATTTTAAAAACAACAAAAGTTAAATATTATTCATAGATATTTCTATATAAATTTGACAATCTTTAACTTAAAATTTACCATATTTTAAATTTTTAAAATCGTAGTAATTATTGATAGAAAAAGTAAAAAATTTATAGTAGTAAAAATTGCAACAATTTCGAATATAGTAATTTATTAAATAAGTCCCGATTATTGAATGTATCGTTAAGCACCATTAAAACTCAAACTTTATATGGGAAACAACAACAAATGTGTCAGTTATTTCCTAGGTAGAAGCTAAATGGAGATTGTGAATATGAGGCTAAGGCCCGATTACTGATGTCCTGGAAAATTTAAATTAAGATTTATTTGGAAAAATCAAAAGATCCCATTTTTCACTAAACCATAAGAAGGGCTTTAGATGCAATGAAAAAGGAACATAAAAGAAAACTTCCATACTATGACACCCCTATGTAAAAATCATTGGTTCCGATCCAAATTTTCACAACACCGGAATCTATATCACTACTTAAAAATGGGTTTCTACACTTACAAATGGACTTAAAAAATGTTTTCTTTTAAAAACAGTTTGCGGAAAACCTGCCTTAATACTAAAGGAGCTTTAGTTGAAACAGCAACACAGATAAATTATACAGCTTTGTAAATGTCATGTGGTTTTTTCGTCATTAAACAAAAACAGCTGGCAGCTAACTGAGAAATTTCTCAATATTTAGTATATATTATTTAAGCAGATAAATTAATTAGAGTATAACCTTAATAAACATCATACAGACGCTTAATCATTTCGTTAATAGGATTGCATTTGTATTAGCATTAGCCATTGCTTCTAGGAAGTTTTTCTTTTCAAAGTTTTTTTTATATTTGTTATAAAACTAATTAAAATTCATGATAAATAATTTGATCATTAGTCGACCACAGAAAAATTCATTTAAAACTTCTGTAGTTTACATTTGTAGACCATTACAAAAATTAGTTTTGTAAATGCAAATTCAAACTATTTACTTTTATTGCTAAAGCTTTTTGTAAACTTTCTGTTAATGCAAATGTCTGTTGGGTATGTTGTACAAGTACATAGTATACGTATCCACGTTTGTAGTTTGTTAGTGTATGAGTTTTCTTCAATACCGAGAAAAGTTCTCTTTCGCAAAGTGTGTTTAGTTTTGATAAGACTTTAATCAAGTTTCTTCATCGAATGAAATAAATAGACTGACAGCCAGAAAAATTAAAGGACGGACACATCGTTCAGCCAAACTTATACTCATTTAAATTCATTTAACCATCTGTCAGTTTGAAAAAAATAAAAACTCCTAAACAAGAACAACAATAATTTATTAATCATACAATTATATGATGCAGACAGAAAATCATTAAATTTAATCATTGTGTTTTCTTATTATTATGAAAATTTTTGTTTTGTGATTGAAGGAGTAAATTAATTATATCCTGTAATTTACGTTGATAGATACCGGAAATTATTTCGTGCTTCAAAAGAAAGTGATAATAATTTGAAAATTACTAATTGGTTGTTTTGCTTATTCTATGGGTTTCCGTTGAAAGTGTTTGACATTATATATAATAATCATTAGCAAATTATTGCTGTATTTCAAACATGTTTCGTTTGGATACACAAATAATGGATATTTAGCAAAACGGCATTACGAGGCGTTTTTTTTATTATATTTTGTTAATTAACTAACAAGAATGATCTGGGGTGTATATGTAAATATGGGTGGAAAAAAATTAAGCGATTAATAGATCTTTTAAGATTTTTTTTTGTTTTTTTAAAGGAACTTTAGCCAAATTTATTATTGAAAATCTGTCTTTGGGTGTAAAAATATACAACGCCATTATTTATTTATTTTTGCCTAATAGTTCACATATTTTTGATGTTTTGTAAAGGTATTAAATGAGTGCTGCCACCAAATTCATTTGTCATTCATTCGAGTCAAGCGATAAGTTTCTTGGCTCTTTTCGATTTGTATTTCACTTTTCCCAAAATTCTTTTTTATCTACCAAAAGAAATTGTACCCGTTAGTTTATTAAGATTACAGTTTCATTTTTAATTATATATACTTTATTAAATATTTTATGGTTTTTAATTATATATTTTCTTTTCTCTTGATTAATTTAAATATAACAGCAACAATATTAAAATAACAAAAATATACAATAAAAATAAAAAAATCTTCATATTCTTAGTGTCAAAAGAAATTGGACAACTAATGCATCAACTATACTAAAGAAATTTAACGGTAACAAATTTCCGTTAATTTTCTTGAGTTGTTTAACTATAACATTCTTTACACTCTAATTAATTTCTGTTGAAATTTACCCAACTTTTAGTAGGAAACTGTACTCCTACCAAGGACACCTATAAACCAGGATGAACAAACTACCAAATTTTTAGCCGCCCATGATGCCAAATGGTGCGACTACAAACAAATTCTTAGTCGAGACCACGAAATTCTTAGCCTCTAGAAAAACTTAGCCTCTAGCATAGGTTGTACCAATTCAAACATGTATAAATTCACATCAGAATCACAGTACTTGCGCTACAATCCTTGCTAGAGGCTAAGTTTTTCTGTAAATCGGCTAAAAATTTCGTGGTCTCGACTAAGAATTATTTTGTAGTCGCACCATTTGGCATCATGGCTTCATGGGTGGCTAAGAATTTGGTAGTTTGTTCATCCTGGCTTATAGGGTCATTGCTCCTACTATTAGTTGGGTAAATTTACTCTATGTGCGTCAATGAAAAAAATATACACATTATGCGTAAGTTGGTGAACACAAAACGAGTAAAATTACATCGAAAGTGCGTAAAAATTAAATAAAATTATTAAATTAAAAATTAAATTTACCAAATTTCTGCGTAAAAAAAACATGTTTAACGTGTAAATGTAGACATAAAATGCCTAAAAATCCATTTTAAAGGCGTAAAAATCCCCTAAAAATGCGTAGATTTACTACCACGAACAGCCCAATTTTTTTGTAATAAAAACAATGGATTTATTTATAATATAAGTTTTATTATTAATATGTTTTATTAAATGTATGAGTATGAACCTAAACAAATTACTTTTAAAAAGTAAAAATATGTTAGAAATATGTAGAATTTTGCACATAACTTATTTTTGTCGAATTTTTCAAGTTAGGTTTGAAGAGCAATTTTTTTAAAAAACATGTGTTGTACAGCGTAATCATAAGGTTTATTTTAAAGTTGGCTTATAGTATCTTTTAATTTTTGCGGGAAGAGATACTTACGAACAGGGTAAGCTAATGTGCCGATCATATTTTTACATGGCAGACTTTAAATCTAGTTGTACCCAACTATTGACACATGGCACATCAAAACACATAACATAACAACATGTATGTGCCAGAGCTCACCCTGCTTACGAATAAAATCAATAAGGTATTGTTATTGGTTGGGACTTCCCCCTTTGTGTCATGCAATGATTTTCCAAACTGTAAAAAGATACAAATACCATTAAGATGTTTATATTAAATAGTTACAATAAGTCGCCTCTTCAATAGCACTTTGGTTACTGTTTGATTCCTGAGACTTAAGAAATTAGCAGTAGTACATCTAGAATAACGTTCGCAAACGCATTCAATCGTTTGAATAATTTTTAATTTTTCTTCCAACATTTTCATCATATCGCCTGAAGTTGAAAATAATATAAAAATGTCATAATTTTATTACCAATATAAGTTAGTATATTTACAAACTTTGTGCGTAAAATTTTTATTCAACAAAATAATACTAATTTTAGGCACAATGTGTCTAATTGTAATACTTCGTGTTTGTATTATTGTGTATCAAAGTGTGTGTAAACATGTTTAACGCACTTGGTGTTTATATTTACCGAATTTTCGTAATATAACATAAAACTTTACCCATTTTATAGTAGTAAATTTACAAACATTTTTAAAAGTGTATAAATTAAAATTATAATAGTTATTGGCTTGATGCAAAAAGTATATAATTTTCTATAGAGTATGTTTCTCTCTCACGAACTTTTTAGTACACAAACATAGTTTGGCGGCAACAAAGGTGAGTTTTGGTCGGCAACTTTTAGTAGTGTTTAGCGGTGCTGCCATATAACCAATTTTAACTATTTTTTTTTGCCATAAAAACAATGTTTTTTATTTTATTCATGTATTTTTTCAGATTTTTCATATAAAAATATAATATTTGTTCAATATACTATTTATTTTTACTAAAATTAGACATGTCTAATAAAGTAAAAAAATACAACAAAAATTTGCAATTGTGCTAAAAAATAGTTACGAATTCAAACAAAACATTGTGACATGACAAGTATTAAAGTGTGTACACACACATTGACCAACTATGTCTATTCATATCCATTATTTCCCATTTCTATGGTAAAAATATATAATAAATATGCTATTAATTGTTACAATATGTAACTAAAAACCTATAAAATATGCAATAATTTGTTTTCATGAAAAAACTGGTAAACAGTTAAGAATCCCAAAAACTGGGATAAAAAATTACACTGTTTATGTGGCAGCACTGCATACACCAAATTTAATGTTTTTCAACACTTTAGCAACTTTAAATATGTTGCCCTCTCATTTAAAAATGTTGCCGCTGAACTCTGTACCATGTTGAATTTCTTGTAGAGCGGGAAAAATACTCTATAGTAAATTATATACTTTTTGTGTAAACTACATAATGTATAAGTACACAAATTTTCAAATTTACAAATCTGGAAGGCCAAATAAACTAAATGGAACTGAAATACGATCCATTATAAAAAAGTGAAGTAAAATCCCTCTGAAAGTGGTGGTAAAGTATTCGATAAAAATTCAGAATCGTCAGGTGTCTATCAGTGCTAACGCAGCTCAGTACGTATTAGATTACAAGCAAATGGACTATATGGACCAGTTGCAAGAAAAAACCGTATACATCGAAAATCTACAGTGTTGTTGGAATTTTGTTAAAAAGTATCCAAGTAAACGCAATATATTATGGAACAATGTGGTCTTTACCGACGAGAGCAAATTTTAAATTTTTGGTAAGAAAAAAGTAGTTCAAATTTGGAAATGAAAAAATTTAAGAAAAAGTAATATCCATAGTCAAGCCCGGTTACAGTAATTAATTATTTTTTTTTTTAGATTTTCAAATTTTTTTTTATATTTTTTATAATACTGATTTTTTAGATCAATTTTTTTTTTGTTTTCCCAATGCCGGCAAGTTGTTTCCAACAAACTGTATGCTAAGCCTTATGCCAGTGCATTCAGATATTTTCCTTTCAAGTATTGTAGTTCTCGTTAACCTGCGGAAAAACAGGTGTCAGTTGGGAATCGGGACCTGTCCCGTAATATGTGAAAACAGGACCGGTTCCGAAAATACATATCACGAGATACGTAAAAATAGGATCAGTTTCTAAAGTACCTATCACGTGATCGGTATAAAAAAGTCCCTTTCATGTATTGGTATTGCCACATATTTGGTTTAAAGGCTTTTACCACGTAAGGAGTTTGAAAGTACGAGTTATGCAATATGTTATTGGGGTTAATTATGTGACATGTTCTGTTAGACCAGTCCTGTGACTTGTTAAAACAACCGCACTTAAAAAAGTTTGTAAGTTAAAATAACTGAAAATTTCATTTAAAAGAAATGATATTTCATTTAAAACCGGTCTACTTAATTTTCATTTAAATTTTTAAATGTTGATTAATCAACTGACACATCCGTAAGAAACAAATGATAGGTCTGTACGAGGTAATTTTGGGTAAAGTCTGGTAAAATGAGAGTAAGCAAAAAATTCTCTAACAAAACCATAAAAATTTTATAAATACTACGAACGCACAAAACCACATTTCATACCCAAAAATAAACGTCAAATTTATTCATATTAAAAAACAGCTTAAATAATAAATATATTCAAAATGGCAAATATCTATTACATTTTCAAATGTATTTTTCATTATTAAGAAGGAAAAGTTCTTTATAGTAAACTTTTATTTAACTTTAATTTTTTTCAAAAATGCAAACCAGTTAATTTATTAGCAACAGCTGATGATTTGACAATTTTACCATTTTACCCAAACAAAAAGTACGCGTAAGTTCTGGTAAAATGAGAAACACAATTATTCTCTCATGAACGCTCTCATTTACCCAATTTTTGTTACAAGAAACGCTTTCTGGTAAGATTGGGTTCCCGCGGGCACCCGCGGTAACATATGTCGAACACACCTGATATAATCAGTAAAAATAAATGTCAAAATTTTACCTACCAATCCTTAAAAAATAAATGTTTTTTTCATTTATTTGAAATTATTTCCCTTTTTGTATTTTTTGTTTTTTTTTTTTGTATATACTCGTACAATACAAAATGTATGTATGTATATGTAGCTATAAACACTTTTTGTGTTAATGTGTTTGTGTATGTATGTATATATACAAACAATTTAAATAAAAAAACAAATTGAAATTTTTTTAATACTTTTTTTTTTTGAAACAGGCAGCAAACAAAATTTAAATTTGTAATAACTGTTACGGACACAAATAAACCACAAGTTTCCGTTTTGTGGGTAAATTTTTATTAAATTTCAAACAAATGAAAAAAAGAAATGAAACTGAAAAAAATCGGTAAATGATAGTAAATTATTTCGAATAAATGTATAAAAATGTTAATATAGATATTTCTTTAAAAAATAAATAGTATGTTCCTTTATTTTTATTAAACTACAAACAGTTAACTACATAATATTCTGAGGGCGGTACTTTTCATATAAAACAACCGAGAGAGACCACAATGAACCAGTCACATGACGTATCCAGGGATAGGCTCTTTTCCCGCAGTGTAGCTTAGTGGGTAGAGCTCTCGTCTGACAATATATAATAAAAAAATATATAAATTGATTTTTTTTTAATTTTATTTTAGGAAACCTATTTTTATATGTTACTAAGGTAAGATTTACCATGGTTTTGCTAAAACTAGAAAACTTACTCCCCTATTGCTTCTCGATGCCTTTTGAAGCTAAAAAACGTATGCCTATAGTGTCAATTGAAATATCTGTTATTACAGTCACAACTTTAAAAAACAAGCTGATGTAGCTTATCCCACGTTAGAGTTTAGATGAAATTTGCTTACAAACTGTCTTTGTGTTTCATAATCCATATTAATTGCATATATCAAATCAGCTGATTGAAAGGTATTTGATTGTTTTTTTGTTTCCCTTTGCTGTAAATGCAAGTGGAAATGTCAAACAGAGTTGTTTACATATCGCTCCTTAAATACAAAAGCACCACAAGTCAAAATAAGCAAATTATACAGGAGAGTCATATTTAAAAATAGTTTTAATTATTTTATGATTTTTGTAAAAACTATGTGTATTACATAGATTTTTTTGGTATCAAAATATGCGTAATTAAATGGCCTATTTTTCAATAAAGCAATCTTAAACATACCTCGAATGGGTTCTCGAAAAAATTCAAATAATTCAGTTTTGTATATAAACTTTGACATCGAGAACATTAAAATTTTAAAAACTAAACAACCATAATTAGGATAATTTGAGTTTTATTTCAAACAAAAATATTTTTATAAAACATTTACTTAAAACTACATTGAGCGTATTGCTCGTAAAGGTATAAAAAAACTTAAACTAAAACATTAATAATCTGTTCCAAACAGTAACTTATGAGCTAATTTAGAGATTAGCATAAAAAGATTCATAAAATCTTGGCACGACGTTTTTTTGTATTAGCTTTAGAATGCCTTGCTTCTTTGCTTCAGAAACTGTAAGCTTTTTAGTGTAAAGTTTATTTAGAGACAAATTATTATCACGTAGTGGTGCCTTCGAGTTCGTGCGGGATTTTCTCAATGTAGATACCGACCTGAACTCTTCCTCCTCGTAGGATGTTTTAAAGAAAAATATGCCATTGCTTTCTTTATCCGCCTTCAGAATCTTTATATCCGTCCATTTAATTTTATTGCCATCGTCATCTATATTGCAGTTTCCTGCACTCAGAGGTTTGAGGTCAAGAAAATCCTCATGTGTCAGTTCTTTAACAGCTCTCCAGTTTTTTTTGCTGTTTTAATCAAAGTGATATACTGCTCTGGAACGTAAATTGGAGATGATTTCAATGCTCTCGTAATGTTACGTTGGATCACAGAATGAACACAGTCTCCTTCGTTTTGGTTGTGCCCTTTTATTAGGAACTTATGAGTAATACTCTTTATGTTCGGCAATTCTTGAGTGGCATATTGGTACATTGCCAGCATGAATTTGTTCTTTTGTTGGCCACAGCAATTATCGCTATAGAAAGTGACATCACAAAGTTCCGTGGCATTATCATTTAATTTTCTCAGATACATTAGAACACTGGAGCAAATTTCATTAACACCTCGGGCGCCTTCTCCCTCATGCCATACAAAACAAGTTGTGTCCTTTGTACCGAGCTCGGTTATTGTGAAATTAAGTAAATTTAATTTAGACGTATAATAGAAACTAGACACATCACCCCGTGGACAAGGCATCACCGCTTGGAGGTCATACACAGCCACTACGAAGGTATTACTCACAAGCTCTTTATCTCTATCTTTTTCAGTTCTAGCGAGAGTCTTGCTCTTCAAGTGCTCTTCGTATGTCTCTTGTAGTAACGATTTATCTTCAGCGTTTCGGTAAGCCATGCAATCTTCGCATTGATCCTTCTTAGGCTGCCAGAAAGATAAGTTAAAATCATTCATAAATATGTTGTAGTATACTTGATATGAAACGTGTGGTGCACCCTCAGACTCACATTTGTCTGCGTAATGTCGGTGTAGTGCCGCGATTGTAAACCCGCCCTCAATATACTCCCTAGTCGTAATGGCTAGTAATGTCTTTCTATGCGGGGTATAGAATTGATGTGTGCTTTGACACCATCGGTCAGCTCTGAATCTATTGTCCTTATGGTTGTTATGTTTTCCCCTATTATCTTTAAGGTGCACACCAGTTTCGGACTGCTTCTTGACAACGGTTCTTATGATAGTGTCTGAGATTGCAAGGGTATTCATGAAGAATACTTTATATACCCGGGTTTTTTTATTATTTCGAGTCAGATAAAATGCGTGATTGTAATTTTTTGCGACTGCTACCTTCACGAACGTATCTATATTTTGGTTCAATCTTGGTCATGTGATCGTGAATAAACTGTCGTTGGATTTCCACATCACCGCACTCCCAGAACATTTCGAAGATATCTTTTCTTTCTTCAAACGTAAACTCTGTAGAACATTTCAATTTACATTTACTCAAACATACGGGACCCATTTTTTTGGCATCATAAACCTTCTTAGACTTAGACATAGAAGTATAGGACATACCTTTGTTTTTCAATAGCTTGCTCTGGTTTCGTTTCCATAAAAGCGGTTCTGCTTTTCTTTTACGACAGCTACCGCGCAATTCAACATCAACACTAGGAGACTGCTCGCCAACGCTAGATGGGTGCTCGCCAACGCTATGTGGCTGATCATCAACTCTGGGTGATGGTGAATTAATACTAAATAACTCCTGGTTATCCACGGCTGATTGCAGAAAGTCTTGAATGCCAGGTAACTGTGCTTGTGGTAGTTGCTCTACATCGGAATCTGACTGGGCTTCACAGTTTTCATAAAATGGATCTTCATACGTAGGATCCTTGACAGTATCATCGGATGAGAATTCTTTTAGGTCATTATTAAAACTGGAGCTGCTCGAAGAGCTAGACGAAGAGATAGACGAAGAGTCACTGTCTGCGTCTGTTTCTTGGATGACTAAAGATGGTTTTTTGAATATTCTCTGTATTGGAGGCGTTGCTTGAGTAACTTCGTTATCTTCACCGGAGTTCAGAATATCTGAGGAAAGCTGATTGTCAGTCTGAATTTTACTTGAATCCATTTCACTAGGTCGTATTGGTGACCGAGATTGTTGTCCATCTCGAGGGTCATTTATAGGTGGTACCATGTTCAAAATACGATGCGCGATTGTGGTATTTCTGAAAATAAATATTTATTTTAAAAAAAAAATTACAAAAACTTTCAGACAAAACAACATTAAAACTAAAAATTTCTTTTTAATGTTAAATAAAATCTATTTAGAGATCACTTTCAAATACAAAGATACCACATTTCGAAAAATGTTACTTTAGCTTAAGAAATAAGAAAATAATTTTAATTATTTTTTTGCAAAACTAACTTAATTCAAAATATGGTAGTATTCTAAACAAAAATAAGAGAAAATATCAAATTTATAAATGCAAAACTAACCTATTTCGAAATATTGTACTATTGCACATAAAAATTATAAGATACTTACGTGTATGTGATCTGCAACACAGGTTATACTTTGGAATGTGGTAGTTTTTCACAAAAAATTCGTGTGCTCGTGGCGAATGACTGTTGACAACTGAAAATGTGGTACTTTTGGGCGGAACTCAGTTTCAGAAACGGTACAAAACAAAACTAACGGTTTTGGGTTTACGGATGTTTTCGATCATAAAAATGACGGCTGTTTTAGCGAAACATGAAAGTTTTCATCGTTTAAGAAGCATTTTATGCAAAAAAAATAATTTTTGATATTTTTTGAAATGTGTGACTTTTGTATTTAAGGAGCGATATGTTTGCTTTATAAAAGTTTTCCAACGTTTTTTGTTGATAATATTATTGATTGTTTGCTGTAATATTTGTACAACAAAAACTGGCGAAACGTTTTTTTTAACGAAAAAAGGGTTTTTCTGCTAATTAATTTCTTATTCGATTTATTTTATCACTGTAAATTTCTGACAGGTTGGGTACTACCAACATTTTCTAAATTCACTTTCAGAGTTGTATTTTCTTAAACATTGTACCGGTAATTCCACTGAAACCAGTATTAAAATAGATCTCCGTAAATCAGGAGAAACTATCAATGGATTTGTATAAAAAGAAATATTATTTCGAATACTCAATTCCCATCTAAAAATCGAAATATATATGAGCATACATGATCATACATGGGCTTGTATATGATCATACATGGGCATATATGGTCATATACGTCCATACATGATCTCATATATGATCATATATCTTCGGATCCCAAATTTAAGGGTATATAGTGATATATGTGCATATATTATCATACATACTCATATATTATTCATGTATGCTCGTATATGATCATATACGTCCATATACCCTCAAATTTCGGATCCGAAGATATATGATCATATATGAGTTCATGTATGGTCATATATTGAACAATGTATGGACGTATATGACCATATATGCCCATGTATGATCATATACAGGCCCATGTATGATCATGTATGCTCATTAGACCGTACCTCAAAAAAAAAGTTCACCGTACACCCTCTAATATAAAGTATTTTAACAAGAAAATTTCAAAAATATTTTTTTTTTTTTTTTTGGCCGAACGTAGGGGTCGCCATTTTATATTTTTCGTTATATCTTCGCCATTTACCGTCCGATCTTAAAGTGTTGTATATCAATGTTTTTTGGAGGCCGATGTTTTTCTCGAAGGAGCCATTGACCTCAAGTAACCCGTTCTAGTATTAACCCACCAGATCTCAGTTGCTACCACCTTAATGTACTACCCTAATATTTTAAAATGAAAGCTCGCAAAAAAGCAATAAACTTTTGCTAGTAAAGAATTCCAATAATTCCAGCGGAACTATTATTTTATTTTTTTTTTAATTTTTTATGTTGCCGAATGTAGGGCATTTTTATTTTTTTTTGTCATATCTTCTGTATTTACAGTCGGATCTTAAATGGTTATATATCAATGTTTTTGTCGCAATGATACCAATTTGTTGCATCAAAAATGATTGACCTCAAGCACCCTTTTATACTACTTAAGGGGTAACACCTATGTAAAAAGCCTATATATAAAAACTTCCTTTTTTTATTTTTTTATTTACGGAGATGTGTTAACAAAGATTGGTTTTCACAAGATTTATGAAGCAGTACAAAAAAATATTTGTTTTACACAAAGTTTTACAAAATGATAGTATATTTACAATAGAGGTCCACGGCACGTATCATTACTTAATAAATTGTTGGTGGATTTCTCTGAAATTTATAATGCATATGGAAAACTAAATTATCTATGGATGCGCGTAGGAGCTTTTGATAGGTCAAATACTTTTTGACTTAGAGCTGTTTCTTTAAGAGTAAAAAAGAAGATATTTTGACTTTAACACTTCGCTGTTTTGTCAAAAATTAATATACCCAAAAACTCATACGCTTTTCTCTAGATAATTTAGTTTTCTATATAAAGTATATGTTTCAGAGCGATCCACCTAAAATTGGTTAAATTATGCTGAGTGCCGTGGATCACTTATAAAATAACACAAATTTTAATCAATCATATTTTGACGTGATTCAAGTTGGCTGTATTTTTGGCGGCTGTCAAGTTTAGAAAAAATGTGCCCCAGAAGATTCATGTACTACATGAACAAAACTGTTAAGTACTCCTCCCATTGTGCAAATGGAATTTGGTACTCGCCCCACTGTGCAAATGGAATTTCTCTCTCTTTTTGTTTGACACACATTATGTACATACAAACTTAGAACAGTTAAACCATGTACATAATTGTCTTTTAACAAAATGATATTAAGTTAGTCTTTTTTTAAGAGATATACAAAAAGCAACACACCAATCAATAAATTGAATTCTAAATCTGCAAAACGACTTTTCTTTTGATTAAATCTATACGGATTTAATAAAAACGATCGGTGTTTTGAGAATGGCACGGATAAGCTGTACATGAATCTTCTATGGCGGTCACCGATGAGCAACTAAATTATCTAGAGAAAAGCGTATGAGTTTTTGGGTATGTTAATTTTTGACAAAACAGCGAAGTGTTAAAGTCAAAATATCTACTTTTTTACTCTTAAAGAAACAGCTCTAAGTCAAAAAGTATTTGACCTATCAAAAGCTCCTATGCGCATCCATAGATTATTTAGTTTTCTATATGCATTATAAATTTCAGAGAAATCCACCAAAAATTTATTAAGTAATGCTGCGTGCCGTGGACCTCTATTGTAAATATACTATCATTTTGTAAAACTTTGTGTAAAACAAATATTTTTTTGTACTGCTTCATAAATCTTGTGAAAACCAATCTTTGTTAACACATCTCCGTAAATAAAAAAATAAAAAAAGGAAGTTTTTATATATAGGCTTTTTACATAGGTGTTACCCCTTAAGTAGTATAAAAGGGTGCTTGAGGTCAATGATTTTTGATGCAACAAATTGGTATCATTGCGACAAAAACATTGATATATAACCCTTTAAGATCCGACTGTAAATACAGAAGATATGACAAAAAAATAAAAATGCCCTACATTCGGCAACATAAAAAATTTAAAAAAAAAAATAAAATAATAGTTCCGCTGGAATTATTGGAATTCTTTAATAGCAAAAGTTTATTGCTTTTTTGCGAGCTTTCATTTTAAAATATTAGGGTAGTACATTAAGGTGGTAGCAACTGAGATCTGGTGGGTTAATACTAGAACGGGTTACTTGAGGTCAATGGCTCCTTCAAGGAAAACATCGGCCTCCGCGAGACAAAAAACATTGATATACAACACTTTAAGATCGGACGGTAAATAACGAAGATATAATGAAAAATATAAAATGGCGACCCCTACGTTCGGCCAAAAAAATAAAAAAAAACATTTTCGAAATTTTCTTGTTAAAATACTTTATATTTGAGGGTGTACGGTGAACTTTTTTTTTTTTTTGCCTATAAGGTGGTACGGTCTAATGCTCATATATATTTCGATTTTTAGATGGGTTGGAATAATTTTATTTCAATGTAGCCATATGCTCTTTTATCTTTTTGTATTTATTTATAATTCTGGTTATTGGATTAAAACTTTTTATTTATTTCAGCTGTTCATTTTGAACACTACAATAACTCTGTTTACTTAAATACAATGTAACTTCTCCTCTTAAAATTTAATACGAATCTATTTATCAATATAATTGAGGGATATGTGTACATAATTATATTATTTCATTGTTGTGTACATTAATCATTAACATTATTCTCAAATAGCTTAGTATATAATTATAAACTGTAGGTGTGCATATTTCTAAATCTATAGAACATTTTCATTATGAGAAGATGATAGGATAATTCAAATTGAAGTCATTCTGTGCTCTTGTTATTATAACAAAATTAATAATTGCAAGTTCATTTTTATGTAATATGATAATTTAATTATTGTTGAATAAACATATTGATGGTGTTTTATTTTAATGATGGTTTCCCAATTAAAAATCTTTGCTTGGACGAAGTTTGGAATTAAGGAATAACAAAATTAAATTGCTAGTCTGGCGTTTTTCGTAAGTTGTTGATAAGTTTAAAATTTTTAATTCTATCATAGAAATATCTACATATAGAAATATAAAAAAAAAATTAAAAAATGGTTATATTTTTACAGAAATTTATTTATAAGTAATAAATATATAAAGAACAATAAATTAGTTATAAACAAGTCATCCAAAATCTCAGAGTTTCATCAAAATTGTATATCTTCAGTTGGGGAAACTTCTACATAGAACATTGGATATTGTTGTATTATTTGTAATATATTTTTGTCATGCTGGCATTCAAACTCAAGCCGTCAAATTGGCGAAGGATAGCCCTACCAACTAATCAAATGAGCCTTATAATACTTGATAGCTTTAAATATAAATTAATAATACTAGCATAAAGTTTGCTGAAAATAGCAATTTTTGGCTGGGTAATACTGGAAAAACTTTTTTTGTAAACGTTTGCATATCGTTCTAATACAATTCTTTTTTTTTATAAAAAAGCATAAGGAACTAAAATTGTTGAAAATCTTAATTCATACGCAACGTACGTGATGGATCAACCCTCCAATTAGTGAGTCTCCAGTTGGTCTTGAAATAGTAAAAAGTTCCGCAGGTACCTATAACAAATTGTATGGTATTTTACTTGATGTGGTGTGTTTTGATGGTTTTGATTGTTAGTTTTATATTATACATATAAAGTAATAAAAATGCACAAGTATTTTTTTTAATTACCGTTTTATTCAATATTTAATTACATGAGAAAATTAAATAAATCACTTGTTGTGATGTTTCTTGCTGATTCTAGTTTCTTGCTGATTTTCCAGTTCGAATGTGCAGTTATTGCAACGATGCAGCAATGTTGAATGCTCAGCACAAACTTCTTTGTTGCAAGTAAAGCAATAAGCTCTGCTTTTATGCTGATGTCCGTACTCCATACGACATAACTGGCATGACGGCCAATTTGATCGAGACGCAAAAGAAGATGCAGCGTCTGCTGTCGGTCTTGCTACTACCTACAAGGGCAAACAATATTAAGTGCTTCCGCTTTTGTGTGTTTCAAAAATATTTTACTTTACTTTACATTGAATGCTTCCATACCTTAAGTTTTCATTAAAGATATAAATACATGTTTTATCACTTAAAACACCGAAAATATTTGATGTCGTAATTAATTTTTTGTGCTGGGTAAATAAGTGGACACATCATTCCATTTTTACCACGTTCCTTTTGAAAATTCCAAAGCTATATCTTAAATGAAATAGCACATGACCTGAGGAACAAATATTTTAAATATCAGACTTTTAGACAGAAGGGCTAGAAGCCTTTTATTCCCTTGGACCTCTATTTTGATCTTATTTCAGGGAAGACATGGTTCAAATTTCAGGTTTCTATTCAAAGGGACGGCTAAGAGGGAGGCTTTTCTCCCTTTAAGGCCATGTTTTAACCACGTTGCTGGTGAAAATAAAATAAAGCGCCTTATAAGTGAATTAGCCCATTAGAACATATGTTTGGAATTTCAGGATTCTGCCCAAAGCAGTTTGGGCTAACGGGCTGCCCAGACAGGCAGACTTTTTCTCTTTTAAAATCCAATATTTACCAGGTGAATAATCATATACATCAGCCAACGTAAAATTTAAGTTTTTGGTTTTAAGCCAAGCGGTTGGAACAGGCCGTTAAGGAGGTACTTTTTCCCTTTTGAAGCCACATTTTTACAACGATTCTGACTAAAACATTAAAAGATACCTAGCAGTGAATAACTTTATATTCCAGTGAACATTTATTTTAAATTTCTGATGCACAAGCCTTTAACCTTTTTAAATCTCCCTTAAAAACCATTGCATCACTAAAATCCAAGTTCACTCCATGTCACTTCGTTCCCCTGGTCTAGTGTTTCAATTTGACTCGTTCCGCGATCATTTCATTTTTGTTCCTCTTGTCAAGTATTTCTAATCGACTCTTTTCCCGTTCCATTTCATTCTATTCCACTTGGGCAGTGTTTTGATTCCACCTATTCCCCTTTATTACTACTTTCCTGAAGGTAATTGTAAAACGTGTCTACTCAGTGATTTAGACCAAACTGCATGGAATACATATTTAAAATTTTAAGTTTCTTATCTTAGGGGTGTTGATTCCCAAATTTGTCGCAAATTCCTGTAAAAAACTCTAAAAAGTACTTAAAAAGTGAGTGAAGTCATACTTCAGGCAATACATGTTGTACAATTTCAGGTTTCTAATGAAAGGGAGCTTAGGCAGAGGGAGGAAGAGAAACCTTCCTGAAAGACAGAGACTTTTCCTTTTACCCATGCCCGGAGGAGTTTCCACACTTCCAATCATAGCAAATGTTCACGTCGGAGAATAAACGTAGACACCAGCTGTTTGGGCTAAGCGATATTGAGTCAGGGAGTCGCGTTATTCATTTATTGTATTGTATATATATTGTATATATATTTCAGTTTTTATCCCAATGATTTTTACATACGATTTTTAAAAATCAACTACTTTTAAGAGCAGAAAGTTTTGATTATTGTTGCATATTTCTAGTGCATATTTTTATTTTTTGCTGCTAAGTTTTAGCAATTAAAGCGTGGTTAAATTTTAAGAGCCGATGTTGATTTTGAATAAAACACAAATTTTTTAGGAAATTATTGTCATTTCTTTTTATTATGATAACATGGTATGGTCCAATTATGTATGGAAAAATGGCCGCCGCGACCTTGGCGGCACACCTCCATCCGATGCACAGTGGCCGATTTGCCTGATCTAGCGTAACGAAATTAATTACTTAAAAAGTAATAATGTTTTCTTCAAAATGATAATTTTCCTGGAATAAGGAACCAACTGAAATATTTTTTTTTAACTTAAATTTATTTTTTTTTTTTATTTAAAATAAAATTTTTTCTAAAATTTTTTTAAAATTTTTATTTTTTTTATTTATTTTTTAATTTTTTTTAATTTATAGACGTATTAAATTAGTCCGAGTCAGTACTCCAGTCTGAATCGGACTTTCCTGATACTTCAACAGCATCTAAAAGAAGATATTTCATATCCCTATCCAAAAAAATGTCTTTATTTGAAAGACAAGACGGGCTTTTGCATAAACTCGTTATTAAAGGATCCGAAGAAATTAGTAAAGAGTTCATAAGGTCCTCCATTGTATTTTTGCGCGAAGTTTTACGTGTATGCTTAAGCCGAAAATTTCGGAAATCTTTGTTTCTAGCTTCCAAGGCTTCTTCCGACATCATACTAAAAGGAAGTGGAACACTTTCAATTATATCAGCTCCGTGAAGCAATATCTTATGTACCGAGCTAGGCATGTAGAACCATGGATATTCTTTTACAAATATCTTTGCGGTTTGTAAGGCGTACTCACGAAAACTGCAAACATTTACCGCGTATCCGGAGGCCATAGAGCGTAAAATCACACCTAGTCTTTTAATTAGATTTCCATTTACGCCGGTTATTTGAGCAGACAATTCGTGGTGTTAAAAAAAACCTGCGAGCTGTATTGTCACTATTCGTGTTGCCGGAACCTTGCATTGGGATATCCACCAATAAAGCCATTTCAACCCTAAATCTGTCTTGGATCACAGCTTTTCTTTGGTTAACTACACTCTTGTCCAAGCCGCGAACTTGCCACTTTTTTATTGGTAGTCGATATCCTACATGTAACATACACTCGAAACAGCGAATCAATCCATGCAAGGTCGATAGTCCGAATTGAAGCAAATCTTCGTTTCTCGGCAAGCTAGTAATGAGATCTAGGTCATTCATCATTTTAGGCGAGGCCTTACAAATGCCGCATGTTTGCGAGGAAGTCTCTGTAATAACGCTAAATTTTTTTAAATAAAATTTTGTGGAACGTTATAATATTTCTGTGGAATATAAATATTAAATTATACAACTGAATATTGGCTTTCACAACTAAAAATATAATTTAAGATGAAAACAGTTATCGTGGCCACCAGAATTCGATTGGAAACAAATTCGGTGGCCACAACTGATACCGTTTTCTGGGTGTGTTTTGCTTTAAATACTTGATCATCATACGTATTAAAGAACAGCTCAGTGGTAAAGCGCTAAGCTATTGACAATAAGTTATGGGCTGAAAACCGGTAACTGGAATAAAAAATTTTGTGCAGTCAATTACTTTTTTTCATTTGCTGAAAGATAACATATTTTGCAATTCTCTAGAAAATTCTCCAAAATTTTTTAAATATTTAAAATATGATTTCAATTAAATTGACTTCTTTACTGTGTATTATGCATTTTGTTATATCATTAACTTAACCACACGCAAGGCAAATGTGAAAAAAAAATAATAATCTTAATTTAATGCTGGATAAAAAGTCAAGTAATTGAATAAGTTTTATGCAACGTTAGCTGTTAAAAACATACAGTAAATATAAATATAATAATCCTAATTACTTCTGTAATGAATGACCCACAAACGAAAATGTTTGAATAAATAAATACATACAATTTTGTACGTAATATTTAAATGTTTATTTTCAATACTGATTGCTGTTGTTTGGCTGGTTTGTTGGTTTTACAATATTTATGACGTTCATAATCCGTTTTATTACCGCTCCAAATAAAACCGCAATAAACATATGAATGTGTGCGTGTGTTTTGCGAGTGGTTAATGGACCACAATGTACGCATACGTAAGCACATGTAATTGTTTTTTAACACTGTGATTTAATAGTATACCGAATTAAAAATATTTATATATGAAAAAAAATATATATTTTTTACAAAAATCCCACTTTAGCAAGTTGATTTAAAGTTCTGGGTGTTTAAAATGTTATAGTTTTAGGCACCTATAAGGGTAAAAATAAAAGAGAAATACTTAAATTAGAAATATGTTTATTAAGTCAACTACTCTTCAGACGGTGAAAATTCTTGTGCAACTTTTGCCATTATGGAAAAGTCAGCAGTGTGTATATAAAATTGGAAGGTTTAAGAATATATTATGAAATATTTAACATATTGCAATATTTGCAATAATGTTGCAAGGTTATCCGTAGACCTGGAAATGTTTTTGCAAATATTATATCCATAATAATATTATGAAATTCAAAATGATTTCATATAAAAATTAAAATTAGATTTAACTAAGAATTTAAAGAAATTCAAGCTAATTTTTTTCCATTTTACTTATGTTATGTTATTTATTAATTAATTTATTTATATTAATCATATAATTACAAATTATATCCTAATACCCTAACCGAGCACTAGCGACAAATCCGAATCGAACCCACGACCCCAGTTCTGATAAGCTAGCCCGCCACTAACTAACCGGGGCAGAAATAATTTTTGTTGGGTTAAAATTTTAATAGCTTTTGACTATAGTGTATATGTGTATTTAGTGTCTTTGCATTTCTTTATAATTTGCTCAATATTTATTTCAAGTTCTTATTTATTTTATTACGCATTTCGAAATAAAAAACCGGAAAAGTTAAAAGTATTTTAAGCTATTCTTCCAGAATGATACGAAAATAATTTGCCACCTGTAAAAGTTGCGGCCTAAACGATTATTGACCGATGAATTTACTTTTCGCGTCTGTAACATAGTAGAGAAAATCTTAAAAATTGATTCTTTATCACATATGCGAATTTCATTTAAATCGCGTGTAAGTGTTGGGAGGATTCGTTTGCTAGTAATATGGTGGGCTATATTTTATGGAATTATTAGATTTTCTGACAATGTAATTATCGAAACATATAAAAAAATTTTATAATAGAATAACTAAAAAAAAAACTAAAGTATTAAAAATCGTGTTTTTTAAAAGATAACCGAAAATTGCCTGGGCACCTTATCGTGTATGCAACATACACGTAGCTACTTTAATTTTAATATTAAAGCAAAACAAAAATAATATGATGAAAGTCAAATCGTGTAGAATAAAGAAGAAAAGAAATACAAATCAATAGAGTCGGTATTATTGTTGCTGTATTTCTTTATATCTTTATATCATATTTATTGTTTATTCACTTACTCCCTTGATGCTAGAAATAAAAAAGGAAGAATTTACTAAATTGCAATGAGGAAAAGCAAGGTACTTTTGAACCTTTTTTGGTTTATCTTTACATGTTCTCTGTCGAATTGAGGACCAACATGATTGTAATGTTAATTGAATACTTTTGTCGCAGTTAGCCTCAGCCGAACCGCTGTAGATATGAATTGGAAATTTACTATGCAGCTTCCTCCATTTGCGGAATTTTCGAAAGTTTTTAACATCTGGTGCATAAATTAAGTGCTAATTTAGTGATAATCTACTTATTAACATTTACGCCAGGAGCATGTAGGCTGCAGCTTCGGAATAGACCTCCACTAAGACAGGGATTTTAAAAATGCTTACATGGAACAGCAGATGAAAGCATTCCCCTTAACGTCCTGCACAAACCTCTTCTGCCCTAAACCCGGAACTTATATATGTTTGTCAAAGGACACAGGGTTTCTAAGGTACTTATTGTATGTGATAGATCGACTAACAAGGAAGGTATCTGCATGTATTACCTTGCTTTTAGTGATGTTCGGATATGTGATAGATCAGCAATTGCCAAAATTGCTCAGTGCGGTTTGCCATTTCACCACGAATATACTAATAAACGAACCACGCTTGCAAATCATTGAATTTTGTTATAAAATTCGTCCTGTGTAAGAAATGTGTTTCGTAAACTATGTCAATTTTACACAGAGAAAACAGATCAGTGCTGACGACCGAATTTGTAGCCAACCGAATAGTTCGGTTGTGGCAACAGAATTTTTCGGTTGTGACAACAGAAAACCAATTGAGACATGAGTTATTTGACTATGATAACAGTATTTCGGTTGCTTCAATATCAAACGGTAGTCACAACAGAAAATTTGGTAACTGAACCATTCGATTGGCAAAAAGTTCGGTTGTCAGCAAGAAACTGTTTTCTAGGTGTATGGTTGTCATTAAATAAAAATTTCGCACCAGTTTTACTTTATTGGACCCGTGTGTGAAGAGTTCGTACGGAGGACAATATTGCTGCTATATCGGCCAGTGTCAATGAAGATCGCGATATGTCAATTCGTGTCCGTCGTCAACAATTGGGCTTGTGTTATTTTACCACCTTTAATACAAATTACAGCTGCTGCAAGAACTGGAGGCAGGTGTCATATCACAACGTCGCTTGTTTGTTTAATGGGCCTTAGGAAAGTTGAACGAAGATCCATTTTTCTACCTTGTCTTTAGCGGCGAAGGTAATTTTTGGCCCAATAAACAGAATTGCCGAATTTGATGTGAAGAACATCCAGATGCAGTTCAAAAGCTGTTAATGCGCTTTAAAGGAGCCCTGTTTAATGCGGTTTGTGGGCCGGCGCCATCATTGGACCGTGCTCTTTTAAGAGCGATGAAAATCGCAACGTTACAGTTAATGAAGCAAGGTACAGTGCGACGACTACCGACTTTTTTTTGCCCAAAATGGATGAATTCGACTTGGTGGACATTTAGTTTAACAACACGGTGCCACATCCCACACGCACGCGATAAGATGAACCGATTGAGAAGCGAGTTTGGTGAGCAATTAATCTCACGTTTGGAAGACAAATTTACAGCTGCCATTGGTGAGATACCGGTCGAAATGCTGACAAAAGTATTACAGTTTAGAGAAGGACCACTTACGCCCTAGCCGCGGGCAACATTTACATAAAATAGCCTTTAAAATGTAAATGACATTCATTAATTTATCGCCCTAATCGCAAATTTTCAAATTTTTTTCAAATTTCAAAACCCAAACTGTTAAAAAATCACACTTTATAAGAGACGCGCATTTATTGAATATTCGAATTTCATTTAGGTCGTGGAGAACCCACCGGATTTTTGGACATTTTAAGGAAAATAAAAAAAATGTCCTGTTCAAAACCTTCGGCTAGATATCTGATCGGGAAGGGTCTAAGGTGAAAATCATCCAACTTAACGTCCTCACCAAACTACTTTTTATAAAAATCTGATATTTAAAATATATATTTTATATTTAAAAAAAAACGATAAAAGGGGAAAAAGCCACCTTAATTCAATGTACAACACTCAGAATATTATGTAGTTTACTGTTTGAAGTTTAATAAAAAAGTTTTCCGTTCCATTTAAAAATAAAGGAAAATGCATTTATTTTTCAAAGAAATATCTACATTAACTTTTGATAAACATTTATTTGAAATGATTTACTATAATTTACCCATTTTTCTCAATTTATATATTTCATTTGTTTAAAATTTCATAAAAATTTACATACAAAACGGAAATTCGTGGTTTATTACAGATATTACAAATTTCAATTTTGCTTGCAGTCTGTTTCAAAAAAAAAAAAAAAAAATATATATATATATATATATATATATATATATATATATGCATTGCCCATACTTTGAAGACATCTGTATATACAGCCAAAAAAGTCTCTATAATATGCGCTGTATCCAGTAAAATGTCTTTAGTGTATACAGTATATTAATTAAAACTTTGAGGACGGTCCCCAAAGTAACAAAATGTCTCCATAGTAACTTGTGGAACGAAAACCCGTCTCCGCAACATGCTCTGTGCACATATATATATATATATATATATATATATATATATATATATATATATATATATATATATATATATATGCATTGCCCATACTTTGAAGACATCTGTATATACAGCCAAAAAAGTCCCTATAAAATGCGCTGTGTCACATGCGCCATGCACATATATATATATATATATATATATATATATATATATATATATATATATATATATATATATATATATATATATATATATATATATATATATATATTCATATATATATATATATATATATATATTCATTGTGCATACTTTGAAGACATCTGTATATACAGCCAAAAAAGTCCCTATAATATGCGCTGTATCCAGTAAAATGTCTTCAGTGTATATAGTAGATTAATGTAATGTTTGAGGTCAGTCTCCAAAGAATCAAAATGTCTTCATAGTAACCTGTGAAACGAAAAACCGTCCCCGCAACATGCACTGTGCATATATATATATATATATATATTCATTTCGCATACTTTGAAGACATCTGTATATACAGCCAAAAAAGTCCCTATAATATGCGCCGTATCCAGTAAAATGTCTTCAGTGTAAACAGTAGAATAGTTAAAAGTTTGAGGACGGCCCCCAAAGTACCAAAATGTCTTCATAGTAACTTGTGAAACGAAAACCCGTCCCCGCAACATGCGCTGTGCACATATATATATATATATATATATATATATATATATATATATATATATATATATATATATATATATATATATATATATATATGCATTGCCCATACTTTGAAGACATCTGTATATACAGCCAAAAAAGTCCCTATAAAATGCGCTGTGTCCAGTAAAATGTCTTCAGAGTAAACAGTAGAATAATGAAAAGTTTAAGGACAGTCCCCAAAGTAACAAAATGTCTTCATAGTAACTTGTGGAACGAAAACCCGTCCCCGCAATATGTGCTGTGCACATATATATATATATATATATATATATATATATATTCATTGCCCATACTTTGAAGACATCTGTATATACAGCCAAAAAAGTCCCTATAAAATGCGCTGTGTCCAGTAAAATGTCTTCAGAGTAAACACTAGAATAACGAAAAGTTTAAGGACAGTCCCCAAAGTAACAAAATGTCTTCATAGTAACTTGTGGAACGAAAACCCGTCCCCGCAACATGTGCTTTGCACATATATATATATATATATTCATTGTGCATACTTTGAAGACATCTGTATATACAGCCAAAAAAGTCCCTATAATATCCGCTGTATCGAGTTAAATGGCTTCAGTGTAAACAGTAGAATAACGAAAAGTTTAAGGACAGTCTCCAAAGTAACAAAATGTCTTCATAGTAACTTGTGGAACGAAAAACCGTCCCCGCAATATGCGCCGTGCACATATATATATATATATATATATATATATATATATATATATATATATATATATATATGCATTGCCCATACTTTGAAGACATCTGTATATACAGCCAAAAAAGTCCCTATAAAATGCGCTGTGTCCAGTAAAATGTCTTCAGAGTAAACACTAGAATAACGAAAAGTTTAAGGACAGTCCCCAAAGTAACAAAATGTCTTCATAGTAACTTGTGGAACGAAAACTCGTCCCCACAACATGTGCTGTGCACATATATATATATATATATATATATATATATATATATATATATATATATTTATTCATTGCACATAATTTGAAGACATCTGTATATACAGCCAAAAAAGTCCCTATTATATGCGCTGTGTCCAGTAAAATGTCTTCAGAGTAAACACTAGAAAAACGAAAAGTTTAAGGACAGTCCCCAAAGTAACAAAATGTCTTCATAGTAACTTGTGGAACGAAAACCCGTCCTCGAAACATGTGCTGTGCACATATATATATATATATATATATATATATATATATATATATATATATGTGCATGGCGCATGTGACACAGCGCATTTTATAGGGACTTTTTTGGCTGTATATACAGATGTCTTCAAAGTATGGGCAATGCATATATATATATATATATATATATATATATATATGTGCACAACACATGCTACGGGGACAGTTTTTCGTTCCACAAGTTACTATGAAGACATTTTGTTACTTTGGGGACTGTCCTTAAACTTTTCGTTATTCTACTGTTTACTCCGAAGACATTTTACTGGACACAGCGCATTTTATAGGGACTTTTTTGGCTGTATATACAGATGTCTTCAAAGTATGGGCAATGCATATATATATATATATATATATATATATATATATGTGCACAGCACATGTTCCGGGGACGGGTTTTCGTTCCACAAGTTACTATGAAGACATTTTGTTACTTTGGGGACTGTCCTTAAACTTTTCTTTATTCTACTGTTTACACTGAAGACATTTCACTGGATACAGCGCATATTATAAGGTCTTTTTTGGCTGTATATACAGATGTCTTCAAAGTATGCGCAATGAATATATATATATATATATATATATATATATATATATATATATGCATTGCCCATACTTTGAATACATCTGTATATACAGTCAAAAAAGTCCCTATAAAATGCGCTGTGTAACTTGTGGAACGAAAACCCGTCCCCGCAATATGTGCTGTGTACATATATATATATATATATATATATATATATATATATATATATATATATTTAAAAAATTCCAATTTGGTTTTTATTTAAATTGGATGCTTATATACATCCATACAGAAACACATTCACCCAAAATTTGTCTGTAGTCATGCATACATACATACATTTTGCAGATTAAAAAATATAAAAATGGAAGCAATTTTTAAAAAATATAAATTAATTTACTTTTTACGGAATTCGTAGTTAAAGTTTTAACATATTTTACTGATTAATCATTTGTTTCTTACGAATGTGTCAGTTGTTCAAACAATATTTAAAAATAAATAAATAAAAGTAGACCGGTTTTTAAATGAAATATCATTTCTTGTGAATTGCAGTTTCTGTTATTTTAACTTATAAACTATTTATAAACTGAAACATTTTAAGCTAGAAATAAAAAATGTTAACAAGTTTCTTAAAAAAAGAAAAGCCTTCAAAAAATATCCATTTTCTTCATATTGTATTCCGACTTTTGAAGCTATCTGCACAAAGTATCAAGTCATTTATTCATAATATAATAAAAACTTCAATAAATAAGCACCCAGGTATAAAACAACAATGGTACTTCATAGCAGTGCCTAAATAAAAAAAATTAAGGTGATTTTCCAAAGCCGTTCCATGATGGACCCCTTGTTTTAGGATAGCACATAGAAGCTATGGGCTATCCCATAGTATCCAAAAATAAAATCAAGTGCTTTTCTTATGACTAAATAATAACAGCACTGCGGTGATGGTAATGCTTAGCAAAGCATTGGAAAAACACTTCAAAAATAATAATCTTAAAGCAAAATAAAAAATATATATTTGTTCAAATTACTACGGGTATAGTATCGTTGCATATGTCGTATTGTATATTACTTTAAAATAGTGTAAAATAGTTGACTTAGAAATTTGATACAACTCCATTTGCTGTGTTTATTAACCCTGCGTGCAGATTGCACTCAGAAAAAAAAAGTAGAAAAATTTTGTAAATGGTTTTCAATCCTTGACTATTTTTGTACTGATTTTTAAAAAAATAATGTTATTTAATAAATTTTTTTGTTATTTACTTTTTACAAATTACACAACTTTTACAGAATATTTACAAATTTTTGTTGCTTACTTCAGAAATTATTTTAAAGATTTTTTAAAACCAATTTCCTAATATTTGCAAAAAAAAAAATTACTTATTTTAAAAAAGTTAATATTGAAGAAAATGTTTATAAAAGTATAAGTTGTAATCACCCAGGTGAAAATACCGTATGTGTTCATATATGGACATATATTATTGTTAATATTTGGTCATATATGAGTACTTTGCCTATATGCCCGTATATTTTTTATTTTTCATAAAAATATTGTTTTTATTTAAATTAAGTGTAAATATTATAATTCTACTCGTATTTACATGATGCTAATAGATTCATACATTTTGAAGAAATTAATTAAATTGAACATTCAGTAGACTTAAGCGATTTTTTTGTACTTTCTATTAAATTAAATACGAGTAAAACACTGTTTTTATTTGAAGTTTTTATTAATTAGTAGAGAAAAAATATAAATAGACACATATTACAAAAAAAAAAGTTATGAAAAAAAGAAATACTCAAATGAAATACTCTAATAAAATATTAAAGATATTTTTTACAAGAGTAAAGATAAAATATATATTCTGACAAATAAATAAAGAAATAAATAAATTAAGGAACCCCTGCATCTGACTCTGAAATCACATTTCTCTGATTCTAAAAACTATTTCATATAGAAAACCCCTTCGATTCTTAGTAGTTTTCCTTAAAAAACGTTTAGATGTGAGAACTTATTCCTACACAAAACATAATTCGGATCCTGAAGGAATTTTCGTGTAGAAAAATATTTAAAAACTTTACTTAAAGAAACAGCCTTTACCCATAGAAATACCCTCCGATTCTGAGTATTTTCTCTCATTAAATTACCAAAAGAAAAACTACTTCAGACTTTTTTCAACAGAAAAAGCCTCAAATTTTGGGGATTTTTTCCTATAAAAAAACTTCAAATTTTGAAGAATTTTTCACAGAAAAAACCTCAGTTTCTGAAGACGTTTTTTTTAGAGCGAAACTCAAAATCTGAGAACTTACTAGACAAAACTCTTAGATCCTAATGACTTTTATCTTTAGAGAACTCTATAGATTCTGAGGTATTAGAGACTTCCTTAAAGATTCTAGGGAAGTTTCTATAAAAAAACTCTTTAGATTCTATGGACAATCCTACATAAACAACGGGGATATTTTTCATACTAAAAGGTAATTTTTTAAGGGAAAACAGCCTCAAAATCTGAAGAAATTTTCAAGAAATCTGCTCACAATTTTAGTGATTTTCGAGATAGTTCTCTGAAGGCTTTTCTAAAAAAATTCACCGAATTAATAAGTTTTCAAAGGAAAAACTTACAATCTTACGATTTCTTTGTTGAAAAAGGTACCTCGAATTTTGGGGGTTTTTAAAAAAAGTCTTTAAAATCAATGAGAGTTTCAAAAAAAAAAAAACTAAGATTTGTATGAAGTTTTCGTTATAGAACTTTTTAGTGATTTTCATTTTGGTTTTTGGAATCAACATAAAGGAAATGCAATACACACAAAATGGGGCCAAAATTTAACCCCTAGATATGAGTTTGGACAGCTAAACTATTTGCATATAAACGTCGCTTATTTGTTCTCCTCTACAGCAGAGCTGATATGAGGAATAGACCCAGCAGACCTCTGTTGTAAGTGTTTTTGTTTTTGTATAGTAAAATCCGACACAATTTCACTGCTTGATTTCTTTAACAAATAATTTACCATTTATTGTAAGATTTTGTGAGCTGACGGCAAGACTCCACGCAATATGAGAATTTGCTTCACAAGTGTCACTTGATAATTGAAACTTGTTAAGAAAAGTGTACTGAAATTTTCCAAAAAGAAAAAAAAAATTGTTAGTGTTGTGGACAAACGATCTTGTACCAATAAAAGTTTAGAGTGTACAAAATAGTTTCATCTCAATTACCTTTAATATATTGCACCGTCAGAATCCTCTTCAAAACAATTTTAAATTTCTTATTTTATTCCTTTATTTTTTTTATATTTTACAATATGTCTTTAATTTTGATTTTTTTAATAAATATATATTGAGTTTTTAATTTTGACAATTAAGAAGACGAATGTTTTTCTGTTGTGTTTATTTTTTCTTGGATACGTTGACCAAAATTTTAATAACTAATATTATTGTTTCTTTTTTTTTTTTTTTGAATTGGTAAAAGCTTACTGAAATTGCTTTATTAAATTTAAAGACTATATTTTTAAATTAGTACATGTAACCATAATTCGAAAGAAAATATTTAGTAAGGGATTAGTAAACAATAAGTAGACATATTTGGTTATTCCAATAGACATGTTATGACTACCGTTTTAACTCGCCAATTTGTTCATGCCTGGTCAAAGTTTTATTTTCGGTTACGTGTTACTTCTCTAGAGGCGTAGGAAAAATAGACTGAAAATTACTAAAAGTCTTAGGTTCACACCAATTTTCGCTTAAGAAATCGAACTGGATCTTAATATGGTAAATGAAGAATTTAAATTGAAAAAAAAGTTTGCCTTCATATATGGCCATATCTGATAAAAGGAAACATAGTACCAATATATGCAATAATATGTAGTCATACATGAACATATATGGATCAATATATGCAATATATTATCATATATTGCAATATATGATATCATATATAACCATATATGAAATTTTTCTTTGAATTTTTTTGCCCATATATGCTTACATACATGGCATATATTTTCATATATGCTATTACATGAAACCATATATACTCATACATGTAACCATATATGATAATATATGAACATACATGAACATTTTCACCTAGGCTTACAAACTTAAATTGCCTTAAAATCTAACATAGATTAATAAAGGGGATCGGTAATAAAGATACTATTGACAACTGACTTATGTCTAAAAATGGGGCATCCACTTTAAATAGCACTAAAAACTATTGTAGTTCTAAAAATCAGCCCTTAAAACAATTAAAATTTGATCTTAAAATCCAAAAAATATACTAAAAATATTTTTCAAAACAAAAATTAGCAAATTAAAACAAAATGAGAAATTCATTTGTTGTAACTATTTTTTAATGTTTTTTTTTTTAATTTTGTATAAAATATTTTCTGAAAAAAAAGAAAAGTAAAACATGTTGCTACTTTTTATAAATTTGTATTTTTGAATTCGTAAGGCAATTTCAAAAGAAAAGAGCAGCTAAGACTAACAAGCGTATCTAAATATAATTGGGTTAACGTCAATTTACTAAAATTTGGTAGCGCTTCCTTATTTTTATACTAATTTGATTGTACTAATATTAAGAATATTTAGTAATTATTTTTTTTAGCTAACTGATTTTAGCTAACCGATTTTCTAATTTCATTATACTACACGTCAGCAGACATGTGTTGTTAAGATTAGCAAAAAATACAGCTGGGCTCAAATTGGCAAAATTTTCCGTAATAACAGCAAAATTTTCAGTTGCCATTACAGACTTTTTTCGTGAGTGTGGCTAAATTGAAGCTAAACTAAACTAATTCTTTTGTCATACTTACAGCTTTTAATAATTAAACCTGAAGTGTACGGAATACCATTGGGTTCATGATCCAGAATTTTTAAAATTTGCGACTTTTTTCATAAAAAGTTAATATGAAAACAACTATAAAATAACACTAGTTTACAAAATGAAATTTTTTTTCATGTACAGTTGATGAGAGATTGATTTCCTTATGTATTTTCTCCCGCTGAATTCGAAAATCAAGGTTAAATTTTTTTAATGGAACAGTTTTTGAGATATTGTGATTTTTTTAATTTTTCGACCTTTTTTTTCTTGACCGATTGGGTCGTTCTTGGTACCCAAATGCAAGGTATTGAGATGACGAACAAATATGTATAATCGGATCTTTGATCGGTAAAGCCGTTCAAAATATATCAATAACATTAGGGCACATTTTCAAAAAAAATCATATTTTACAGTAACACTTTCCGACGAAAAATTACAAATCGTTAAAAAAATGTCTGGTTTCTCTTCATGTGCGTAAACCTGATACTTTTACGTAAGAACTAAGACAAACGAGAAGAAAATCGACCGAAAAATAACAAAGTTATAAGCAATTAAGTGAATAAATCCAAATCTCATATTTTAAGAATAATTTATTTTTTTCGACAATATATTGGGTTTAAACTCTTGCAATACATTCTTGACATTTTTGTGTGTAAGAAATAGTTGTGGTCCTTGCTTTGTCTCCGGTTGCTTTTGGGATCTGTTTCTCTAGTGAGAAACCATACATAGTCTCCCAACATTGCTTCATCCCAAAATCCTTGATGGCGCCGCTCAATGGTCTTAATTTGTTGGTGAAATCTCTCGCCGTGTTCGTCACTTACGTCACCAAGATTGTCCGGAGAGAAATTCAAATGCGAATGCTTTTATTGTTCCCAAGAAAATTGGTAACAACCAGTTGAAATGAATTTCAGGCCTCGTTTTCAACGGGTGTTAAATATTTTGGAAAATCTGTGCTTTTTATCAATTTCTTTATGTGTGGACCATCGAAGACGCCTTTCTTGATTTTTGCTACAGAAAGCTGCGGGAAAAGGGTTTTCAAATAGGAAAATACTTGGCCTTCCTTTTCTAAGGCCTTCACAAAATTTTTAATGAGGCCAAGTTTAATGTGCAACGCTGGAAGGATTATATTTTCTTTTTTGACAAGAGGCACGTATTTAATATTGTCTTTGCCCACTGTGACGTTCTCACTTTCTGGCCACTGTTTTCTTCTATAATGATGTTCACAAGCACGACTATCCCAGAGGCAGAGAAAGCAGCAATATTTTGTATATCCACCCTGCATTCCACACAACATGCCGACGACTTTGAGATCGGAACATATTTTCCAGTTGTGATGCTCATATTTAATGTATTTTAGCAAACTGGCCATTGTGGCGTATGATTCTTTAGTGTTGACGGCATGAGCGATGGGGATAGAAGGTTTTACATTTCCAATATGCAGTAGGACTGCTTTCAAACTCTCCTTACTACCATCAATGAACAAGCGCCACTCATTTGGATCATAAAGCTCTCCGAGTTGCTCAAACAATGCAGGAATATTGTTGCAGTAGCATATGTCGTTTTCCTTCTTAAAATGTTGTGCGTAAGGTTTATCACGGTTTCTGTAAAATGTTCCATTTACTTCCAGAGCCAAGCAGTTCCGTTGCTTCAGGCGAGATGCAAGTAACTCTGCTTTTTCCTTTGACAGCTCGAGATCTCTCACCAAATCAATTAATTCAGGCTGCGTAAACTTTTGCAATTGCGACTCCTGTTGAAATTCATTATCACTGCTTGTGTCTGTCTCTTGTGATGATTCGAAAGGTTCAATCATTGAACCGGGGCACTTAGGAATAGGATATTCACTTGAATGTGGAACTGGAAGCGAAACAGATGCTACTGTCGGATAAACCCATTTGGCACTCTTTCCAAAACCAGTGGATTTGCTTAGGCAAAAGTAACAATCAACCGAATGGCAGAGCGGCTCTCTCCATATCATCGGTACACCGAATTTCATGTATCGTCTAATTTGTAATAAAAATTCACTTTATTATTAATTCTATTGTATATATAAATTTAATCTTACTGTGATGAACCAGAAGCCCACGCGGCAAGAGTTATGTGGCACGATAAACAAACATTATTTGGTGTCCATTGTTCATGAAAAGTTGCAGGTGCTATTCCAATATATTGCAGATAATTCTGTTGTAACGAATCGGTGAATCTACGTCTATTTGGTTGGGGGACAAAATTGCCACACACGTAACAGAAATTATTTGGATTGTTTACGCACTCAAATTCTCGTTTTCTTTTATACATTTTGATGAGCACAATGAAATATAATTTCAATCAAATTTGTGAGAATAATATACAAACAACCGACACTACGTTTTATAGAAGCTGTCAAAATAAAATGCCAACGTTAGAAGCTGTCAAAACAAAATGTCAGGGTTAGAATCTGTCGAAACAAAATATCAAGGATCTAAGGGAACAGTTTCGTAGGGTTTGTCTATACTGAGCAGTAGTTTGGTGATTGAACCCAATATATTGTCGAAAAAAATAAATTATTCTTAAAATATGAGATTTGCATTTATTCACTCAATTGCTTATAACTTTGTTATTTTTCGGTCGATTTTCTACTGGTTTGTCTTAGTTCTTACGTAAAAGTATCAGGTTTACGCACATGAAGAGAAACCAGACGTTTTTTTAACGATTTGTAATTTTCCGTCGGAAAAGTGTTACTGTAAAATATGATTTTTTTGAAAATGTGCCCTAATGTTATCGATATATTTTGAACGGCTTTACCGATCAAAGATCCGATTATACATGTCATCTCAATACCTTGCATTTGGGTACAAAGAACGACCCAATCGGACATTTCTAGCTCGAGATATGTTTTGTACAGTGAAAAAAGGTCGAAAAATTAAAAAAATCACAATATTTCAAAAACTGTTCCATAAAAAAAATTTAACCTTGATTTTCAAATTCAGCGGGAGAAAATACATAAGGAAAATCACCTCTGATCAAATGTACATTTACGGTGTAAACTAATGTAATTTGAGCAATAAAATTTTTTATAAAAATTAATTCTTTTCAATTTTCAAAACAAATCATTTTTAGTTTTCAAAAATTAACAACAAATAAACATGTACTCTAAATTGCGTTGCCAAGTTTTATATGTGCCTGTTCGCACATACCATAAATGTTTGATTGTGTGAAATAACATACAGTTACTCCAAAAACTGAGTGCTCACCAATAACTTTAATTTTCAAATGAATTTCTTGACAAAAATTTCATATTTTCTCAAAACTTAAAATGCATTTTTTTATTCTTTGGAATGTACAGTTTTATATTATACTTTAAAAAAGCTAAGATTTTCAAAATCTTATGTCATTTTTGAACTTCAAAAATTGAGTGCTCACTTATGATTGATCATAAAAAAATTAATTAGAACACAGACATTTTTATTATTTAATACTTAGTTTGATATCTATTATTTTTAATTATGGCTTCTAATTGTCTTGGAATAGAATTTGGAAAATATTGCGTCACCTCCGCTGGAATTTCAACTCATTCTTCTAGTATAAAAATTGAGTACAAGTAAGCACTCACTTTTTCGAAATAATTTTTGGCTTACTTTTTGTGTTTGTTTTAAAATTGAGTTTATGGAGCAACTGTGAATGCCGATTTTTTTACTTTCAGCTTCATTTTTCAGTTTATATTTATTTTTTATCCTTGTTCTATAAATTTATAAATATTTTTAATCTTTTTATTTACGATTTGACGTTTTACAACAAGAATATGCAACTGACTGTTCACAACAAAATATTTGTATAGTGTATTTCAATACAAGATACAAAATATAATACCGCCTGTGAATTGCGCAATTATAAAAGAACTTGTAAGGTGACAGTAAGTTTATATCGATTTACGCGCTAATTATCCCGGTATACGAATTATCAAATTTTTATAAATTTTCTTATGAAAAACACATTTTGTATCACTAATACTGGGTATTAGCAGTACCTTTAATTATAAATTAAATTAAATAAAAAAGTATTTTTATAATGGCTTTTTAACATCTTTTTTAAATATTTTTTTAGAACTATTGGAATGCGATTGATATACTTGAGTAAAAGAAATAAAAATTTTTTTCTTTTTGAAAATTGACATTCTTTTATTTGAATTATCTTATAAACACCAAAGCTCTCATCCACACAAAGGAAAAAAATAAAACAGTTTAAAAAAATATTTAAAGCTTGCAATTTATTGATAAAATATGTGCAAATAATAATAAATCTCCTAGATATAGGGACGAATACTGTTGTGCTATAAAAAAATTTGAAATTTATCGACCAAAACTATTATTGAAACAACACATGTAAGCAAAAATTCACATCATTTTTTAATTACGAACAAAAGTCGCAATAAAAAATGTTGTTAATGTATTCTTGCATAGATTTCATTGTTTTTGGAATGTATTATTCCATATTTAAAGCGCCATATAACACAAAAATCACATTTATATTAAATTAAGATTGTTTATAGTTATTGTTTAGTTACATTTTTGTATTACTTTTATTAAGAGTTGGAAACTGTCAGGTCAAACAAACAATACGCAAAGTTATTCTATTCTTTGGATATATTTCTACACAAATTTTAAATTATGATTTAAAAAATACCTTTTAAATATGAAGTGGTTGTTTCCCACTCATTATAAAGCAAATTGCCATATATTTGGACTTTGTTAAAAGTTTTAAAAAATTATGGAAAAAATCCTACATCAAAATAGCATAATCAATTTGATTTTTTCATCTAGAATGTTAGAAATAAAAAGATATACACCATCCGAGGCAACAAATGTTCTCAAAGTTAATAGAGGTGAAAACGTTCATATATATTCATATATCGTCATATATAGTTTCATGTATGAGCATATACGGTTTCATGTATTAGTATATATGAACATATATGTCATATATGTAAGCATATATGGGCAAATACATTCAAAGAAAAAGTTCAAATATGAAAATATATGACAAAATATATGGCAATTTATGATAATACAATGTTCAATACATATATTATTCCATATATGGGTAATATGTTTTCTTTTTTATCAGATATGGCCATATTTTAAGGCAAAGTTTTTTTTCAATTTAAACCCTTGTCTTACCGAATTAAGATCCAGTTTAGATTCTTAATTAAAAATTGGAGTAAACATAAGACATTTAGTAATTTTTATCTTGCGTAACCAAAAATAAAACTTTAAAATCTCAAGACCGCCAAATGGCGAAATATGAATGTATAAATATCAAAGCAAAAAGAGCCGATGGTGGTGAGTATACGCAACAATCAACTTTGTACTTTTAACACCATTATTTTAATTTTTTATAGAGTTTTCTATGGAATATGGTCAAAAAGGGGATGTGTACAACAGAGCTCCTACAATATAAATAGAGCTCTAAACGCCACGATCGCTAAATAAAAAATGTGTTTTTGTTAATTATAATTATAAACAACCAAACTGAGTTTTTTCAGTTGGTTTTTGCTGTGAGAAAATATTTCAAAGTCGATGGTTTTTTAACAAAGATAAGTTTCTCTACTAAAAGTTTTCAGATCATAGTTCCTTCTTCTTATGAACTGAAATCTTAAATATTTTTTACATCTTTATTATCAACATACATATATTTTCTATCACCTTAAACTTATGTATTTTTTTAATTAATCAACATTTTAAAATAATGAAAAATAGTTCGAAACAGTGTTTTTATTACATAAATAAATTTGATTGGGGGTTTTCAAACAATTCATTTCATTTTACTGAAAAGTACTCATGTGTGGCCATATATGGACATTCATATATGTCCATATATAGGCATATACGGCCATATACCCTCAAATTACGGATGTGAGTATATATATATGTATGAATATTTTCACCTGTGTAGGTTAAACTTTACAATTCACATTCACAAAAAAAAATTATAATTTCCCAAAAAATACAATATTAACACCCGATTTCTGTTGCTCAACTCCGTCGCACTTAGAATACTTTTATTTACTTAATCTTGAGTTTTGTTAAGCTGTGTTTTACGTTTATTTTATTCGCAATTTAAACGATATAAATCATAATTTGAGCTCACATGTATTCATAATATTTCTTTAATATCTAAAAAAAACATAATATTGTTGACAAACTAAAAGATGGGGCAATAAGTATCATATAATGAATCCATTTTTTTTTGAATTTGGATGGCGACATTGGATCTAAACGATGAATTGGATTATTTTCGACGAAAATTTGTTATGAGTGACGAGACTCTTAGCGGCCGGTACTGGGGGACGAAATGTCTGCGCACAAATCATAGACCCAGAATACGGATTCATGCTGACAACCGAATTTGTTGCCAATCGAATGATTCAGTTGCAGCAACCGAATTCTTTGGTTGTGACTACCAAATAGTTATTGAGGCAACCGAAATACTGTAGTCACAGTCAAATTACTCATCTCTCGAACCATTTGATTAGATAAAAATTCTGATTGGACCTTATTTTTTCAGGATAAGCAACGGTAAATGGGGATTGTTCCGTACTTCTTCTCTAGGGATATTTGATGTTGTTGGTGTACGCGAAAAAATTTCCGCAACTTGGAAGAGCTAACGCACAACATTCAAAACCAAATTGAAAACGTGACAAAATAGATCAAAATGTAAACAAAAGAGACGAGATTTTTCATCAGATAAAATCAAATGAGTTTCCATTATAAATAAAAGTTACAGCGAAAGAAAATCAGATGATTGGTTTTGTCCCAATCTTTAAAAACTTTGAAAAAAATTCGTGGGTCTAAAATTACTCAATTTTCGGAGCATTTTTTGGACTCTTCATAGAACTCCTATTTCTCTACATTTTAAAATGTGTTCGAATTAACTATTTTCCCAGGTTTCTCTTCTAGAAAACCACAAAAACAATTTAAAACTATATATGAGCGCCCCGGTAGGCTAGTTGGTAGCGTGCCAGCTTATCAGTGCGGGGGTCGGGATCGATTCCCACCAGAGGCTCCGGTCTGTTTTCGCTACAACGAGCCGATGGCCTTTATTGCTAGTGCTCGGTTAGGATATTAATATATAATTTGTAATTATATAATTAATATTAATAAAAATAAATAAAATAAATAAATTTAAAACTAGTATTGGGGAAGCACTTATTTCAAACGCTGACAAAGCGTTTAGATTTTGCGCTTTCGGATTGTTTTTATTTCAAAAGCTGCAGAAAATTTTGCAAACCAAATCGCTGAACCTATTGCAAACGTTGCTAAAGAATCTGAATTAAGCGCTTTGCCTACACTTAATATTTTTAAATCTTAGACAAGTTTTCAAACCAAGTACTGGGAAAGCATTTTAGGGTTAACAGTATTTTAAGTAATTTCGTTAGTGTTAATTTTTTTTATTTCATTAAGCTTACAACCGAGCCCATGAGGCCATATATGGTGAAAAGACTACAAATATAATTTTTGGTTAACGATATTTTTTTTAACGGGTATTTTAGTTAGTGCTTACCAACCATGATATTTAGTGCTAATAATTTCATCAAGAGCAATTAATATATGTTAACATTTTATATTATTTTTTATCTATGACGTACGAGTGTTATTATTTTAATATTGAAATTAATAACACTCATACGCCATCCATGCTGTTTGACATCATAAGTCTAAAAGTTTTATGTTAAATTATGATGTAAAGTACCGCTAATATAAAAAAAGTATCATTTACGAAATTTAACATAACATCTCCGATAACAATAAAGTTAGTGGTGTGTATTGTAGAACATTTAGTTTATTATTAAGTATTGTTGGTATGTAAATTTATAATACATACATTGTAATCGTAAAACTCCCTACTTATTTATGTACTCATGTGTATACCATTGTGATTTTACATTTGATAAGTATTGTTAAACATTTCAATTGCTTGTTCGAAATATAAATTTTTAAGATATGAAAGTAAAACCTATAAAAATAACTGTAAAAGTATTCTCAAGGTTGGTATTTTTTTTTTTTTATTTAGAAAAAGTATTAGCGTTACATTAAGCTGTATCGTATGTTTTAGTATTATTTATTGCGATGTGTAAAAAAAAAACAAAACTATTGATTTGGAAAATTGCTTTTCTGTAGGCAGCATTTGTTAATAGAATGGTTATTTCTGTTTAGAAATATATATATATATATATATATATATATTTTTTAATACTCGACGGGTTTTCGAATAAATTTTCAAGAATAAAATAATACATATCTACTTTTAACCCCTAAAAGTGAGATATGGAAGCTAAAAAAATAGTATAATATTTAGATACTCTCTCGCTTACATCTGAATTCAAATACATTTGCACTTAGCACACGCAGAGAAATACATGGTTGCATCACTGCATATAATGTTATTTACACTTATAAATTCATTGTCAAAAAGATTCTATATAAAGATTTTATATTTTTTAACTCTTTTCAATTAAACCAATAAGATTAAACAAAAAACATGTTTAATTAACTCGTTTCTTGTTAAAAGTTCTCAGAATATTAATAAAATATTTTTTGAAAAGAAAAGTCCAAGATTTTTTTTGTACGAAATGTTTCTTATACAAAATACTAGATATTTAGAAATTTATCTGATAAGAACATTTTAGATTCTATGGACTTTTCCTTAAACTAAAATTATAAGATTCTGCAAACTATTTGTTAGATAAAAATGCATATATTTCTTAGATTCTAAGGCCTTTCTTTGAAAGAAAAATTCGTTTATTCTAAGGACTTTTCATCATGAAAAATACTTAGATTCTAGGGACTTTCTAGAAGAAAACTTTCAAAAACTTACTAAAAAGAATCTTAAAAATCTTAAAAAAGGCCACAGAATCAAAATTTTCTTGAAAGAACATATTTAAGAATCAATGATTTTTTCTTAACAATTTTTCTTAAAAAATTTCTTAATTTTAATTTTTTTTCGAAAAAACATTTCTTAAGCAAATATTCTTAAATTTTAAGAACTTTTTCAAAGTTTCTAAGAACATTTCCTTTAAGAAATTTTCTTAGATTTTAAAAATTTTTTTCATATCATAATGAAAAATACATAGGGTCTAGGGACTTCTTGTATAAAAATCTGAGGGCTATTTCGAAAAAATATTAGTTCAAAGTATGTAACTTTCTCTTACAGAAAAGATCTTAGCTTTGAAAACATTTTCTTTAAACCTTTTTTATATTCTAACAGTTTTGCCTAATACAAAAACTTCAATTCTTAGAAACTATTCTTCTATGAGAAAAATCTTAGGTTTTTAGAATTCTACTCACTCTCTAGAATTACAGTATTTTTCTGTAACAAGTGCTTAATTTAATTTAAAAAAATTAATAATTATTCAGTAAGGAATAGTCATTCGAATCTTAGAATTTGCTTTAAGAAAAAATCAAAAAAAAAATCAAGCTTTTTAAAAGAAAAGTCCTTAAAATTTGAACAAAGTCTTTGAAATCTGAGATCTTTTTAATAAGAAAAGTCATTAGAATCTAAACATATTTCAACATGTCATAAGAAAAGATCTTGAAATCTAAAAATTTTTCTTAAATCAAAAATGCTCATAAAATTTTCTAAATGTAAATTCTAACAACTTTGACCACAAAAAAATTCTCCGATTGCTTTACTGCTCCAAACTTTTTCCAAATACTTTGTGCTGTCTGAAGAAATTAACATACTCGTATTTTGAAAAATGTAACGATTGTGTCAACCATTCTGTAAAATGTTCAGCAATCCAGTTATCAACCTTTTTAACAAAATTTTCATTTTATGGTTATCATTTTAAAACTAAATTTTAAGAACTTACCTACGATTTTAACTAGGCTTGTCTCAATCCTTTTACTGAAATATCATCTTTAAATCCCGAGATTTCAATGGAAATCTCGCACGTTATATAGCGAGATTTTGATTTGACAACCACAGTTTTTTGTAAACAAACCAATATAAAAAATAACCTCAAATTAAAAATATTTCTTTGGCGGACTACAATTTTCATTATTTTATGTTAAGATCTAACGCTAATTATGTAAGTAAGATCTTTAACATAGTTGAAATCTCGTGATTTGAATGCAGATGTAAACGCTGTGCTGTAGGAATCCAAATGGTTGCCAGTGTTAACTTCTAAAAGTAGATGGAAAAAAGCTCTTTCATTATCTATGGAAAAGTAATTCCGCTTTGAGTGGTTAATATGTAAACCTGTTTAAACCATAAGTTGTTTTGGCTGTTGGTTCAGAAAAAGACCACAATAGTTTTTCATCTTCTATAACATTTATAAATCAGTGTTTTGTAAAAGACTTAATTATAAATGTGTTTTGAAAAACATTCATTTAGCAAAAAATACCGCTGGGCTCAAAATAGCAAAACTTCCAGTAATATCAGCAACATTTTCAGTTATAATTACAGCCTTTTTTTAATGTGCGCACTGTGTTCGCCCCAGTGAAAAACACTAACACTGTCAACGCATCCTACATGTCATAAACGGCAGCTGTTTACATGCTCAACTGCAGATAACTTTGTTTTGATGCTAGTTGATGTTTATGTTGTTGCACGAAATATTCAACTCTTTCGGTTTCACCTACTAATTCGGCAATAATCATCAAGATCTGAACAACTCTGAAAACAAATAATAATTATTGGAAAAAGTTTATTGTGAACTAATAAAAACATTTAATAAACACCCGAAATTCCATCCATAAAAGTTAAATCTAAAATAAACACAAAATAAATATGTGTATTAAAAATACTTAAGGTTAATTTTTAATTACAAAACTAAATCACAATCTAAATCACACTATAAAAGACAATTATAAAGTTTACAAACTTTACACAAACATAAATATTAAAACTCTATTGAATTATAAATAAACCTTCATTTTACAACGTTTAATATGAAGTTATATGTGTTTTTTATTACTCAAAATTTAATTCGTATCTAGTTAAGAACCCAACCCCTTAATCTGCACATAAAAAACTAACAGGAAAAAAATTGGATTGTCATTGGTTGTTAAATATATCTCTATTTATATTTAATTGTGTTATTTTTAAATCGGAAATTGTTTGATTGAATATTTATTTTAAATAAATTTAACAATTGTGACAATTTAATTAATTTGTACATTTTTTTCAAATGTCTAATTTATTTAGTAAATATATTTCATTTAGTTTTTTTTTTGAATAAATAAAAGATATTTAATTTAAAAGAAAATCAATAAATGATTAAAATGTTGCCCTTGTGAAATGTTTGAATATATTTATTTTAACCAATTTTTTATTGTTTGTACTATATGTATTATTTTGTATGTTTAGAATTGGTAAATAACGGTTCAATAAAAATATATATATACCCAGGTATATATTTCTGTCTAATACTAAATTTACACTTAAGTTTTCGTATTTACGTTTTAAGTTTTCAATTTAAAATATGTTTAAAACTCCAATATACGTATTTGTGATTTTAGTATAAACCGAATTTACAATCAACCAATATCTAATCGACACACCTGATATTTGGCTGTAGAGATCCGTAATTTATTTAAACGAAGTGAACTATAAGAAAATGTATTATTTAGTTAAAAAAAATGATTTCTTAAGTATTTTTTATTATTAATATAAACTACACCTAAATTGCCGACTTTTTTCTTTTTATACGCTTAAAATAATATACAGACAAAAAATAAAAATAATTGTAATGAAGTTCGATTCCTACTATTGTTGGACGTTTTAAAACAAATTTTACCACAATAATTGCTATTGGCAATAATTGTTGTAACATTTAAGATAAAAAAGTAATTAATTACTTGTATGTTTTAAGGAGGCGCTTTAAAAAGAAAAGAAACCGATAAAAAAAATCACAATTTCATTTAGAATTTTCCCAATTTCATTTTTGTTTTAAGGAGGCGCTTTAAAAAAAAATAAAAAAAAATCACAATTTTATTTAGAATTTTCCCAATTTTATTTGAAAATTTCTGAATTTCAAATGAAAAATCTCAATATCAAATGGAATTTTCTCAAAATCAAATGAAAAATATCAATTTCATTTTGAATTTTCTTAATTTTAAATAGAAAATCTTAATTTCATTTAGAATTTTCCCAAATTTAAATGGAAAATCCAAAAATGAATTTAAAATTTAAAATATAAAATTTAAATTTCTTTTGAAATTTTCTCAATTTCATTTAAAAAGTTTCAATTTCATTTAGAATTTTTCCAATTTGATTCGGAAAGCTCTCAATTTCAGTTGAAAATGGTGTACTGTGTGGACTAATTCAACGATAGTTCATCTTGAAATTTTCACCAGAAACCAGGTTTTAAAGAGGGAGAGTTTATCCCTTAAGCGACTGCCCTTTGGGTATAGTCTTACTTACGAAAAAGATATTTCTTGGAGGTCCACTAAGAACGAATTAAAAATTGGGTACTGATTTAATACATTTTGGTAAAAATATGTTTAAAAAGGGGAAGAATGATCCCGTGATTGTCTCTGCTGAAACTAATGCAGCTAGAAAATTGAAATTTGGAACGTAGCTTCCGTCTTCTGTGTACATATCCATTATGAACGAATGTTAAGGGGAAGGGGCAAAAGGAGACAAGTCAACCCACTTGCATATGCACACATTTTTAGCTGGAATTTTAAAATTTAAAGTAGAAACATCCGTTACAAAATTATTTAAAAGAAAGAAATCTATAAAAAAAAATTCTCTTTCCTTTAAAATATATTTCAATATGAAGCTTTCCAGCGTTTTTTATAAATCAAAACATGGAATCAACTACTAAAAAACATGGTATCAACTACTTACCAGCCTATTGACTCGCATAATTACTTTTTTTGGGGATATCCAAAAAGTAATGGGTACTCATTATATTTTGGATGTTAGTAGGCAAGTGGGTAATGCCTACCTATTACTTTGTGTTTTTCATTTAAATCAAATGGTTTATGTTATTTATTTTTAAATGTTGTTTAAACAACTGACACATCCGTAAGAAACAAACGATTAATCAGTTAAAATAAATTTTACCCACAAATTCCGTTTTTTTATTTTTGTTTGTTTTTTAATCTACAAAATATATGTATGTCTATAAATACATTTTGTGTGAATGTATGTATGTGTGTTTATGAAATTCTTGTAATTTGAGCTGAAATTTATTTTGCATATAAACAAACAATTTAATTATCAAACAAACGAAAAAAATAAATGAAATTGAAAAAAATCGGTAGATGACGGTAACTCATTTCGAATAAATGTATAAAAAAGTTAATATAGATATTTCTTTGAAAAATAAATGTATTTTTAAATGGAACGGAAAACTTTTTTTATTAAACTACAAACAGGAAACTATACCCTCATAAATTTCTGTTGAAATTTACCCAACTTATAGTAGGAAACTGTACTCCTACTACAAATTGGGTAAATTTACTCTGTGTGCGTAAAAGAAAAAAAGTACACACATTATGCGTAAGTTGGTACACACATAATTGGTAATTTCACATTGAAAGTGCGTAAAAATTAAATGTAATTTTAAAAGTAATTTGAAAATTTACTAAAATTGTGCGTAAAAAAAACCTATTTAAATGGCAAATATACGCATATGCCTAAAAATAAATTTCTATGTGCGTAATTATATAAAAATAATGTGTATATTTACCAACGCATGGTTTAAATTAAACTGCAGAAATTTATTTAATTTTTTTTTTGGAAAGAATAAATTTACTTTATGTATGTATATTTTAATAATAATGAATTAAAAATATAATACATAATATAATTCAAATTGGTATATGCTGTCATGATGGTCATCTTGAATTCAAATTCACAATATTCACAAATATTATATTTACAAACTTTTAAAAAATTAATTTTCGTTTTAAGCTTTTTGTTATTTTTTTAATATTTTTCGGTTTCCAAATGTCAAAATATTTATTACCATTCTAAGTTAGTATATTTACAAAACTTGTGCGTAAAATTTTAATTTAACTAAAGAATACTAATTTTATTCACAAAATGTTTAATTTTAAGCACATTATGTCAAAAAATACGTATTGTGTGTATTATTGTATATGAAAGTGTGTACAAAACATTTTTAGGCATGTTTTGTTTATATTTACCGAATTTTCGTAATATTACATAAAACTTTACCCATTTTATTGTAGTAAATACATTTACAAACATTTTTTAGAGTGTACATAATATTCTGAGTGTACATAAACATACAAAAATAAAGAAAAATGCTCTAAATTAGACCAAGAGCGTGGACATCTGCAGGTTTTTCTATTTTGCTAAAATTTTCAGCATGTTCAATTTTATATCGTTATACTTCGCCTAAGCTTCGTTACAATTTTGTTAAATATCACCCTAATGTCAAGTTTAGGAGTTTTAGATTTTCAATGAACTGTTTACAAATTAAAAGTACAGATATACATATGTAGAATCAATAAATTTTCATATGAATTTGATACAAATTGTATAAATGTTTAATTTAGCTGCCTTTTTTATAAATTATAAATAAAATTTTTAAAATAGCAGCAATGTTGTTATAAAAAATGATTTTAGAAATATAATACAATTTTAGAATTACTTTAAATTTAAAAGTAATATGACTAAATAGCAAAATATATTATTTATCTCTATATGATCAGAATAAACCATTTCATAAAAAGTAGCAATTTCTGGCGAAACTATCGCCAAGATTAACGTTTGCTAATCTACTAGTTAATAACATGTTTTCCCCTCTGTTCGATCACCCAGAAAAATCTCAATAATTGGTGCACATTACTAATAACTAAATAATAAGCAGTATAATTAGGGTCTCCTGCATGTAATTCGGTGTCAAAACTCATTATATTTATTCAGCAATGGCATACGCTGAATCAAAAAACATACAAAATTTGAGCAACCGCTGCTTCATAAAAAAATAAGGAAATTCCAAAATAAGTAGTTATTCGTATGCTGATAGACCCTTAAATAATAAGTCGTCACAAACTTGCAAACAGTAAGGCTTATTCATAAAAGCAACTTACTTGATACTTAATTAGGACAATGGTTATCTTAAGAAATCTTGTACTGAATCAAGTCAGCTGGTCGCAAGTCCGTGCAAAACGGCAAGTATCTGAAGGGTATAGGAGTGGTGCGAAAATCAGTAAAATTATAACCTACATGTGAGCTTACAACAAGCCGATTTTCGGGCTATTTTTGGACACAAGTTGGTTGTGAAGAGTAGATTCACTACCGAATCCACTTTTTTAACCCAACGTTACCTTAAAGTTTACCTATACATATATAACTAACTAAAAATAAGTTATTATCAATTTTACATTATTTTTGTAATATAATAATCGCGCGTAGGATTGAATGCTGGTAATAAGAAACTTGCCTATCAAAACCTACTACCACCAAGAGTGCAATAACCTCACGTATTATTTTGTGCTTATGTTCTTTTTTGCATGGAAGACGGTAAAGTATTTAATTTCGACATCTGGAATACAAACACATTGCAAATAAATTCATTTGCATTTTAAGCAGCCAAATATTAAATGTATCGAAAGCTCGGTTACGCAGAGATCCCCAGCGTAACCAGGATATTTAAGTTAATTAAATAATTATTATTTTTGTTTTTAATTTTTTATGAAAATATTTTTATAGACACATTACGTTTCTCATTTTCCTAACCACATTTACTTTATCACCTGCAAGGTAATGAGTCTCCACATTTTCTTGAGGCTCATTGCCTTTAAAGTTCCTTAGTGAATTAAGTTGTAAAGTAATGTTTAGATCTACAAATAATTCCCCTTTTCAAGATATTTCGAAATTATTGGCTTTCAATATATTAAAGCATCCGATTTAGAAAAAAATTGTATAACATAAATATATTGAATTAATTACTTTACTTTACAATTTACAATGAATGACCTTAAAAAATATATTTATATCCCATTCATTTAACCAATACATTGTTGCCCCGGTTTACTCATGTTACACCATTAACTACACAATACATGTTGCACTTGTTTTCATTTTGGGTTTTTTGTTTTATTTGTTATTGATTTTTTTAGCTGTTGTTTTGTTTTCCTGTTTCCGCAATTTGAGGTCGGATGTGAATCCAGCATGTCATGTCATGCTAGCAAATCGACAAAGAACAAATTCTGTGAACAAAAATACTGAAATAAAAACAATCCCAATACATTCAACAACAATGACACAAAAAGCTTTGAATACATACAGATAGATACAAAAAATACACTCCCTACGAGACTAATAGGTACAAAAATGAATTTTTGTAGTCGATTTGTTTTAATATGGGTTCTATGACCACAACAGATATCCCCAGTTTTTAGAATACTAGAAAAAATTACTACTTTTGTTCAGTAGACAAGGATTTAAATAAAATGAAGCAGGTGTTCTTACGAAATCATCAAGATATATTTGTATATCATTTGAAAGTTTATCTGTGAATCCATGTCAATTTGTTATGGAAACCACTGAAACCACTTGTGATGTGATTTTGTGGCCCAAAAACTACATAAGGCAACGAAGACAGGTTGGGCCTTATTTTTTCTGTCAGATAGTGTATGCTAATTTTTGAGTGAATATTTTAAATAAGTTTTGTAGTTTATAGATTGCAACCAAATGCTGCAAAAAAATGAAGATAAATGTGAATGTAAATTAAAATTGTTTATTTGTATTCAGTTTTTTGTTCATCGTGTAAAATGAAAAATTCGTAAAAAAACATAAAAATCCATAAAAAAAATAACATTAAAACAAATCGAACTATTTAACTCTATTAAAAATAAAATGTTTTATACAAATTACGATAAATTAAATTGTAAAACAAATAAACACAGGGGCAAACAATTCAACAAAAAAATATATATTCGGAAAGAATTTAAATGTATTAATTCTTTTTGTCCTCGCTATTTGACAGGTGAATGTATAAGTTTGTCATTACATATTAAATTATGAATCTTGACTCTAGATCCTAATAAGCAAGGATCCTTAATCAAGTAAAAGTGATTTTCGTAACTGATAAAACGGCGTCCACAGCTTAGAGTGGGGTATTTTTTTAAATAATTTGAAATTAAAACAGCTATATCTTAAAAGTTAAAAACGTTATTTCATTGAAATTTAAAACTAAAAAAGCTTAATATTGCTTATTTTTTTGGTCAAAAACGTGCCAAGACTCTTTTGCCTCTGCACAGAGAAACCAGATTCATCGTGACAACCGATTTTTTGCCAACTAAATGTATTACTGATTTTATTGAAATGCATGTTTATAACCAAACTTGTTTTGTGTTAACCGAATTTGAAACAAACAAACGATGGTGCCTCACACCAGACCATTCTGGGAACGACTATTTTTTATACTAAAATTTCAATTTCAACAAAATTTTTGTCTGAGTGCAGCAAAGGAATAAGCAAATGAAAGGTAGAAACAGACAATGTATTATTATAGTCGTAATGTGATTGCATATATTAATTTTTAGCATCCCTTTAACCCTTTGACTGTCCCAAACAAAAATTTTTTTTTATACCGTACGTCCACGTACATAATCTAGTAAAAATTACGTGCATCACATATGATACACGGACCAATATTTCAACTATTTATTATTGAAGCGTTCTATGCATCTCATACGATTCATGCCATTCTTATTCTTTACTATCTATCTATTTGATTTTCGGTATTGTTTTACCTGTTTTATATAAGGTATAATGAAATTATCTTAAGTTTTATTTTTATTGTTATTTTTTGTAATATTTTAAACGTTTTTCAACATGAATAAAGTTTATTTTCTTTGCAAAAAAAAAAAATATTTTTGTCGCTATATATCCTGGAAATTTGCAGTTTTCTTCCATACAAATATTCAGGTCTTATATAAAAAAACAATGTCTACACGCCCAGAGCGTTTAATAAAGGAGTTAAAGGAAATAAGACAAATTGTGTATCACATATGATGCGCAAGCGTATCAATCATGACGCCTGTGTATCATATGTGGTACATTGGACAGTCAATGCCTTAAATGTAAACAACACATCAAAAAAAATGGAAAAATGCCATTTTTGGATATTTTTAACCGATTTTTGGAATTTGTTGAATGTGAAATTTTATCATAATACGGTCTATACCAAACATTCTATTGCAGCATTAAAATTCAGCCAAGCTAAGAATAATTAATTAGCTTTTTTTGTAAACAAACGTTTTGCTTTTATTTATAAAAACCTTTTTATAAATAAAGGCAAAACAACAATATACAAGCTCTGCCTAAAGCCTCCAAGCTTTAGCTTGTATAAAACTTCGTTTTCCGAAAAAATTTTTTACTGAAGAATTCGCAATACATGAATCAGCCTAGCTTCAAATTGTTATTTTGCTTTGTTTTTTTTTTAATATACGGAGGCGTAAAGCTAATAAAAACCCAAAAGAAAACTGTTAAAAATATTACTTGAGTCAGAGTATAAAAAAATTTTTTTTATTTAAATAGAAAATTGCTGGTCTTTAAATTTTAGTAACTAAAATGTGGCCGTTAGGAAACCAATTCAACCATGTGTCTGATTGCCCAGAGGACGAGAATTGTTCATAACATGTGTTTTCATATGGTTTTTTGTTTGAGCTCTGCCTTTTCTGGGGCCCCTATTTTTGTAAAACTTCGGGAAAACTGGAAAAATTCATAAAGGCATTTTGAGTAGCCTTTTTAACATTGGCTAAAAATGCAAGTAAACAATAAATTCATTTAAGACTCTTATGTACACTAACACAATAATAACAATTGTGTTGTTAAAACAATATTTAGCAACTAAATAATTTACATACAGTGAGTTTTTGATAAAACGATCTACTTTTTGAAAACTGACTTAAAACAAAATATATTATTACTAGCTTAAAAGCCCGATACTTCGTTATCGGTAGTTTTAAATATCGAAATATGTTGAGAAGAAAAAATTATTCTATTTTAAATTTGTTTTAGCTTTTGAAGTGGATGTAAGAATTTTTTCCTTTTCTGCCCCTCCTCATTGGATTTTCCAAAAATTACGTCTTAACTGTTAACTAAATTTCAACTTCCAACGGTTTGTCCAGGCTGTTAAGGGGGAGACTTTATCGATGAGTTAGCATATACTCCAAGAAAAGCATATTTCAAATTTGATGTTTCTAGTTATAGGAGTTTGGGCAGACCATGAAATGGTGTTTTCCATGTTTTGTTCTTTTCCGAAGGTATTTCCAAGAAACTCGTATTAGCGAATTTCTACGCTACATAACAAATTTCAGCGTCCTACCTTCTGCGGTTTGGGCTGAAATAAATTAATATTTACATATTTACACATTTTCCGATTTTTACATTTGCACATTTGCCAATTTGCAAATTTGCACATTTATCCATTTGCGCATTTGCGTATTAGCACATGTGCATATTTACACATTCGCATATTTTCAGATTTACATTACCATCAAACAGTCCATCCATCAAATTGTCGATCCATGAAACCATTAATCTATCAAAAAATCAAATTTTCACATTTGCACATTTGCACTTTTTCAAATTTGCACATTTACATAGGAGGAGGAAACTATGAACCAAATTTTAACTTCTCAGCTCAAGCGATTTTGGCAGGCCGTCAAGGGGGAGAATTTTCGCTTTTTTGCCTCTCCGCTTTAATTTTCTAAAAGTCACGTCTTATCTGTTATCTACGCTGAAGAAGAAACGTGCATACAAAATTTTAGCTTTCTAGTTTCAGCGGTTTGGGCAGGCCGTTTGGGGGAGACTTTTCCCTTTATTGCACCTCCCAGTAGGAATTTCCAAAAATCAATTGCAATTCAAAAAATGATTTAAGAGCACTCGCTGGTACTCGAGACTATCCATTCTAACATGGTTGAAGAAAACGCTAATGCCAGGGTTCCACGAGAGCTCAACGCACCCCAAATCATTAGGGATCCTCCACCGAAATTTTCTATTGAAAAATTCATGGGTGCCTCATGGGTGTCTCGTAAACCATCTGGACCATCCAGAATAATTTTTTTTCAACTTCAAATCAAAAAAGAATAAAAAATTTTTGAAATTGAAATCTTTCAAGTTAGTTAAAAAATTGTACCTGATGCCAATTACATGTGATTTTTTGAAAATTCCAGGCGTTTTAATTTTAATGCATCTTATTTAAACATGGAGCTTTTTTAATTTAGCTTGAAAAATGTGGGGCTGTGTTGTAATGGCTCTTAACACCGTAGTTTTTAACGCATTCAAACCCAATTCAATTTTAATTATATAAGAGTTCCGTATTATATTTGAAGTCATTATTTAAACTTGGCTTTTTTCACGAACAGCAAGGACTTTTGGTCGAGCACAGCTTTTATGTTTTCCATAATTATCGCGATTTTTCAAATAATTTTACACTACACAAATGCATCAATTTGACCTTTTTCGAGTTCAGGATTTATCCACATTTATGTATTGTTCGTTTACCAGATTTTGTTTTTCGGTTTTAAATAATATAGTGTTCGTTAAATCGGAAATCCACTTTATTTAAATATTGATTTAAATATTTTTTGTTGCAATTACAGTTATTGTCGTTGTTGTTAAAAATATCACATATGGAAATTACATGAGCCAGAAGAAAAAATAATGTTAGCAATTAGTTGGTGGTATTTAAAATAATTTGTCGGAAACCTTGTTTGTTTTTTTGTTGTATTTGTTTATTGACAATTATGACAGAACATGATTTTGCTTGTTTTTTTTCACAATATTTATGGTATTTAATTTAAATTTAGAAAGTAAGTTATTAAACAGCAACTTGTATCAGTAATATAAATTTGGGAGAGTATATTTGTCAACTTTTTATATTGTTACGGAAATTATATTTATAAGCCAGAAAATAGATTCACGCTGACAACTAAATTTGTTGTCAATCGAATGGTTTAGTTGTAGCAACCGAATTTTTCGGTTGAAACTATCGAATTCTTATTGAGACAACCGAAATACTGTTGTCACAGTCCAATTACTCATGTCTCAATTGGTTTTCTGTTATCAATACCGAAAAATTCGGTTACCACAACCGAACCATTCGATTGGCTACAAATTCTGTTGTCAGCACGAATCTGTATTCTCTGTGATTGATTTCCTTTTCTCATAGAAAAGATGGTTTACGATACTTTTGGCGAGATTTGAGAAAAGCACACATGCATTTTTCGAAGGAGGATCCCTAATGACTTGGGGTGAGTTGAGCTCTAGTGGAACTATCAATCAACCTTCACCACGACTAGTGTTGTATTGGTGTACTGCTGTCAAACTTCAAAGAACATTCTCAATGTCGCTATTATGTAGCTTACGGATGGTGCTGCCATATTCTAGTTAATGTTGCTAGCAATGTTGCATAGCAATTTGTTGATAATAAAAGGCTAAATACGCAGCATTGTTGATTAACTGAAATAATTGTGTATTCTGTGAAAGTATAAACTTAATAGAGTCTCTTGCCTCTTGCTCAATTGTTTTAAGTTTGTGTAAATAAAGAGTTACTATAAAAAATTTCAATTGTGTTTATTATTTGTAATATAAAAAGAACCAGATCTATTTAAAGGAAATAAATCAACTATTTTAAAAGGTAAAATTGTAATAATATTTTATTTCGACGGAGCGTTCTTAATTTTTAATAAACTATAAAATTTTAATATAAAACTTCTGAAAGTAAAGGGTTTGTATTTTTTTAATACTCGTATGTTCTAACCAGTGTACTACAATATTGTTCCGCAAATTCGATTCATAAATTTCGATTTACATGCGAAAACAGAAACCACCACATGGTAACTAAAGTGTAAATCAATTCATTTTGTAAACATTTTGAACCTTCCACACAACTCCTCAGTAAAATAAAATGGATGATAGTGCAAATTTTACGATTTGAAAGAAGATATCTTAAACAACCTCCAAGATGTTGATATTAACCCCTCCTTATGAAGACATAGGAATAAAATTTGTCTAACAATTCCATTGAAAAACATAATGTTTTTTAATTTTAATAATTATTGGTTATTTATAACAGTTTATATTTGTAGTCGTAGAAAAAAGGCAATTATTTAGTTGGTCAATAAATGGTTAATTCCTGTACTCATTTAATACCTTATTGAAAACATCCCAGCAAAAAAAATGGTAGTCATTCTGTGACTATAACTTCTTTCATTGCTTCCTAAACTTCAGTTGACATTCTTTTATGATTTTTTGGTGTTATTCTAAGGCACTTCCAAAAGAATTCATGTGTTCATATTTCAAATGCAGTGATCTGGATATAAACACGATGCATGTATTAAAATATCACTCTTTATTACTTTTAAAGCATAAGTTATAGTATATTGTATATTTTTTTGGAATCTAAAGCATTTATTCAAATTGAGAAAATAGTTCTGATGACCTTTTTTTTATTAAATCATTTTTTATATTTTAGTTTAAAATTTCATGAGGGTTAGAATTTATGCAGTTTTGCAATTTTTATAAAAGTTTTGAAATATCAAGAAAAACTGATATTTTTAACCTTTAATTGAAACTAGCTGGTCTGTCATTTGCATTTTTTTCAGCCTTTAATATTTATGATGACGCAATCTGTGCATTTTTGCATTATGTCTCTTATTTAACACTACATCATTTCCAGTTTTAATTCAGAAATTACCAAAATAACTTTAAAATTGTGTAAAAATTATTTTAAATTGTCCAAAAATGTTTTAAAATTGTGCAAAAATTATTTAAAATTGTTCAAAAATATTTTAAAATTGTCTAAAAGTGTTTCAAAATTGTACAGCAAGTTTTTAAATTATCCAAAAATATTTTAAAATTGTCTAAAAGTGTTTCAAAATTGTACAGCAAGTTTTTAAATTATCCAAAAATATTTTAAAATTTGTCTAAAAATGCATTAAAATTTTTGAAAAATGTTACAAAAATGCTTTTTCACTAATGCAGAATTATTTACTTGTTTAAATAAAAATTACTTGTAAATCAATGCATACATTTTGCTTCTTTAAACTTATTTTTCTGCATTCTTATGAATTAAATTTTCATCAAAGCTTAAATACCACAAAGTATATGAACATTTTCCACTCATGCATCAGAATATCTAATCATTGTATTATCATTGTTTCCTTAAAGTAAAGTATGAGTAATGCTAGTAGCCTCATTTGAATACTTCCATCCTATGACACGCTAATGTTAAATCATCGATGACACAATTAGAAAAGAAGTGATGCCTTTGCCATAGTAGTGATGCTTTTATTGCTTCTTTGGCAGCTTCATTTTTGCTGGGATATTTTACTTTATCCTGGTAGGAATAATAATTCACAAAAATCATATTTTTAACTTTAAAATATAGCCACTCCCTATATTTTGTAGTCGGTATATTTAACAACTTCCGAAAAAGTCCATCTGATTATCGATTTCTTATAGCATGTAGATGTAGTGTTATACTTCTTATCCTTCAGCTCTTATTTTGCTTGGCTAGTGTAGGGTATAAAAACCCAAAGTTTGGTTATTAACAATGTTATAAATGTCGAATTTATATGGAAATGAAAATGTTTACCCGTCCTAAAAGTAATTAATTTTTTTCACAGAAGTAACAATAAATTATGTTTTGACATATTATAACATTTTATGTACTCATTTATGTTCAGATATTAAAAATATCAGTTTATTAAAAAAAGTCATAATTCAAATAAACGCAAACTGCCAAGCACACGAACAAAAAATAATTTATTTAAAACTTTAAATCACAAATAAAAAACAACTGACAAAATGAACAATTTAAAAAAAATTACAATACTAGTGAAGTAAATATTGACGCCAACAAATAATCCCATTTCAATTTTACACCATTTGACTGACACCTTTGCCCTTTTGAACCAGAACGTGAACATTGTATAAAAACACACACCAATATTGATATTTATGTTTGCATTGACATTTACGTTGTTATTTGTATTGGTGTGTAACAAACAATACAAAATTTTGTTAACAAAAATTGCTTCCAAAACAAATTGATGGAAGAGGTGTTATGTAATTTTTTTATATATGAGTTTTAAGCCTGTTGTCATGTCATACAACCATTTAATTTCAATTTCTGTATGTGTATTAAGCTGCGCTGTAGTTATAGAAGTTTATGTAAAAAATCATTATTAAGTACTTATAACATACACTAACATCTTTTTATCCAAACAGCCTTTTGAATAGGGCAGAGGGGAATCCTTCGCGACTTTTTTCATTTCTTAAACAATAATTAGTTTTAAACAAATAATTTTTAAACTAAATATACAAATATCTTAACTTTGAATTTTATTATTTCTTTAGGATTTTCACCACAATCCCAAATACGGCAAAATTACGTCAAGCTAAGGAAAAATTCGACAGAAAAACTAAATACAATTTTTTAATGAGGAAAAGGCACTATGAAGACATTTTGTTATTTTGCTCAAAGTGTTCATTGAACTTGCGCATACACAGAGAAAACAGATTCGTGCTGACAACCGAATTTGTAGCCAATCAAATTGTTCGGTTGTGGTAACCGAATTTTTCGGTTGTGACAACAGAAAACCAATTGAGACACGAGTAATTTGATTGTGACAACAGTATTTCGGTTGCCTCAATAACAATTCAGTAGTTGCTGCAACTTAATCATTCGATTGGCAACAAATTCGGTTGTTAGCACGAATCGGTTTATGGGTGTACTATGAAGATATTTTACTGAATACAGCGCTTACTACGGGGACTTTTTTGGCTGTATACTCGTATTGTCCGGTAGTTGTATACCGGTTATGTCGAAGTTGCCAGAAAAAAAACACTAAAGAAGTGGTGAAGAGTTGCCATTGATGACACTGTTTTACATTTCAGGCCTAGCATATGGGAATAAGCCCATTCCCCAGGAAACACATATTTTAATGTTAAAATTCTAAAAATTATAGGTGAAAATTACCATAATTCATGTTTCATAAAATCGGATCCAAAAATTGAAGGTATATGGCTGTAATTTGAAAAATCTAACTCTTTTTTTCATTGTTAAGCTAATAACATATCGAACTGCCCTCGTATTTAAATTTTTCTCGTTTGCCGTTCCATTCCATTTATTTTGCCTTGTCTGGTGTTTCAATTCCGCACGTTCCCCGTTCCATTCCATTTCGTTTCACTTGTCCAGTGTTTCAGTTCCACTCGTTCCATTATTATGCTAAACCATTATCATACCTTTACTCGATGCGGTTTGGGTAATCAGCTAAGGGAGAGACTTTTCCCCTACCACGTTTTTGTCGAAAATTCCAATTAAATTTCAGGTGAGATTCTTCCCGTAGAAATTTTCAAAAATCCTGTCTCATCAGTGAGTTAGCCCATTTACCCATTCAACGTTCTGTTTTTTCTTGATGTTCTACTTTTGGGCACCTACATGGGTAAAAATATAACAGAAAGCTTCTACAACGAAGGAATTTTAAAAAATCCCATTTGATCGCTGAATTAGCAACACTCTGAAGACCGTATATTTTAAATTTCAGGTTTCCAGCCCAATGAGTTAGGAAAATTCCCCATAGGAATTTTCAAAATTGTCGTTTTAACAATAAACCCATTCCTCAAGAAACATGTATTCCCAATTTCAAGTTTTTAGACAAAGGGGTTTGATTGAGTAGGCCGTCAAGAGAAACTTTCCCCTTTTTTGGTAGATCCAGGGGAAATCTGGCGAATATGCCCAGAGCTATGGTACACTTACACTTTAATACTTATTAAAATAAAATTATTATTAAGCCCAAGCTAAAAGTTGTAGGTAATAATTATTATTAAGCCCAAGCTAAAAGTTGTAGGTGATAATGAAACAACTAATAATTAATCAAATAATTTGAGCAAGTTATTGCAATATGTTTTAGCTCTTATTAATCGTTTAACAAATACATCTGTCTGAGACCATGTGCAAGTTAAATTCGTCAAAGGCATTGAGTTATTCTTACTTTTAATATCTCAGAAAACAGTGTGCCACACTGACGAACGGTCCCCCTTTACTCTACATACATATTAAAGTTTTGCTCTTTAACGTTTATGATAATTCGTATTTATATAAAGTTTATATTTAGGCGATTCAGAACCGGTATTGTATTTTGTATGTTGTATTGAAAAACAATATACAAATATATTGTTGTAAACAGTCAGTTGTGATTTCATGTTGTAAAACGTCAAATAGTAAGGAAGAATAAAAAATTTTTATAAATTTATAGAAACAAGAAGAAGAAAATGAAAATAAAGCTAAAAGCAAAAAACTGGCATTCACTTGAGACTGATATGTTGTGATATAACATTAAATAAACACAGCAAATAAAGTTGTAAAGTTGTATCAGATTTTTAACCAACAACAATCTTACACTATTGTAAAGTAATACACGATACAACAGATACAATGATACAATACACGTTGTGAATTAAACAATTGTTGTGTTGTGGTTTTGTATTTGTATCCAAAGAAATACAGTGAAAATGAAAAAGCTAAAGCTGCTTGATAAACTTAATTTGAAAGAGATTATTTTCATGTTGGTATATCGTATCTAAACATCTACATTAGGGTTACAATTTTTTAAATTTTTTGCAAATATCAAAAATGTTATAGATTATGGAAAATAAAAAGAATTATATTACTTTTTTGCTACCGTTAAAAACTTCTCGAATTAAATGCATTAAAGTTAAAAGGCGAATTTATTCAACGCTATTTTTTAAATAACTTTTCAAGTAATATTATTTTGTTTTGAATCCGAGTTTAGGCAAAATATTTAACAAAATCGAATTGCTTTAAAACTTTGATGATTTTAAATTATTGTTTAATATATTTATTTTTATAAATTTCTGGAAATTGCGAATATTAGTCTTAAAATTTTTGTGAAGTTTTTTTCTAATCGTAATTAAGAATTGTCAACATCACCAGGCTAATAAACCGGAGTAAAATCTGTATTTATTATATGTTTCTCTAAGGCATTAAGAATAAGATGATTGAAAAGCCATATTATTACAGTAATTCGATTCATAATTTTCCATTTACTCGTAGAAACACAAATCTCCTTATGTTAGCCCTGAAATGTAAAACAGTTAAATGGCAACCCTTCACCATAAGTAAGTTTCTTTGACAGTATGCAGCTTCCGGACGGTGCTGCCACATTCTAGTTATTTTAATCCGCACATAGAAATAGTTAGTTGATAATAAAACGCTAAAGAAGCATTGACGATTAATTGAATTGTGTATTCTATAAAAGTGTAAGCTTAAGAGTGTAAACTTAAGTTTGAATAAAGTCTCTCGTGTAATTGTTTTAAGTATGTATTTTAATAAAGTGTGGCTGCTATAAAATAATTTAACTGTATTTATTATTTGCAATGTAAAAAGAACTAGATTCATTTAAAAGAAGTCAATCAACGATTTTAAAAGGTAAAATCGTAACAATATTAATGAGTGATGGGAAATAACTGGAATCTAAAACTAAGCAGAAATAGTAACCAATAAATTTTGACTTGGGGGTACTGTCAAGACCAGTCTCACGTCTACCGGTCAGACCGAAAGACCGGGTAGACCGTAAGACCGGGTAGACCGTAAGACCGGGTAGACCGTAATACCGGTAAGACCGTAATACCGGGTAGTAACACCCACCAATAATGTAACAGATTCAAATTAAACTTCAACAAATAAGTGAAATATTCAACACACTTATGAACAAGATTGAATTTTACTAACTGAGATGGCCGATCACTTCTACATAAGAAATATCCCGGAATTTCAAATGCACGATTTGAAATTTCAGGATCAAATCAGGATTCCATAATTAAAAAAATAACTAATGGTATATTTCTTAGAATAGAATGCAGCTCATCTAATTTAGATGACCTAACAGAAGGTACTAAGCTTTGTGTGTTGATATGTCGCACTTTCAAATTACTAGAATGATTTAAAAACACACGCTCTAAATCTTCATCATTGATAATTGGTGTCATTTAGATTTAAATAAAGTATAAATAGAAGTGATAAAGATGTAAAACTTAAAAAATCGTATATTAATAATAACATTTCAATAATAAATATTACTAAATATATCCTTAACTATATAGTAAACCCAACTAAATAATCATAAAAGTCCATAATGATGTGGAAAATAATCTAAGTTCTATTTAATTAAGAATAAAGTATAAAAAGTATACAATAATGGCAATTTTTCGAAGAGAAAGCAATATTTTAATAGCAACATTAATAGCTGTATTTTCGCCTCAACGTATAAACAGAGACGAAAAAACACATGTTCATATAATGGATACCAAATACAATCGTAGTATATATGAGTAAACTCGTACATTTTAAGTCGAAAATACAGCCAATATGTTATACCAAATACAAAATTATAAAAATGTACTACTACCCTAGATCCATTAAAACAGAGTACACTTAGTGCCCATCGTCACGCAGCTCACAACATTGCAGAAAATCATACTGTTTTTTACCCCCATTAGGAAGTATTCGAAACCAAGAAATTTTTTTTCGTCCTTAGGCAAATTTCGACAAATGATTCGTTAAGATAAACTCTAGCAGCAACTGGAGTTACAGATTAACATTATTAATCTTATAATGCGATTGGCCTCAACATTTTTAATCATAACATCCTCCTCAGTCCCAAGGAAAAATCCACCGTCAAAAGTCTTAAATAATATTTGTTTATGCTTCTGAAAGAAACAACAGTAAAAAAATAATGTTCAAGGACATAAAGGAGGACAGGATTCTAAGACTTTCGAAATCTTTATTTTTTATACATTTTCATTTTTGAATTAATGAAAATATTTATAAATCAATCCATTAATTCTTCTGCTATAATATAAAATTATATATTTATTTTAGTTTTTATATTTCACAACTTTAAAAAATTTAATTAAAATGGTTAAGTGCTCAAGAAAATGTTTTCTACGTTCAACTGATCACAAATGTAAAGCAAAATTTTTTATAGTGGCCAGCTTTCAAAAAAAGTTCTGGTTTTTAGTTCAAAAAACATGCCCAGTTATCTGTATAATTGGTCATAAGATAAAAAATTATTTTTAAAACACGTTTGCAGACGTTTGAAAAATGTCCAGCAGGCTGCACATGAGGACCGAGGAGGCTATTGCAAGCAACTATATAATATTGGAGTTCCTTGAGTGAAGATGAATAGAAGATTCAATCATATCCTTTAAGTCACGCTGTTCAGTACGTACACTCACCAAAAAAAGTCTGTAATGTCAACTGAAAATTTTGCTGTTATTACGGGAAATTCTGCTAATTTGAGCCCAGCGGTATTTTTTCCTAATCTTAGCAACACATGTCTGCTGACGTGTAGTACAATGAAAATAGTACAAAAATTAGTAGCCGCTACAAAATTTTAGTAGACTTTTTGTAAAGTGGAATTTAAAATCTGTTTGCTAAAATCAGCAAAAAAATTACTAAATATTATTAATATTAGTAAAAAGCTTTGAATTTATTTTTTTTATCGAGCATCAAAAATTTTGATTATATTTTTTAAATAACGAATTAATCATTTTGTTTTAATTTGGTAATTTCTGTTTTGAAAAATATTTTGGTCAGTTTTTTTTTTACTTTTAAGGTTTAATTTTAATTGTTTTTAGGGCGGATTTTTAGTACTAAAAAACCTTTTTTGTGCTATTTTAAGTGGATGTCCTCTTTTTAGACATGAGTCGGTATCTTCACTTCCGATACCTTTTTAAATATATGTAACATTTTAAGGAAGTTTAAGTTTGTAGGTGTAAGTTTTAATTAGAAATAACATTTCCTTTAATATTCACGTTTTTAAAATTAGTAAAATTTTTTGCTAATTTTAGCAAATCGGTTTTCAAAAATTTGTAAAATGATTTCTGAAATTGCAACAAAAATTTGTAAATATTCTGTAAAAATTCTGTAATTTGTAAAATGTAAATAGCAAAAAGATTTGCTAAATAATCATTTTTTACTAAAAATCAGTACAAAAATAGTAGAGTGGGATTGAAAACCGTTTACAAATTTTTCTACTAACTTTTTTTCTGAGTGTAGATCTGCCGTAAATGCACTAAAATTACCACTAATTTTCTTATCTCCATTTTTCTTTACTCCATTGTTGCATTTCTTATGAACTACTATTACTAGAGAATTGTGGAGGAGTTTTAACACAATTTTTTAAGGTATAGCTTAAGCTACCATTTTTTTCTCCCAATACAGTTCATACAAAATATGGAACCAGGTTCGGCACCAAATACACCTTACACCAATATCAGACAAACTCCACATTTTGAAGCAGGCAATGTTATGTAATAATTAATCTCCTTATTAGGCTTTAGTTATAAATTTCTTTTAAACCACGTTGGGCTTAATGTATTACAAACAATAGCTGTTAACAGCTATTATTCTTATTGCTTTACTTAGGCATAGCAGAACTATATTAATGAATTTAATTAAAAAGTATTTTGATCGTTCATATTAATTTTATAAAACTTCTCAATATATTTCTTAAAATTTTTTTGTAATTTTAATGTAAACTGGGCTTTTTTTATTTTTTTATAATAATTATTTAGTAGAACGCCACTAAAAAATGAGTTCACTCTCTAATAACACATTTTTCTCTTTTAATTTTTTAGGCCGAGTTTTTGGAAAGTAGATTATCTTTAAACTCAGTTTATGGCAGTTCGTAACTGGAAAACTGCTTTTGAAATTTGGTTTGTGTTGTTTTATTTTAATGAAAACCAAACTTCTAAACTCAGCAAAAAAAGTCTGTTATGACAACTGAAAAGTTGGCTGTTATTACGGGAAATTTTGCTAATTTGAGCCCAGCGGTATTTTTTGCTAATCTTAGCAACACATGTCTGCTGACGTGTAGTACAATGATATTAGTAGAAAAATTAGTTGCCGCTACTAAATTTTAGTATACTTTTTGTAATGTCGAATTTAAAATCGGTTTGCTAAAATCAGCAAAAAAAAATTACTAATATTTAGTACAAAATTTTAATTTTTTTTTATTTTATCGAGCATCAAAATTTTTTTATTTTATTTATTTTCTTCAAAAATTATTTTTTAAAAAATTAAAAAAAAATCAAATCTTAAAAATTCTTAAAACATAAACGAATTAATCATTTTGTTTTAATTTGGTAATTTCTGTTTTGAAAAATATTTTAGTCAATTTTTTTTTTTTTTACTTTTAAGGTAAAATTTTAATTGTTTTAGGGCTGATTTTTGGAACTTAAAAAAAAACTTTTTAGTGCTATTTTAAGTGGATGTCCCGTTTTAAGACATGAGTCGGTAAATTCAGTTCCGACCCGTTTTTTAGTCTATGTACCATTTTAAGGCAATTTAAATTTATAGGTGTAAGCTTTAATTAGAAAAAACATTTCCTTCAATATCCATTTTTTTAAAAAAATTTGTTTTTTGGTTTTCAAAAACTTGTAAAATGATTTCTGAAATTAGCAAAACAAATTTGTAAGTATTCTGTAAAAATTCTATAATTTGTAAAATGTAAATAGCAAAAAGATTTGCTAAATAATATTTTTTACTAAAAATCAGTACTAAAATAGTAAAGTGGGATTGAAAACCGTTTACAAATTTTTCTACAAACTTTTTTTCTGAGTGTATGCAATGAAAAGTTGTTCCGAGAAATTTATGTTCATAAATTCGATTTCGGTTTAACTTGGCCTTAATGGCCTAAATTACTTGGAGGCTCATATTGATCCAAACAAAATATGGAATTTAAAAAAAAATAAAAATGGCTTCCTGATTGTTAAAGCGTCTCAATAAGGAAGCCATTTTTATTGCCATAGTAAATAACATGGTTGCTTTCGTCATGCACATGCAATAGTGAGAGCAAACGATTTAATTTTTGACGTTTACAAAATATATGTATAAGGAAACACGATAAAGTTTTAGCGCCATTCCATTCTAACTTATGCCTAACAACAACAAAACGTGATAATGTAGCCATATTGAAAAAAATATTTAAATAGAGTGTAATAACGATTCTATCAGTTCTATTAAACTTTTTGATTATGACCCTACTTTGAGATCGCTGCTTACAAATATGTTCTTAGATTTCAAAAATTTAAAACAGCAAATCCAATATGGCGTTCTAATTTTCGAGAGTAGTCGGCTTTTCTTTGATTATAAAAAAACACAAAATGGCTCATTCTTATGGCGGCTTGAATGTCAAAAATAGTAAAATTCCCTTTGGAATTCGTTACCCGGGTATTTTGGGGATGCTCATTACAAATATGAGCTCAGATTTAAAAAAAAATATATTTCTAGACCAATTATTTTTTCAATACTTTTCAGCAGATAGGTTACCACCCATTATTTTGAGCGCCAATCCCATGTAAAGGCAATTTGAAAAATAATAAGAAAATCAACAACAACACATTAATTGGTAATGTGTTTCTACACTGGGGTAGCATTTATAATAATTTATAATGTACATTTTATGTATGTCACGTAATTCATACAATAACATTTTCAGTTACAATTATTGCTCGCTGATTCTATATGTGCCAAAGTAAATATGTGTAACATATGTGTGTGTACTTCCAACCCATTCAATATAAATTCAATTTAACTCACATAACGCACACAGGAACATACCTTCTTTATTCATAATGTACTCTTATAAAGGTACATACAAAAATATCGACCATTTAATGAGAGAAAGTACTAATATTATGATTTTTGCCCTCCGATTTCCTTAATATTCTTCGAAAGCGTTTTCTAGGATATCTGTAAGTCATGTCCAGGAACATATGTTATTTTTTAAGAAAATTCAAAAAAATTAAAGTAGTATCAAAAAACTGCAGTTGTCTACTTTTTATAATAGCAATTTAAAATATAACCACTTTTTCTAATTCGGCACTGTTCGGCGTCTCAAGGGATGCACATTATTAGTAACCGTAAATGTGATCCGAAAACGATGTATTGTTCTTTGAATTAGCCGCTCTGAAGGACGATTATGTACGCCATAAAATGGAAGAAGTACACGATAAGTTTGACGAATAGAAGAATTATTTTGATTAAAAATTTCAACAATTTGCACGCGTTGCTCTGGATTCATAATGAAATTTTAAAGCTAACTAAACAAAAAGCAACTATCAGCTGTTAAATGGGTTGTCAAATTAAGCAGTGATGCCAACTTAAAGTAGTGACTCTCTAAAAAACACCCTTTATAAAGGAATCACGCTACTGACTGACTCACTCGTTCAACATCGTCCAGCCCACATCGCAAGACGTCAGCGGCGGAAATTTGATATGTAGGTTCCCCCGGCGTAGACATCCTCTTACACGGCTTTTTTGGAAATTCCCTCGGGGAGGGGCGAAAAGGGTTAATAACTCCCCTTTTACGGCCAATCCAAACCCCTTTAGCTAGAAACCTGGAATTTGAAATAAGCCTATCTGCGAGAATGTGCTAACATTTTAGAATTTTTGCCAGTGACATTGTAAAAATGGGAGTTTAAGGGGCAAAAAGTCTCCCCCTATAAGGCCTGCCCAAACCGTTCGACCTAGGAAATTAAAAACAGCTAAGGCGTGATTTTTGGAAAGTCTAACGGGACTCTTCCCCTAAAAGGGTAAAGTTCTCCCCTTGCCAAAACCGATAGGGTTGGGTAGTTGAAATTTGGTATATTGGTTCCGCCTTAGTTGTAGACATCCACCCAGGTAGGATTTTTGTAAATTCCTACGTGGAGGAGCAAAAAGGGGGAAAATCTTTCCCTTAACGGCCTGCCCATACTGAAGTAGCTAGAAACCTGAAACTTGAAATATGTATTGCCTGGAGTATGTACTAACTCACTGATAAGCTATATTCTAGAATTATAGCCAGGGACGTGGTAACAAATGGGTTTAAAGGGTGAAATGTCCCTTTTAACGGCCTGCCCAAGCCGTTGGACCTAGGAATTTGAAATTTGGTATGAATGACTTTTGGAAAACCCAAAGCGGAGGTGCAAAATCGTAAAATTTTTCTCTTGATCGGCCTGCAAAAACCGCTTGGGCTAGGAAGTTAAATTTTGGTACATAGATTCCTCCTCAAATGTAAATGTGCAAATGCACATTTGTACAAATTTGAATATGTGCAAATGTGAAAATGTGCATATGTGCAAATGTGCAAATACAATAATGTGCAACCTTGGAAGGTAAAGACTTAATGTTTGGAAAATCCAACGGGGTGGGGCAGAAAAGGAAAAAATGCTCACCCTTGACGTCCTGCCAAAACCGCTGGAGCTGGGAAGTTGAAATTGTGTGCATAGGTTCCTCCATTCACCTAGGTCGAACTTTTGGAAATGTGTACGAGGAGAGGCAAAAAGGTGAAAAATCTTCCCCTTAACGGGCTGCCCACACCGATTTAGCTAGAAACCTGAAATTTTAAATGTATGTTAACTGGAGAATTTTAGCGAAGTGTATCGTAAAAATGGGGGTTCAAAGAAAAAAATCTGAAATTTGAAATATGTGTTACCTGGAGTATGGTTGCCTGGGCTTTAGTCCGGTCAACTTTTTTCTACGCTAACAACGTAGCGGGATTTGCCCGCTAGTAACAAATAGTTAACAATATATAATATTTAAATTTTTTCGAAAATGTAATTGTTTAAAAAATCGTAGGAGTGAGTGCATAATGCATTCCTGAATTGAATTGCATTTTGCATGTTTTGAAAAATAAAACAGTTATTTGATATATATTGCTCTATTAAGATCAAACTTTTAGCATTTTTAATTTTTTTTAGAAAATAAAAACAGGGAATAAAATTGCGAGATTGTAGAATTTTTGGGAACTAAAAAAGTAAATGACTAATGGAAGTCGTTGGCTTAACGTAATGCTAAATATATAAATCAATTTTAAAAACCCAAGTACACATTCCGACCAATATCTTATGGAATAGACTACATATTGATAATAAAATGTCATCAAATTTCTATAGATAAAGTAATAAATCGTCTTATAATTTCCCTATATAACTTAACATTAAAATTGTATGAATATCTTCTAGATTGTGTTCATGTCTTTATTTTTTGAAATACATAGAACATGTTTGTGGAAGAGGGTTATGATTTTTTACGATAAAGTTACTGATAAGAAAGATTGGTTTTTAAAGTCAATTAGAAATAAAAACCTTCCTTTCCAAATCGAAATTTTAAAAGCTTCCAATATTTTTCTATTATTTTAAGTAAAATATTATTTTATTTATATTATTATTAATATTTATTATTATTGTTATTTATTATTATTATTTATTTAAAGTAAATTATTAGGTTTTTGTAAAAATTATCCAAAACTTTATTTCGTTTGTTGCGGGAACTTTTTTATCGATCGCGAAAAAGCAACATAGTGTTTCTTATTATCTTTTTTATTTGCAAAATCTTTTGTAAATGCAAAAAGTCATTACCCTAATGTGTAAGTTTCTATGTTTGGGAGTATGTATGTGCGAACGTAATCAATCATATTCTATTCAACAAGTGCCATAGACACATAAAAGGAAAAATCTAATATTAAATATGTATGATATAATAGGGTGTCCCGACAAAGGCTGCCCAAAAAATGGGTTAAGTAATGGAACTAAAATTATTCGTAGGCAAAAGTGGTGTACCCTGAAATGAGTGTACCTTGAAACGTTACATGTATTGAATACTTCTTACAATGACAGATTTGGGTCTATAAAGAAAATAGGCTATAAGAAAAGGCTATACAAAAATTTAACAAAATAATCTCAAATTGATCATAAAATCATAACCCTACAACAGCTTTAGATTGGAAATCAAAAAAACTTATTTTAAATTTTATTTATAACTGGTAAATTCATTTAACCTTATAATTAAAATTAAAAGTTATATAGAAATTTATTATTGTATTAAAATATATTTGCTGAAAATTAACATTGTTTTTATTTAAATTAAAAATACTCACATCATTTTTCCAACTTTAGAAATTTGATGAACAGTTTCTATTGAATTTTAAATTATGACTCGACAAATGTGGATGGTTAATGTTTTTATTTTAAGTTTCGGTAAAATAGCTAACAAAAAAAAAAACAATTGTTAAATAGGCAAGTGTCAACGGAGTAGTTTTTCAAATACAGATGGCGTTGTACAAAAGCTTTAAAAATTATAGCAAACTGCTTAACTGTGAATCTCAAAAAAACAAAATAAAATTACTGAAATAAAAAATAATTAAATCAAAAGGTTGCGTCATTACACTCGCTCAATTAAAGGCCAAAAATCTGGAGCTAGGAAACCGAAATTTGGTATGTAAGTCTCCCCTTTCAGCATAGATATCCGCTCAGACTGGAAACTCCTACTTCTTTTAAATTTCTGCTCAAATCTCTTTGGCTATAAACCTGAAATTTCAAATATGCGTTTTGTGATGTATAGGCTTAATCCCTTATAAGACATTTGGAACTTTTGTCAGAGACTTAATAAAAATGGCGGTTCAAATAATAAAATGTCTTCCCCTATAGAGCCGCTGGAGCGAGGAAATTGAGGAAATTAAAATTTGTATAAGCCCTGCAAAACAAATTGTAGTCATTCTGTGGCTTTTACTTTTTTCATTACTTCCTAAACTTCAGTTAACATTATTTTTGATGTTATTCTAAGGAACTCCTAAATATGTTAATATTTCAAATGTAAGTTGGATATAAACCACCAGCTGCATATCTTAAAAAATCACTCTTTTATTGCTTCTAAAGCGTAAGTTATCGTATATTTTCTAAATCTAAAGCATTGATTCAAAATATTGTTTTCTGATGATTTAAAATCAAAAATTATTCTGATGAATTTTTATAATTTGTTTATTAAATCATTTTCTATATTTTTGTTAAAAACTTTATGCAGGTTAGAATTTATGCAGTTTTGAAACTTTTAGTTTCTTTTTAATTTTTAAATATTTATCTGTGCATTTTTGCATTGTGTATTTTATTTAACATTACACCACTTCCAGTTTTAATTCAGAATTTACCCAAATAATTTTAAAATTGTGAAAAAAATATATTAAGATTATCCAAAACAATTTTAAATTTATGTAAAAGTTATTTCAAATTGCCCAAAAGGTTTTGAAATTTTCCAAAAATTATTTAAAACTGTTCAAACATTTTTCAAAAATGTCTAACAATAGGTGTGTTCGACGTACGTTACCGCGGGTGCCCGCGGGTACCCAATCTTACCAAAAAGCGTTTCTTGTAACAAAAATTGGGTAAATGAGAGCGCTCATCAGAGAGTAATTGTGTTTCTCATTTTACCAGAACTTACCCGTACTTTTGTTTGGGTAAAATGGTAAAATTGTCAAATCTTCAGCTGCTGCTAATAAATTAGCATTTTTGAAAAAAAAAATTTTAATAAAAAATTACTATAAAGAACTTTTCCTTCTTAATAATGAAAAATACATTTGAAAATGTAAATAGATAATTGCCATTTCAAATATGTTTATTAATTAATCTGTTTTTTAATATGAATTAATTTGACGTTTGTTTTTGGGTATGAAATGTGGTTTTGTGCGTTCGCAGTATTTTGGAAATTTTTATAGTTTTGTGAGAGAATTGTTTGCTTACTCTTATTTTACCAGACTTTAACCAAAATTACCTCGTACAGACCTAATGTGTCAACATTATCTAACCACTTTTTATATTATTAAAAAATATTTTTAATTTGTCCATTATAATTTTTGAAAAATGCTTCAAAGTTTCCCAAAAATGATTTTTAACAATGCAGAATTATTTATTTGTTCTAATAAAGAGTATTTCTTTATCATTGCATAAAGTTGGCTGCTTTAAACTTATTTTTTTGCTTTCTTATGAATTAAATTTTAATCAAGGCTTAAATACTACAAAGTTTATGAACATTTTCCACTCATGCATCAGAATATATAATCACTGTATTATTATTGCTTCCATAGAGCAAAGTATGAGCATTGGTAGTAGCTATATTTGAATACTTCCATCCTATGACACGCCAATGTTAAATTCATTGATGAAACCATCAGAAAAGAAGTCATGCCCTTGCCATAGTAGTGATGCTTTTATTGCTGGTTTGGCAGCTTCATTTTTTCTGGGAAAGGTTCCTCCTCCTTTTTTTCCATGACGGCCCTCTTAAACCTCTAGAGCTAGGAAGCTGAAATGTGGAATGAAGGTTCCACTAACGGTGTTGGCATCAGCTAAGACGGGATTTTTGAAAAAGCCTAGAGGGATAACTACCCAGATGGGTTTCTTTAATTCCTATTGGAAGGGGAAAAAAAGGTGGAGACCCATGTCCATGGATCTAGAAAATTCAAATTTGGTAGAAGGTTGAAATTAGGTAGGACAGTATTTTTGAAAATTCATATAGGGAGGGGCCAAAAGTGGAAATACGTGACGGCCTGGCAAAACCGTTTAATCCTGACACGATTTCTGGAAATTCCTGCGGGAAGGGGCAAAAATGGGAAATTCCTTTACTAAACTAAACCTGAAATTTAAACCATGCATTCCCGGAAGTACGGCTTACTCAAACATACATTTTGAAGTTTTCCTCAAGAATGTACTAGGAGTAATTTCTGAGAGAAAATTGATTAGATTCTAAAGATAGTTTTCTATAGAACTTCCTCATATTCCAAAGACACTTTCATATAGAAAACCCTCAATATCTAAAGTACATTTACAAATAAAACCTCTCAGATTATGTGGGCTCTTTTCTATAGAAGGATATTCAAATTATGATAGTTATTTGCTACATAGAAATCCTCAAATTCGAAAAGCTTTTTCCAATAGAAAATTCCTGAGTTTATGAGGACCTAGATTCTGAATATTTTTCCTGCATAAAATTCATAAGTATTCTTTCCTATAGAAAACCCTCCGATTTTCCAATTGATATATGAAAGTTTTCCTGAATGACAAATTCCACAGTGTCTGTGTAATTTCATGAAAAAAGCCATTAGAATCTTTCTATAAAAATCATCATTTTATTTTAAGAATTTTCCTGTCGAGAAAAGTCTTGTGTATTGTATTTTCCAGAGAAAAAAATTTCGGAGCCTGATGAAAATTCAAGATTTTTCCGTTTAAGTAAAATAAAACTTACTATCTTAGGTTTTTGAACCACCTCAGAAATGTAAAAAGTGAATTAGGGGAAAAATTGGATTACGCCGGTTTATTTAAAAAAATATATTATCAGTAAACAATAAAAATTTTGCTACAAAATTATCAAATTTATTCACCAAATATGTGAAACCCAAAAAAGTTATCAAAAATCGTGAGTTTAACGCTTGACTTTGAATGTGTTTTATTGGCTTCATAAAGCATCTGTAAAGAAACTTTATATATCAAAGATCAGAAAATTTAGTTTAATGGATTTCATGATATATTTATATGTGCAAAGTACACTTGCAATTAAAGCATTGAGGAATTACTTTTTACAATGCCTCAATTGTTTTCCCAAGTATGGAGCAAAGGTTATATATGACGTAAAATTATTCAAGTGTCATACATTTCATAAGCCAATAACTACAAATACATAGACAACAATATATTTATGTGTTAACGTCATGGCATTAAAATATATGAGGCTTTCCATACCTATTGTCCAGCTAAAATAAAGTATAACGGTTCAATGTTAAATTTGCAGTATTTATTATCTTTAAAGGTTCCAATAAAAATTTTAACATTTTTCTTAAATGTTTCTAAAATATTGACGCACTTAGGTCTTATTATTAGTATATTTTGGAGTATTCTAGAAATTTGACTACGTCAATAGAGTTTTCATGAGTAGAAAATATATTTTTTTCTTAGCGCTTATTTTTAATATATTTTGGAAAATGTTAGAAATTTAACCACTTTTCTAAAAACCAGAATTTCTATGTTTAATTATTTTGTTCTGTAATCTGATAGAACTATGTACAGTACATATGATGAATATCATATAGATCATACGTTATCAGCTGAATGAATTCGATCTTGTAATGTCTCCTTTGACAGAATGACAAGCATGTTGGAATAAAAATGTTTTTTTGATTTTTTTGCATAGGCATGGCGTCTTTTTTATATGCTATGAAAAGCTCAGGTCTGTTCAAAATATTTTTTGTTAAAATGGATGTGATTAATAGAATTTTAGATCATACATGTTAATCATATTCTGTTATTCTTGATCGTCTATTGGCCGCTTTAGAGGCCCGCAAAATAATTAAAGTGAATTCTAATGGTCACAAATGGGCTAATTTGGTTCCTTTGCATAAAAAACATTTAATATGAAGCTTTAAATTCCTTTTGTAGTTTTTTAGAAAAATTTGTTACTAAAGATATATTTTTACACCAATTGACAATGTAATCAAAATGTATGCTTAATTATCTTTATTAAATGTATAACAATGAAAAACATCCAAGTAATTAAAAATGCCCCAGGCCAATAATGCGTTTTTAATGCTTCATTATTTATATATTTTTTAGATCGATAAATACTTAAATATGAAGTTTTCTTCCTCTAAAATAGAGTTGACAAATTTTTGAGTATGACTTAAAATGCTTAAAAATTTTAAAGCATTTTCAAAACTCTAATTTTAATTTTTTGAAAATTTTTTGCAACAAATTTAAATAATTTAAGTTTCGTACACTGAGGTTTCATTGAGAATATCATAAGAAATAACTCACAAGGTACACAAGGCTCAGAAAGGCTTAAATTTGGCTCTGCCGAATCTTTGAATACCCTCCACCAATTTTCTAAAATATGTTCCCTATTGTTTTTCATACATATAATATAAATAACTATAGAAGTGAAATTATGGAGGTGAACAAAACTTTTTGAGGTGAAAAAATATGAGGTGAATATTAAATATTATTAAATTCTAAGTGACTGGTTAATAACAGCAGAATATATTTTACTTGTCAGTCGCTACTTCGAAATTATACTAAAATACACCAATATCACATATATTAAATGATATTGTTATGCGTAAAAGACCTTTTTCATTATAGTCATTATAGTCAATTATAGTCGATGGAATTTTTTTTATTAAATGCAAAAAATACCTTAAAATTAAGAAAGCTTCCAACAGCCTATTTAAAGAAATTATGCAGCCTTTAGAAATTAAAAAAAAAAATGTTTTTAGATTTCTACATGAAAATCATTAGAACATGAAAGTTGGATTATTTTTTACTTAAACAAAAACCCCAAGAGTCTAAGGCCTGGTTCTTTAAAAAGTCTCATAAAAAATCTTAATTCAAGTTTCAAATACAAATAAGATAAAAAACCTTTCAAGCCTAACAAAGCTTAATTAAAAATTCGCATTTATTATCAGTATTTTAAGTAATAAACGATTTACTGTTTTTTAACTTGAGGTTGGCAACACTGTATTATTTTATTTGTCACATCAATCGTAATGATGCAAATCAATCATTACTAAGCCATACGGTACTCGTTTCTCTATATATATTTTTGTAGTTTTTCAGTAAAATATTGTTTTTATGTATGAGCATGTAGTGCTGTAAATAAATTAAAAAATAATATACGAAGACTAATTTGTTTATTTTAAATTAAGTTCAAATGTATTTATTCGTTTGCGTTGGGTAGGTAAGCTGTGCAAATAATGAAAATCAAAAAATCGTGAAATAGCGGAATTTCGGTCGTTTACCAAAAAAATAATAAGTCGGCCATTTGTCATCAGATTTTGTTAAGTAAGGGCTTATTTTCTTCGGAAAAGTGTCAGCTATACGTAAAAAAATTAAAATCGCTGTTAACATCGCGTTTTACATTTTATATGCGCAGTTTTTTAACCTTTTTAAGCCGCCAACATCAAAACTACTAACCCGATTTGAAAATTTTCTGAGAATAAGTTGTAGACGGCTCAATTGTCTTTAATTTGAGTAGTAGTAGGATAAAATAGGTCAAAGAAGACTAAAGATATGCTCAAAATAGTAAGTGTACCTCCAAAAATTAAAAAAAAAAAATTAAAAAATTTGTATCTCGCAAACCAATCGACAGAAAAATTTTTAAAATTCATTTTCGTGTTCAGTAGGTCCAAATCCATGAGAAAAAGTATGCTAGAACCAAATAACAAAATGGCTGTTGCCTAGTGTTATAAACAAAATACAATTAAAAATATAAAATTTTTCAAATAAAAATGGTTCTTACCAATTTTTTTAATCAAATATAGAGTGTCCTTTATTTACTAAACAAAAACATGTAACTTCTTTTCATTAAATGACAATTTTTCGCAAAAATGTTTAAAATGAAAATAAACACAAAGCAAAAATGTCACTTTAAAATAGGGTCGAACCAATCTTAAAAAAAGGTACTTTAAGCTAAAATTCGTTTATAAATACAATTTTAGCAAATTTTGCTTACTATTTATTTTAAATGTTGTTTAAAATTTTTATGAATACCGTCGATACTATATACCACCAATTGACTAAACGAGATAAAAATATCAATATATTTCAGAAAAATACAATATTCTGTGTTCTTATTAACGAAAGATATACACTTATTTTTCATTAATCGATTAATCAGCGATTTCTCCGATTAATCGATCTAAATAATTAATTAATCAATATTTGTTTTTTTTTTTAATAATACCCCAATCGGTTAACCGACGGAGTTGAATAATTATAAACACTCACTTTCACACATTACTAATCATGGTTGTGAAAGTCAAAGTTAATCGCTACTTCTTGTAGAGTTCAGCCCTCTCTGCGGGCGCTTAAAATTGGCTATGTTGTCACACCCAGACGTATATGTATTAAAATTTTACAATTTTTTTTTATTACAACAAACTGCAATCTGACAATTTTTCTACTAGCAAAATATTTTAGTATCTTAGAATACTTCTTTAAATAAGGCATATATTTGATATAATTGACAAAATTATTAATTTATTAAATTATCTTCTATAAATTTTTCAAAAGAAAATTTTTTCCGAAAATATTTTGAACGAAAAATTAATAAATCGAACGTATTTATCTACAGTACGTTTTGATTTATTTTTAAAGCATATTTTTCAAAAAAATTTGTATTTTTAAATCAAATATGAAAAATATTTGATTTAATTACAGTATTAACTTTAATTACAGTATTAACTTTAAAGTTAATACCTGTTCAAACTTACACTTATCCCTGCAAAATTATCTTCGGAATATAAATGAATTGTTTTAAAAAAATGGTATACATATTTTCGTTGGAATTGATCAAATAACTTATAAATTTTGCAAAATTACCCAGCAAAAAAATTTAAGTCATTCTGTGACTATAACTTCTTCCATTGCTTCCTAAAAATCAGTTAACATTCTTTTGTGGTTTTTCGTGTTATTCTAAGGAGCTTTAAAAAAAAATTCATATATTCATATTTGAAATGCAGGGATTTGCATATAAAGCCGATGCATATCTTAAAAAAACAATCTTTTCATCGCTTCTTAAGCATAAGTTATCATATTTTATGTATTTTCTGAATCTTAAGCCTTTTTGCAATTTGTAACTAAAGTTTTCATAAATCAAGTAAACCAGATTTTTTAACCTTTATTTGAAACTACCTTAGCCTGCCATTTGCAATTTTTCATTCTTAAGTAGTTATTACGACGCGATCTGTGCTTTTTTCCATTGTGTATTTTATTCAACACTACACCATTTCCATGTTATTTTTGTAATAAAAACTAAAAATACCAAAAAGAATTTTTAGTAAATCATTTATAACTATAAATTCAATGCGAAAGTCTTTTTTCATTTATGCAGATTATATATGTTTATTACAATAAAGAGTATTTATATATCAATAAATAAAGTTCGCTTCTTTAAACATGTTCTTATACATTCATATGAATCAAATTTTTTCATCACAGCTTATAAGAACATGTTCCACTCATGCATCAGAATATCAAATCGTTGTACTTCCAATGCTTCCTTAGTGTAAAGTAGTCGATATTTTTGAATACTTCTATCCTATGACATATTAATGTTAAAACCATCGATTACATCATCAGAAAAAAGTGAACAATTTGCCATAGTACCGTTAACAATAAATAATCAATACCATTAACAACAAAAAATTCAATTAAATAAAAATTAATTTCATAAAGATTTTCACTAATGTTAAAAAGTTTGTTTCATTAAATTAATAAAAATTTAATTGACCGAAGTTTTATTAAACATTCTCTTTATGTACCCAGCCAAATAATATGATTGTTATTCTTTACGAATCCCTTTTTCAGAACTTCCAAAGAAGTTAATAGTGCACATTTTTCGATTTGTAAGAAGTCATTTTAAACAACTTCCAAAATGTTGATATTAACCCCTACTAATTAAAAAAAAAAAAATAATTATTTTGTTGGTCCATAAATGTTTAATTCCTGCAGTCATTAAATGCCTTATTGAAAACACATTTTGCATACCAGTGATATTCACTTTGTCCTGGTCGGAATAATAATTCTGGGCGTGTTCAATATCACACTTTTAACTTAAAAAAAGCCACTTCCTATATTTATTTTGTAGTCCCTATATTTAACAACTTCTGTAAACTAATGAAAAAGTTCATGTTCATCATTTTTTATAGCACCGATTTTTTATAGCCAATGTTAAAATCATTAATGATTCACCGGAATATTCACAACTTCGTGTTCAGTACATGTAGTGTTTAACTACTTCTTCCTCAGCTCTTATTTTGCTGAGTAAGAACACTTATTTTGTAAGCCTTAATTAAAAATTTATTACAAGTATACAAATTATTTAAAAATAGCAGAGAGATTAATATTTTGAGCTTAAAATTAGTTTTGTTAAAAGATGTAGTGGTGTAGTTATTTATTGTATGTACATAATATTATTAATCATATGCCGTGTAACACCTTAAGGGTAAAAAGCTAATTAAATGATTAAAACAACGTGATAAAATCCATATAAATCATTACACAAACAATTTTCACACACAATTACAATAAATAAAGGATGTTTATGATGACTTTTATATGAAAAGATGACTAATGTTAGTAAAGTATAAAGTAATATTAAAGGTGGTTCAATATTTATATTAAATGGGCTGAATTTTTGATCAAAAACACCCTAAGGTTTGTAAAAAATAAGTATAAACAATTCAAAAACTTAGAGTTTAAAAATTACAAAATATTAAAAATGTTTTTGTTAAAACAATCTAATACCTTGAATGAACATATTAGATGAACTTACGGCCACTTGTCGACAGGTTGATTTTAAATTTCTAAAACAACCACAAGATTTATAGATTTACAACGCAATGACGGTTTTCAATAGAATAAACTGTTATTTTATATAAAAAATATTTCATTCTATTAAAAATATATCGTGATTAGGGTTCGAATAAAGAATTTCCACTTAAAATTAAACTAACAGTGAAATTTAAATTTTATATGGGAAACAAAAAAAATTTGTGTTGATAATTTTTTTTTTTTATCATTGAGAGTTGAACGTTTACCTCGATGACAAGCATTCAACTTTCAATGAAAAAGCAAACAAAAAAGTATTTATTAAAGTTACATTTCAATGTAATAAAATGTAAGGTTTAAAACGAATTTAGTTTAAATGGGAAATTTTACTTACATTTAAGAACAAAGTTTTGACAGTTTTAAAAATAGAGATAAAAAGAGACAAACTCTTCATGATTTTAATGACTAATTAAATGTAAGCATGCTAATATACTTACACATCTATACCATCGCCGCAAAATATTTAAAACAAAAAAAAAATAGGAGAACCATTACGAACTTAAACAAATATTTTAAAATAAAAAAAAATACGAAAGTCCTTAAAAAAGTGTAATTGTGATAACAATTTACTAAAAATTCGTGATACACTTGACTATCTTGAAGAGGTTTCTTAACCTTGTAAAGTCACATGTTACAGTAATGATGACATTACACGAATTTCGCAATCGTAACGGTTTCATCACCATGTATTTATAAATGTTTTAAAAAAATATATTTTTTTGATTAAGCATGTGCTTTACTTTTACAAAATTACCGTTCTTGCAATTATGTTTTACATAGAAAATTTACACATTTTATTTAAAACATATAAATGAAATAACTGCAACATACCTTTTAAAAACCTGATGTTCATACAAAATAATCCCCGTATTTAAATGCATTTGTTCATATAAAGTTGTAATTTCTCTATTTTTATATATTTCATTTTCATTCACAAACTAGATTTAAATTTTAAGAGAAAACAACCAAAAGGTTTAACAAGCAAAAAACTAAACATGACGACTACGTATATGGCGACTATAAGATACCAAGGATAATTTTAGCGTTATTTCGAAAAGCGATCCAAATTCCGGAGAAGGTACTGATTCTTATTTTATGGACAAACCAAAAAATGTAGGGAAATAAACGAAAAGAGAATTTATAAGAGGACTAGGTCCAAATATGATCGGACAGTCCCATACTACAATCGCAACCAAACTTTTAACCAGATAACTATGAGCATATGAGTCTTCATACCATTTCAGCTCAAGGCAGTCTAAGTAAAGACCGTGTCTAACAAAGTTCAATAGAATTTGACCTTGGGCCAATAGAAGCTTATTTTGTTGATATATATTCATATTTCCAACTGGACAGATTGATATCGTTAAATTAAATTGGTACACTATTATGTGAGTTGAAATCCGATATTTTTGGTTGTTATAAACGTCAGGACTAACTCATATACCCTGAGTGGTGTAGGGTACAATAAAACATAATATGTACGAGGGCGGATCAATAAGTCTGTAACTTTTTGACAGTTTTTTTTTGGAAAAAAATTATTTTTCAACATAATCTCCTTTAAGCTCAATACACTTAGTACAACGTTTCTCCAATTTTTTATCCCATCTAAAAATTAGAATTTTTCGAGGTCCATAAAATAGGCATTTGTTTGATCCATAATTTCATCGTTGGGGCTAAATCTCTTTCCACCGAGCCATTTCTTTTGGTTTGGAAATAGTCGCCGGGGGCTTAATCCAGAGAATATGGCGGATGAGGTACCAATTCGTAGCCCAATTCATGGAATTTTCCCATTGAGACTACACACGTCACACCACTGCTTTCTTAAAATTGAAACCACACTGCCATAGAAATGCTATGGCATCAAAAATCTCACGCACTTTTACTCTTCGATCGGCCAACACCATATCGTGGATTTTTTCGACATTTTCGGTTGTATTGACCTCAATTGGCCGTCGAGAGTGTTTAGCGTCATTTGTACTTGTACGACCACAACGAAAGTCAGTAAGCCACTTTTTACCAGTGAAATCGATGGTACAGAGTCCCCATAGTATATATCAAGCTTTTCCAATGACAAAGTAAATGACGGAACTCAAAATTTGACAGTAGTTTATTAACAGGTGGTACTTAATGGGAGCAGTTTTGCATTTTATATAACTTCGATGGAAGTTCGAAAAGTCACGGACTCATTGATCCGCCCTCGTATGTACCCATTACTTTGCATTATAAAGTTGTTGTAATTTTGTGTTTTGTTGTTGAATTTTTTTGTGCATTTCTAAAATAAAGACTAAAATTAAATAGAAAAAAACAATGTTATTCCTTTGTTTTTGACACACCATGTACGCAGTAAAATAAAATATTCTTTCCACTGGTAAATTTATAATACAAACAATCTACGAATATTACTACATACTTACCTGTGGGAAACAGACCTGTCACAGGAAACGTCACGTGACATTTTTAAATTCATCCCCAGGTGTGCTCTTTGCATCAGTTCTGTGACTGGTTTTCGCATTCATCTTGTGACAGGTTATTTTACGTTAATCCTGTGACAGATTCTTCTGTGGCAGTTCTGTCATATTTCACAAAGTGGAATTCATTCCCTCTTGTGACAAGCCCATGTTAAAATGGCCTTTTCCTATAAAAAACGGGTCTCTGTCCCAATGGACCAGTGGCGTGTCTATTCCACAGGAATTTTACGCACATATTCAAAATCTGAATGTTTTCGCTTAGATTATTTCTGACTGGTTTTCTTTTCACCGGTGACGGGATAGGTCACAAAACAGGTCCTTGGAGACCAGACTTGATGGTGGTGGACTGGTGCTTGAACTGCAAATGGCCGCTTTTTCTCACAAGGTAGTTACTCTGACATTCACATGCATAAACTCCAGTTCAAATATTAATACCTATATGTACGCAGGACCTGCACAACAACCCTCATTATCATAAAAAAGTAAATCAGAATTTTTGTTTAGCTTTTGAAACAGAATACAAAAATGTCTATTTAAATAAATACAAAATTAAAAGCTATCAAAATCAAATAAACCACAGATTTCGTAATTGTGATAAAATATTAAATAAACTAAAAAAAATAAATATATACTTATATTATTAAAGATGCGGGATTTTTTTTGCACATTTCGGGCTCCTATTGTAAATCATTAATACTATATACATTTATTAAAAGTTTTGGCCATCTTTAGATATGATATTTTCTCAAATTCGTGGCAACATATGAATTCCGCGCCAAAAAGAACAGCAAATTTTTTGAGGCCAAGAATGAATCAAATCAATTTCGGATACCAACCACTATTTTCAAAATATTTTTTAACCGCTCTTGTAATATGTGGCCTATCGTTGTTTAAAAAAATATAAAATTATTACTTATTTATTAATTTTATTAAACATATAATTACAAATTATGTCTTAATACCCTAACCGAGCACTAGCAACGAAAGCTTTCTACTCGTTGTAGCGAAAACAGACCAGAGCCCCTGGTGGGAATAGAACCTACGATCCCCGCACTGATAAGCTAGCATGCTACCAACTAGCCTCAAAAATATTAAATTAATAAATTACGAATATAAATACTATTTTGTGTTTTTGTCAATTCTAAAAAGTTCTGAAACACAATTGGTTAAGGAGTTACAAATTAATGCATTTAATAAGAAATCATTTGAACTACACATTTGAAAGTTGCTTATAACAGCTTTTGTTGCTGTATTGTAATCAAATTAAAACTTCGCAGGGAGATTAATACTAAAATATGTACTACTAGTCGTATGAGTGATATTAACTTAATACTAGAACATATTACTCATACGACAGGTAGTACTTATAATATTGTAAATTTAGTGAATAATTTATATATTTTGTTTACCACAATTGACTACAAATTTGGAATTTATCTAGGTATTTTTTAATACAAATATCAGGCTTGGCAACCATTTCACAAGGTAAGTGTTATTCGATAAAAGTTTTTCAAAAATATTTCGTTACTTTATTTTTATTTATTTAAATTTATTTCGTTAAATTATTTTTGAATAAGTGATATTTGAAATTATTTCGTTATGATATATTAGATTCAAAAACAAAAATCACAAAGTTTGTTTCTTATTTGGTTGTTTTTATAGAAAAAAAAGGTTGACAGTCTCTAACAAAACTCACAATAATTGAAGATTAATAGAGAAAAAATTAATAATTTTATATGTCACAATGTTATTAACTGACTAAATATTTAAACAGCGTTTATAAAAATTTATACACTCAACTTTTTATTTAATTTTTTTGTTTAATATAAGAATGCAGCCCCAGTTACTACAACCTACTTAATATTCACCAGCTACTTACCACTACTAAGAAAGGACCTCACAACTAAAACAAAATGAGATAAAGTTGTTTTTGTATTTTACTGGTTTTATAAAAGAATAAAGCAAAACGCAAAACAAAAACAGAGCTTGGTTACCGCTATGAACAAAAACCATATCACAATTGTGTTCCATTCAAAAAACATTTTGGTAACCAAGTTAATTGGGTTTACGTTGTTTTTTCTGTGTTGTTTCAGATTCTGTTTCGTTTTTGTTTTCTTTTTTTTGTATATTTTTGTTAAACACATAATGAGCTTTGTTTTATTCATTGTATTGTTCTACAATACTTATTTTTGTACATCGCTTTCCTTGTTGTTGTCACATAATTGTATAAAACAATGTGCAATACGTTTGCAAATGTAATGCATAGCATACAAGGGGATAAGTGTTGCCAAATTAAAATTTACAGTTGCAAAAAGCGTCTAAAGGTTAAAACTTTATTGTATAATTTGGTTTCAAAAGAAAATGTTTTTATTTTAATTTCGAAATTTTCATTTCAAATCTTCAAGCCTACCGTACCTCAAGCTCTCTGTGTCCTAATCGATCGATAATTTGTAGTGACATTAGTCTCAATTTGCACTACATTTAAACCAAATTCCATTCAGATTTTGTATCAAAAAACAAAAGCTTTTAAAAACGATTAGTTTTTGATTATAGAGTAAATTGATCTTTAGGATTTTATCTGAATTTTTCTTTGTATGAAAAAACCTTTGCCTTCATATTCGACCATATCTGCTAAAAAGAAAACATATTACCCATACATTATTCCAACATATTAACAGGCATACATTAGAATGGCATTTTGTGACATTTAACATATGAAATAGGACAGTCAAGTTATTTATTTTTTAATATAAATTGTTAGTACCCATGTAAAAATAGAAACATGAAAATCTAATGTATAAGATCATGTTTCATGTTCATATTCGTCAACGCATGGTTCGATATATAACCATGCAAGATGCCATGTACCTTCATAAACTTCATAAATTTGAGGGTATATGACCGTATATGATAATATATGCACATATATTATTCATGTTTGCTCATATGTAATCATATACAACCACACATTGTTATATACCGTCGAATTTCGTATCCTAAGATAAATGGGCATATATGAGATCATGTATAGTCAAACATTGAGCCATGCATGGACGTATATGACCATGTATGCCCATGTATGATCATATCCAAGCCCATTTATATTCATAAATATTCCAGTAAAATGAGTTTGTGTTCAAATGTTTATGTGCATTTTTCAATTAAAAAAATCATAGATAATAATTCACATCAACCATTTTGTCTTAATCACATATAATATAAAATTATTACGCAAAATAAAATACGACGAAATTTTGCAATAACAAAAATTACTAAATTGATACAATGATTACCAAAAACATGCATGAATATGCTTTTTATGTTCGTATGTAAATTCTACATTATTTTTTAGTTTTTCTTTTTCATTCATGCTTTTGTTGCTCGCACAAATATTGTGTCTGTGTATATAAAAAGCTCTATAAGTATGCGTGCATAAACAGTATTTAGTATGTCAGCAGCAGCAACAAACGACAATTTTAAACATTGTTGCAATTCCTATATGCGGTTTTATAAACACCAAAAACTTTTTTGTTTTAAGCAGCTGTATGAATATTTGTATATGTTGTTTGTATGCTGTTAATGCAGGATTAAACAAAATCTGTACACACTTGTTGTTACCATTTACACAACGAGCATTGTTGCTAGGAGGATAAAAATAAAATGTAATTTAATACCAACCGACACTTGTTTCAAACAAACGTTTAAGCTTAGGGAAGGCAACAAAAATACAAAGTGTTGCAAATTTTAAATAAAGCCAATTGAAATAGTTTCAAAGTGTGGGTTCATTTACAAATCTACAATATGGAATGTTGTGGAAATTTGCCTGAAATTTAAAGATATCATGATTATATTTTTGTTTTCTAAATGCTATTAGAAACAGTACTTCATATTTCTCATTAACTAAAAGTATTTGATTTTAAAATTAGTGTTCGTTAATTTCAAATTTTAAAAACTAATGAAGGATATTTT